>LR738716.1:176451707-176504616 GCA_902687465.1 Secale cereale | reverse complement strand
GGGGGTAAGAAGAAGGAGAAGGCTGCTAGAGGTGGACGTGGCGGCGGGAGAGGTAGGAAGGCTGCTACGCCTTCCTCGCCGCCACCCCCAGCTGAGTCGCCCAACCACAGGACTGCTCCGTCTGAGATCGAGTCATCCGAGGTGGACCCATCTCGGACTCCACTCCACGAGCCTCCGGCCGACGAGCCTCGGGCCGTCGACGAGCCTCGGGCCGCCGAGCCTTGGGCCGCCGATCCTCGGGCCGCCGAGTCTTCGCCCCACGAGACTACGGAGCTCAGACGGGGTCACGCTGAGTTGGAGCCGAGCCCATGGGAGGACTGGACGGAGTCGAGTGCACATGGTCGTGTTCAGGGTGCAGACTATAGTTCTGATAGCTATAGCGAGGGTGAGTGGGTTGAGGGGCGCAAAGTCTACCAGCGTGGTGGTACAAAGCTCCCGCCCACCCCGGCGACCCCTGACCAGAGGTGGTTGATTGCGCCTAACGGGGAGAAGTAAGTGCATTTACTCTTTTTTAACCTTTTGCCTTGACGTTTCTTCGAATATCTAATGCGTTGGCCTTGTCATACTGCAGTTCTTGGACACACTCCGATAGGGTCCGCAGGCCCAACACTGTCCTTGGTGTGATTTGTCGCCAGTGCTTCCCGGGGTGGGTCACATTGCTCGGTGAGGGCCGGGTTCCAGAGCTAGGAATGACCTGGGAGCACTACTTTGCTGCCCCGGCCCCGCCGGAGCATAGGGTCAGCGATGTCGAGTGCGACACGGTGGCCGACATTGTGGTCGCCACGTTTTGGGTAATTTCTCCTTTGCCATTTACGTTGTATTTTCTTCTTTGATTGCATACCTTCTACATGTGTTTTCTTGTTTGATTGCAGACCTTCTAATCCGTGTTTTCTTGTTTGATTGCAGACCTTCTACAGGTGTGCTGAGGGACAGGAGGAGGTCACGGCTCGGGTTATCGACGCCGAGTGTAGGCGCCTACTTGGAAACTTTCGGCACGAGGCTCGGACGCAGGCTGTTCGAGACTACTTAGCACAGACTGGTATTAGGAGGAGAAAAGAGAAGTGCCGGAACAAGTATCTGAGTAAGGAGAAGTACATGAAGGTAATTACCTATTCTTAAGGCCTTGTACTTAGTTTCCTTGATTTGATTCGTAGGCGTAGCGCTCAAATTTCTCTTGCTTAACTTAGGTGCTCCCGAGATGGTGTGCGGACAAGATGGACTGCTGGGAGGCGTTGCTGGATGAGTGGTGCTCTCCCCAATGGCGCGTCGCCCACAACATTGCAAAGGAGAAGTGTCTCAAAATGAAAGGCGTGCCACACCATCTTGGCAGCGTCAACCTACATGGGTACTGGAGTAACTGGGTATGTGTGGTTTGCTTCATGATTCATGCAAATTCATTCTTTGTGCTAGCTTGAGTCCTTAACTAATACTATGTTCCTCTCTTTTTGTCAAAACCCAACAAGGCTCCAGTGCCAGAGCTGTTCGACCTCTATGGCATGTCCAATATTGCACCGTACAAGAAGGCCAAGGCATTCTCTGAGTCTGACCTCGAAAATGCAAGTAACCACAACGAGGCCTCCCACCACATGGTGCAGTACGTTAAGCAGGGGAAGGCAAGGAAAAGGCCGGACTTTAACCCGAGCCGGCCTCTTGATCCAGAGCTGGTGATGATATCTGGTGGCGGGAGGTCCCATGGCTCGTTAGCCATGGGTAATGGACTGATACGTTGTAGTAGCACCCTCCCGCAGATCAAGAAGCGCCAGACCAGCTCTGATCCAGAGATACTGTCTCGTTTACGACCAGTGGAAATTGAATTCCAGGTTTGTTATATGGACTCAGTAGCCTTTCCTCCATTACATTATGTTTGCGGTCGTCGATGATTACAATGCTAACGAGTGGTGTTGCAGGCTGCTATTGAGGCAGAAAGGGTGAAGACCCAGGCTGCTGTTGAGGAGAGGGACTGGCAGTTGGCGAAGAGGGACCGGCAGGCGGCGGAGAGGGAGAGGGAGAATGAGGAGAGGACGGCTAGGCTGTTGGCGGAGGAGGGGAACCGGAACGACTCGGTTAACCGGGCCATGTACGATCTCTTCGTGGTAAGTTTCTTCTGCATATTAGCTAAATCATGAACGCAATGTTCCTTTCATTAGTAACTAATATGAGTGACTCATCAAAACCAAATGTGCAGTCCATGTGCGAGAAGAACGGACAGACCCCTCCGTCATTGCTCCGGCGGGCACGGTGAGTTTCATTTGAACAGTCCTTAGTTACTAGTCTTCACATTTGAGTTGAATCATGCTAAGATACATTGGAAATAATCTTTGGTGCAGCGTAACTCCCGACAAGCATCGACCGATCCTTCTCCGTCTGCCACTGGCGCGACCGGTCCTACACCTACACCTACACCTACACCTCTGTGATGACGGTAAGTTTCCCAAGTGTTTTGCTTAATAGAGTTTTGTTGTGATGCCATGTTGTATCTACACATATCGTGCATAATGTGTGTATGTTTGAAATGCATTGTATGTGTGGGATTCGACATCTAGTCGTGTGCCTTTGGTAGCCTTCCATACAATGAAATGCCTCCTAGTGCTTCCACTGAGCCATGGTAGTTTGCTACTGCTCCGGAACACATGGATTGACCGGCATGTGTCCTCCTTTGCTCCTGTGTCTATCCCTACGGGGAAATGTCACGCAGTGTATCACCGAAGTCCTTGTAGCTTGCTACGACTTGGTTGCACTCGCTGATGACCGACACGTGCATTGTTGGGTCATGTATGCCTGTCCCTATACGTTTGTGCCACCTTGGTTCTATGACTAGTCATGTCGGCCCGGGTTCTCTGCCATATGGATACTAGCGACATAATCATATACTTAGCATTTTTTCCTCCAAAATGACTCAATATGCTTAGCTAGCTCAAAAATGACATAATAAGCTTAATTAGCTCCAAAATGACAAATTTAACCTAGGATAGCTCTAAAATGACCTATACTTAGCATTTTTCCTCCAAAATGACTTAATAAGCTTAGCTAGCTTAAAATGATATATTTAACCTAGGATAGCTCTAAAATGACCTGTAATTAGCATCTTTTCCTCCAAAATGACTTAATATGCTTAGCTAACTCTAAAATGACATAATATGCTTAAGAAATGACATATTTTAGGTCCTAAATGACTTCATATGCTTAGCTAGCTCCAAAATGACATAATAACCTTACTTACCTCCAAAATGACCTATTTAACCTAGGCTATCTCTAAAATGACCTATAGTTAGCATTTTTCCCTCCTAAATGACTCAATATGCTTAGCTAGCTCAAAAATTACATAATAAGCTTAATTAGCTCCAAAATGACCTATTTAACCTAGGATAGCTCTAAAATGACCTATACTTAGCATTTTTTCCTCCAAAATGACTTAATATGCTTAGCTAGTTTAAAAATGACCTATTTAACCTAGGATTGCTCTAAAATGACCTATACTTAGGATCTTTTCCTCCAAAATGACTTAATATGCTTAAGAAATGACATAATTTAGCTCCTAAATGACTTCACATGCTTAGCTAGCTCCAAAATGACATAATAACCTTACTTAGCTCTAAAATGACCTATTTAACCTAGGCTAGCTCTGAAATGACCTATACTTAGCATTTTTTCCTCCTAAATGACTCAATATGCTTAGCTAGCTCAAAAATTACATAATAAGCTTAATTAGCTCCAAAATGACCTATTTAACTTAGGATAGCTCTAAAATGACCTATACTTAGCATTTTTTTCCTCCAAAATGACTTAATATGCTTAGCTAGCTTAAAAATGACCTATTTAACCTAGGATAGCTCTAAAATGACCTATACTTAGCATCTTTTCCTCCAAAATGACTTAATATGATTAGCTAACTCTAAAGTGAGATAATATGCTTAAGAAATGACATATTTTAAGTCCTAAATGACTTCATATGCTTAGCTAGCTCCAAAATGACATAATAACCTTACTTAGCTCCAAAATGACCTATTTAACCTAGGCTAGCTCCTAAATGACCTATACTTTGCATTTTTTTTCCTCCAAAATGACTCAATATGCTTAGCTAGCTCAAAAATGACATAATAAGCTTAGTTAGCTCCAAAATGACCTATTTAACCTAGGATAGCTCTAAAATGACATATACTTAGCATGTTTTTCCTCAAAAATGACTTAATATGCCTAGCTAGCTTAAAAATGACCTATTTAACCTAGGATAGCTCTGAAATGACCTATACTTAGCATCTTTTCCTCCAAAATGACTTAATATGCTTAACTGGCTCTAAAATGACATAATATGATTAAGAAATGACATATTTTAGCTCCTAAATGACTTCATATGCTTAGCTAGCTCTAAAATGACATAATGACCTTACTTAGCTCCAAAATGACATACTTTACAGATATAAGTTGCATCATAATAATCTTCACATTTTAGTTGCATCATAATAATCTTCTTCTTCTAGTCTTCTTCTTCTAACTTTCTTCTTTCCCATTTTACAGATTTGCTTAAGATCACGGAAGCTTGGGTTAATGGAGTGCTTGTATTTAGTTTTTGTTTTGACCTTGTGAAACTTGCTACCTATGGATGAAACTGTGTAATATTGACGAAACTATGTATATGTACGGATGAAACTTGCTACTATTGGTAACATGTGTTGGATATATATATAATATATATATATATATGTGTGTGTGTGTGTGTTCATGACTATTGGTAATATGTGTTGAATATGCTATATTGGTCATATAAATATATTTGTGTTTCATTTTCTATGAAAATGAATTGATATGAGAGAAACAAAATTAAATGGGGCAATATAGGCACTTTGCCATCTGTTGGCAGATGGCAAAGAGCTTTGCCATCAGCTGGCAGATGGCAAAGAGGCCACGTGTCATCCACATGTAAAATTTGGGCTGGCCTATTTGGGCTCTTTGCCATCTGCCAGCAGACGGCAAAGCATGCAGCCTTTGCCATCTGCTGGCAGATGACAAATTGCCTGCAGCCTTTGCCATCTGCTGGCAGACGGCAAAGAGCCTACAGCCTTTCCCATCTGCTGGCAGATGGCAAAGAGCGTGCAGCCTTTGCCATCTACTGGTAGACGACAAAGTATGTCGTTATCCTTCTAATGGGGCTAACCCCGTTAAGAGGCTTTGCCATCTACCAGCTGATGGCAAAGGCACATGCTCTTTGCCATCAGCCAGCAGAAGGCAAAGAAGCCTTTGCCCACTGGATTTCAGACAAACTGTTTGCCATCTGCTGGCTAATGGCAAAGCCTTTGCCATCCGCCGACTATGCCTTTGCCATCTGCCATGGCAGATGGCAAAGTGCCAGATTCCAGTAGTGATAATTGAATCCCTTGAAATCCAAAGTAGTGGGTTCATCACTATGCAAAGTTTTAATATCTTCACTCCCACTTTTAGCAATTTTAGCATCAAGATCTAAAAACTTCGAATCATTGGGACACCTTAAAGCAGAATTATCTCCAATCCTATCTTCATCAATATTAATACTAGAAAACAAGAATCTAATAGGAGACACATCAATAACTTTCAGAACTTCATCTTTATTTTCATGATAACTAGAAGTACACGATTTAACATAATCTTCACTTTTAGCACGCATTCTAGCGGTTCTTTGGGTGCATTCATCAATGGAAATTCTCATAGCTTTGAGAGACTCATTGATATCATGCTTAGGTGGGATATATCTAAGTTTCAAAGAATCAACATCAAGAGTAATTCTATCCACACTTTTAGCCAATTCATCAACCTTAAGCAATTTCTCATCAAGCAAAGCATTGAAATTCTTTTGTGAGATCATAAACTCCTTAACACTAGTTTCAAATTCAGAAGGCATATTTCCATAAGCGTTGTTGTAGGAATTACCATAATTATTAGAGGAATTACTAGGAAAAGGCCTAGGATTAAAATTACCTCTATAAGCATTGTTACCAAAATTATTTCTATCAGCAAAATTCACATCCAAAGATTCATTGTTATTCTCAATCAAAGTGGACAAAGGCATATCATTAGGATCAGAAGAAGAACTTTTAGCAGCAGACAATTTCATAAGTTCATCCATCTTTCCACTCAAAACACTAATTTCTTCGATAGCATGCACTCTTTTACTAGTAGATCTTTTAGTGTGCCACTGATAATAATTAACCATAATATTATCTAGGAGTTTGGTAGCTTCTCCTAAGGTGATTTCCATGAAAGTGCCTCCGGCGGCCGAATCTAAAATATTTCTAGAAGCAAAATTCAAGCCAGAATAAAAGTTCTGAATAATCATCCATAGATTCAAACCATGTGTAGGGCAATTACGTATCATCAATTTCATTCTCTCCCAATCTTGTGCAGCATGCTCATGATCTAGTTGCTTAAAATTCATAATATCGTTTCTAAGAGAGATGATCTTAGCAGGAGGGAAATACTTAGAGATAAAAGCATCTTTGCACTTATTCCATGAATCGATACTATTTCTAGGAAAAGAGGAAAACCAAGTTTTAGAACGATCTCTAAGTGAAAACGGAAATAACTTCAATTTAACAATATCGTTATCCGTATCCCTTTTCTTTCGCATATCACACAAATCAACAAAGTTGTTTAGATGGGTAGCGGCATCTTCACTAGGAAGGCCGGAGAATTGATCTTTCATGACAAGATTCAACAAAGCAGCATTGATCTCACAAGATTCAGCATGGCTAATAGGAGCAATCGGAGTGCTAATAAAATCATTGTTGTTGGTATTGGAGAGGTCACACGATTTAGTATTGTTCTGAGCCATAGCAACAAGCAAGCAATCCAACACACACACAAGCAAACAAGAAGCAAGCGAACGATAAACATGGCGGAAGAAGGGCAAATAAAACGGCAAGGGTGAAGTGGGGGAGAGGAAAACGAGAGGCAAATAAATGTAATGCGAAGGATAAGGGTTTGTGATAGGTACTTGGTATATGACTTTTGCGTAAGCCTCCCCGGCAACGGCGCCAGAAATTCTTCTTGCTATCTCTTGAGCTTACGTTGTATTCCCTCGATGAGGAAAGGGAGATGCAGCACAGTAGCGTAAGTATTTCCCTCAGTTTTTGAGAACCAAGGTATCAATCCAGTAGGAGACCACGCGCGAGTCCCTCGCACCTGCACAATCAAATAAGAACTTCGCAGCCAACGCGATAAGGGGTTGTCAATCCCTTTACGGTCACTTACGAAAGTGAGATCTGATAGAGATGATAGTTTATATTTTTGGTATTTTTAGTTTAATAAAACAGCAAATAAAAGCGGTAAAAGTAAATTAGATGTAGATTGATATGTTGAGAATAGACCCGGGGGCCATAGTTTTCTCTAGTGGCTTCTCTCATGATAGAGATATTCTACGGCGGGTAAACAAATTACTGTCGAGAAATTGATAGAAAAGCGAATAATTATGAGACTATCTAGGCATGATCATTGTATATAGGCATCACGTCCGAGACAAGTAGACCGAAACGATTCTGCATCTACTACTATTACTCCACACATCGACCGTTATCCAGCATGCATCTAGTGTATTGAGTTCATAAGAACAGAGTAAGGCCTTAAGCAAGATGACATGATGTAGAGGGATAAACTCAAGCAATATGATATAAACCCCATCTTTTTATCCTCGATGGCAACAATACAATACGTGCCTTGCTGCCCCTACTGTCACTGGGAAAGGACACCGCAAGATTGAACCTAAAGCGAAGCACTTCTCCCATTGCAAGAACTATAGATCTAGTAGGCCAAACCAAACCAATAATTCCAAGAGACTTGCAAGGATATTATGAGCACACATAAAAAGTTCAGAGAAGAACCAAATATCTTTCATAGATAACTTTGATCATAAACTCACAATTCATCGGATCTCGACAAACACATCGCAAAAAGAGATTACATCGAATAGATCTCCTCGAAGACCGAGGAGAACTTTGTATTGAGATCTAGAGAGAGAGAGAAGAAGCCATCTAGATACTAGCTATGGACCCGAAGGCCTCTGGTAAACTACTCACAACTCATGGTGAGGGCGATGATGATGATGATGAAGGCCTCCGTAATGGATCCCCCTCCGGTAGAGCTCCGGAACAAGCTCCAAGATGGGATCTCCACGGGAACAGAAGGTACGGCGGTGGAATTATGGTTTTCTCTCTGTCTACGGAGTTTCTGGGGTACGTAGACTTATATAGGAAGAAGAAGGGCACCGAGGGAGTCACAAGGGCTCCACGAGGCAGGGGGCGCACCCCCCACCCTCGTGGGCCCCACGTGTTTCTTCTGACGTGGTTCTCAAGTTCATCGTGCGTGATTTCCTCCAAAAATATCTCTCGCGAAGGTTTCATTCTGTTTGGACTCCGTTTGATATTCTTTTTCTGCAAAACCCTGAAACAGGCAAAAAACAGCAATTTGGACTAGGCCTTTGGGTTAGTAGGTTAGTTCCAAAAATGATATAAAAGTGAATGATAAAGCCCATTAAACATCCAAGACTTCATAAATAATAGCATGGAACAATCAAAAATTATAGATACGTTGGAGGCGTATCACTCACCTAGCCCCCGGTCCGGAGCATCCGTCCATTCGGCCACGAAATCGGCAAGGGAATACCCTTGATGACTCTCGTGGTACTGAACTCTAGTTGGAATGCTTGCAACTCAATGTTCCATTCCGCGACTCTCCCAGCTGCGTTGGGGTTGTGCAGTATCTTCTCCAGAGGGAATGTTGAGATGACCTTGATGGGGTGACCATGGAAGTAGTGGCATAGCTTTTTTGATGCGACGAGGAGCGCAAGCAGGAGCTTCTGCTGCATCATGTAGCGTGCGCGTGCATCCCGTAGCATGGTGCTGACGAAGTACACTAGGTGTTCGACAAGTGGTGTGGTGTGGACGATGTTCCCCCCATCATAGGACTCAGGAGCCCCATCGGCTGGTGAGGCGGCATGGGGCTCTGGAGCATTCTCGTGAAGGGACAGCCGCGCCGCGTCCTCTCGAGGCTCCTCCGTCTCCTGAAAGATCCTCGGGGCCGTCTTCGCACCAGCGCACTGCTCTCGAACAGTCACAAGCATTGTGCTGGCAGAGTATGGGGTGGCCGCCAAGTAGAGCACCAGCGGCTCGCCGGGATAAGGCGCCACCATGACGGGCGGGCTTGTGAGGTATTTCTTGACGTCTTGTAAAGCGGCCTCCGCCTCTAGAGTCCACTCAAAAGGGCCTTCTCTTTCATGAGATCGAAGACATGGAGAGCTCACTCGCCTAGCTTGGAGATGAAACGTCCCAGCGCGGTTACGCAGACTACCAATTTTTGCATTTCCTGGAGAGTTTGAGGCGGGCGCATCTTCTTCATTGCCTTGATCTTCTCAGGGTTGGCCTCGATTCCTCGGTGTGAAACAAGGAAACCCAACAGCTTGCCAGACAGGACAGACGCACATCTCCGGGTTGAGCTTCAAGTCAATGCAGCGCAAGTTGGCAAACGTTTCCTCTAGGTCTTCGATCAATATCTTTGCCTCAAGGGTCTTGACCATGATGTTGTCGACATAGGTTCAGGATTCCTTCCTATTTGCGGACCCATCTCGATGTGCATCAGCCATTGGAAGGTCGCTCCAGCATTGCGCAGCCCGAAAGGCATGCAATTATAGCAATATATCCTGCACGAAGAGATGAAGGCCATTTTCTCAACGTCTCTTGTTGCCATCTTGATTTTGTGATACCCAGAGAAGCCGTCCAAGAAGCATAGCAGATCACATTCGGCGGAGGAGTCTACGATCTGGTCAATGTGCGGGAGAGGGAAGGGGTCACGAGGACATGCCTTGTTGAGGCTCATGAAGTCGACGCACATGTGCTCCTTCCCACCCTTCTTGTGGACGAGGGCGTGGTTGGCCAACCACTCGGGGTGCCACACCTCGTGGATGACCCTTGCTTCTTGCAACTTGCGCACCTCTTGAACGATGAATGCCTGCTTCTTCTATGATTGGCGACGTGCCTTCTGCTTCACCAGGCATGCATTGGGGAATACCGCCAGGTGATGGTCTATTACTTCTCAGGGGACGCCTACCAGGTCGTACGCCTCCCATGCGAAAACGTCCTTATTAGCCCGGAGGAAGCTGACCAACGCTTCCTCTTGCACAGGAAGGAGGCCAGTGCCAATGGTGACGGTGAGGCCTGAGCCAACTTCACTGACAGTCACTTGCTTCGTCTCGGCTCGGTCCTGAGTGAACAACTGCTTCTTCTTCACTGGTGCGGCCTCTGTAGCCTCCGGAGCGACTGGTGGGCCAGGGCGCGAGGCCGCGACGGCCTTGAAGACGTGCTTGATGGCCCGGTTCGCCTCCTTTGTATCTCCAACCACCGTAATGATGCCGCTGCTGCCCAGCATCATGATGATCATGTAGTCCGGATGGGTCACTGCCATTAACTTAGCAAGGGCGGGGAACCCTAAAATGGCGTTGTACGACAGGCTGATTTGTGCTACATCGAAGTCAACGAACTCAATTCAGTAGTTGTCACGAGTGCTGAAAGTGACCGAGAGGCGCACTTGCCTGAGGTGGGCAGTGGAGCCCCCGGTCACCCCGCCGAATGTCTTGGTGGGGTGCGAGCTGGTCGCACGATATTTGGAGCATGTCAATAGTCACCACAAAGGGAAGGTTGAGGCTGGCGCCACCATCAATGAGGGTCTTGGTGATCGTGACGCTACTGATGGTCGGTGTACAGAGCATGGGGGGTGCATCGGTGGCCGCCGTGGTCTTGGGGTGGTCTCCGGAGTCGAAGATGATGTCGGTCCCCGGCCCCTGTTGGCCCAGCGGAGCCTCCGACTCCGACCTGGTGGAGCCCGCCCAGCGGAGAAACTGCTTGGCGTGGTGGCTTGACACGTGCGCCTGTTACTCGCCGAGGATGGACGCGGCTGTGTGTAGTCCAGAGGCCGTGAAGCGCGCAATGAAATGGCTGTGGAGCTCCTCCAAGAGGAGATCGAGGCATCCAGAAGGCCGCGTAGCCAAGATCGGGGGACCTCTATTAGGGCCAAAGGGAACCAGTTTGCCGTGGCCTTGTCATCTCCACCCGCCGCTTGGATGGCCTGCTCCCAAGACCAAAGGAAAACCTCTGGGCCTGCAGCGTCATCGTACCACGGGGGTAGCACCGGCCTGAATTTCGTCGGCCACCTCACTCGGCGTAGGTATGGAGTAAAGGTCGGGCAACCCGTGGCGCCCCGTAAGTTTCGGGCGGCCACGCTCGTAGGGCAGCGCCCGCCAAGAGGGCGGGGGAAGCAAGAGGGGAGCAGAGTTGGAGGAGAGGCGGAGCTTTGACACGCCCCTACCTGGTGTGCCAAATGTCAAATTTTAGGGCTCCGCAGACCCAAAGAGGTTTGAACACTGCGGTGTGCGCGAAGATCTTGACCTCACTGGCACCGATTCGCTATCTCGTGACCTAACCTATCTAGATTCACATGAGAGGGGAAGGAAATGAACATGACAGTTTACCCAGCTTCGTGCCACCTTGCGGCGTAAAACCCTACTCCCGCTTTGTGGTAGATTGGCCTCACGAGGTGCGGAATATGAACTTGGTACAATGGGGGGACAGCCTCGGGAGGGCTTGTCTGAAGAAGTTGTACTCGAAGGATTGATCCCTCTCTATGATGGATGCTAGTCCCTATTTATAGTGGCCTTGATCCTCTTCCCACACCATTTGGGCGGGAAGGGATTCTAGAACAACCAATTTCAAAGGGGGACAAAAGGTACACCTTATCTTGGCCAAATGTGGTCTTCGCCACCAAAGCCTCTGATCGTGACGCATGGGTGGGGTCGGCGATGACATCAGCCCTGCTGAGCCAGCGGTCTTGGCCTAGTTGCACCGGAATGGAAACATTTGCCAGACTCCTTGGGAACCCGCGTCCATCCATGTCTACTTTGCACAAAAGAGGAAACTGCTCCTTTTGCGCGCGCTAGTGCCCACCTGGCATCGGTTGTCATGCCTCACGTGACCGAGCCCTCCTCAGGGGGGTGCTTGCATAGGAATCTCGGCCCCTCGGGAGGCGACTTGCGGACTTGCTCCCTAGGAGGTCTTGGCAAGCCTCTCCTCGCAAGGGCAGGGGGCCCTCATGAGAGTTGTCCTTGGTCCGTCCTGAACAGGGTCTTGTCGGGCCGTTGCAAGGCCGCGCATTGAGCCGCATGTAGGCAAGTCTGGGTACCCTGGTTCCCAGAATGCAGACAAAATTCCTTAAGTATTTCAGCCTGCCTATCCAGTTCTTCGCCACCATGAATGTCACCGTGCCCTAAGAACTGCTCCCTCGACCGCTTCATGATTAAGGGCTTGCACGGTGTCTATGCCTGGGTCCGTCCTTGCAGCACTAAAAAACCCAAGCGACCGAGCTCTGTCTCGCGGGCCAGCTCCCGTGCACATCACCTCCTAGGGTCCTTGGTCTCATGACCTCGCATGAGCTAATCGAGAGTGAATAAGTCAGGGCGAGCTATTCGGTTCATTCATCCGTGATACGGGACGCCGCCGTGGAGACTGTGTGCCGGGGGACTTCCTACGGTTTGTTGCATGAGGAAGACTGGGCACGGCATCTGTGCTCGGGTCCGTCCCTGTGGCTTTGATAAACCAAAGCGACTGAGCTCTGTTTGTCGGGCCGGATCTGTTCAAGTCACCTCCTGGGGTCCTTGGTGCCCGGCCTTCTCATGCAATGGCCTATGGAGGTTTGATTTGGCGTAGGTCACCACAGTCACAAGGGTTCTGCAGGCGCGCCTCACGCTAGAAGCTAGGCGTAACCCACCTTGAGGTAGGGCCTCGTGAGTCCCACGCTGGCTCACGGGTGCCCATATACACCTCCTCTTTTGGGGTTGTACACGCCTCAGAGTCTCCCCGGAGGGAACTCCCACCCACGAACCAGTGGAAGCCCCATGCTCCGTGCTGGCGAACGACACGGTCGAGGAGCGGCTATGCCCACGCCCAGTGAAAGCCCCATGCTCCGCGCTGGTGGATAAATGATACGTCTCCGTCATATCTATACTTTTTTATTGTTCCATGCCAATATTCTACAACCTTCATATACTTTTGGCAACTTTTTATACTATTTTTGGGACTAACATATTGATCCAGTGCCCAGTGCTAGTTCCTCTTTGTTGCATGTTTTTTGTTTCGCAGAATATACATATCAAACGGAGTCCAAACGGGATAAAAACGGACGGATATTTTTTTGTAATATATGTGAATTTTGGGTAGTGAAATCAACGTGAGACGATGCCCGAGTGGCCCACGAGGGTGAGGGGTGCACCCAGGGGGGCAGGCGCACTGGGTCCTCGTGGCCACCCCGTAAGGAGGTTGGTTCCCTTCTTTCGCCGCAAGAAAGCTAATATTTGTATAAAAATCGTGTCCAAAATTCAGCCCAATCGGAGTTACGTATCTCCGGTAATGTAAGAAACGGTGGAAGGCCAGAATCTGGGAATGTGGAAATAGAGAGAGACAGAGAGATAGATCGAATCTTGGGGGGTCTCTCGCCCCTCCGCCACCATGGAGGCCATGGACCAGAGGGGAAACCCTTCTCCCATCTAGGGAGAAGGTCAAGGAAAAAGAAGAAGGAGGGGGGCTCTCTCCCCCTCGCTTCTGGTGGCACCGGAGTGCCATCGGGGCCATCATCGTGCGACGGCGATCTGCACCAACACCTCCGTCATCTTCACCAACATCTTCATCCCCTTTCCCCATCTATCTAAAGCGTTCCACTCTCCCGCAGCCCACTGTACCCTCTACTTGGACATGGTGCTTTATGCTTCATATTATTATCCAAGGATGTGTTGCCATAGGGTTAGTTGTATGTTGATAGGACTAGGAGAGAGTGACAGAAGCTTCAACCTAGCGTAGAAATTGATGCATACGTAATTGACGGGGGACCAATATATCTTAATGCTATGGTTGGGTTTTACCTTAATGAATGTTAGTTGTTGCGGATGCTTTCTAATAGTTCCAATCATAAGTACATAGAATTCCAAGTCAGGGATCACATGCTAGCAGTGGCCTCTCCAACATAAAACTTGCTATCGGTCTAGTAACGTAGTCAATTGCTTAGGGGCAATTTCGCAACTCCTACCACCACTTTTCCACACTCGCTATCACTAACTTTATTCCTTCTTTATCTTAACAGCCCCTAGTTTATATTTACGTGCTCTTTATATTCTTGCAAACCTATCCCGTTACACCTACAAAGTACTTCTAGTTTCATAGATGTTCTGGGTAAAGTGAACATCAAGCGTGCGTAGAGTTGTATCGGTGGTCGATAGAACTTGAGGAAATATTTGTTCTACCTTTAGCTCCTCGTTGGGTTCGACACTCTTACTTATTGGAAGAGGCTACAACTGATCCCCTACACTTGTGGGTTATCAAGATCTTTTTCTAGCGCCATTGCCGGGGAGCAATAGCGTGGGGTGAATATTCTCGTGTGTGCTTGTTTGCTTTTTCACTAAGTAGATTTTATTTGCTGTTCTAAGTTGTTCTCTAACTTTACTTATGGGTAGGAAACGCAAAATACCAAAAAATATAGTGGTACCTACTGAACCAATGGTTGAAGAATCACTCCAAATCTATCACACTCCTGAAGCTTTTTACTTGGATCATCTTCGATCCCAATGTGCTCGTGCTGAAACCCCAACTAGCTTAGTTGAGGGCAAATCTTTAGATGAGCATGCTTGCTATGTGCGACACCGCTTATCTCAAGAAGGGAAACTTTTACTGGATCAAATTCATCGTTTGCAATGCTTTGCTTGGAATTTATGTGAAATATATGATTTTACTTGTCTTTGTGAAGACCCTAAGAAACACCTTCCCTACCAATGTGAGTTTAGTGATAATGGAAACATATCTTCGCATGCTAAGGGTGTTTATAGTTACTATGATGTTCAACAAATTAAAGAATTTGTTGCTTTTAAGGGTGCTTATGAAATTGCTTCTTTGATTCAAAAGTATGATGCTACTCTTTACAAATCAGAAAATTTTGCCATATTTAAATGTTGTTGTGATAATTATGCTTCTAATGCCTATGTTAAACCATATATTGAGGACTCCTCCGCTGTCCGAGAAGAGACTAATATTTTGTAGGAGTCTAAAGAAGAAGAAATTAATGACATTGTGATATCATTTGATGAAAAAGATGAGTAGGAGAGCGAAGAACAATAGGAGGAAGAGCGGATTGATCACCCGTGACCACCTTCTAATGAGAGTAACTCTTTATCTCATACATTGTTTAATTTCCCTTCGTGCTTACCGAAGGGTGAATGCTATGATGATTATTATGATCCCGTTGATTCTTTCGAAATATCCTTTTTTGATGATGCTTGCTATGCTCGCGACCAAGATGCCAATATGAATTATGCCTATGGAGATGAACTTGCTATAGTTCCTTATGTTAAACATGAGATAGTTTCTATTGCACCCACACATGATAGTCCTATTATCTTTTTGAATTCTCCAAACTACACTACATCGGAGAAGTTTGCACTAATTAAGGATTATATTGATGGGTTGACTTTTTCCATTACACATGATGATTTTGATGAGTATAATATACATGAGCTTGCTGTTCCTACTTGCAATTATTATGAGAGAGGAACTACATCTCCGCCTCTCTATGTTTCCAACACGATAAAATTGCAAGAAACTCCTTATACTATGCATTGGCCTTTACTTGATGTGCATGAATTGTTCTTGTATGACATGCCTATATATAGGAAGAGAGTTAGACTACTTTTTTGCATGACACATATCACTTTGTGCTCACTACTAATTGCCAAATCATTTCTAATTAAAATTGGCTTTGATATACCTTGGGATCCGGGTGGATCCATTACTTGAGCACTATATGCCTAGCATAATGGCTTTAAAGAAAGCGCTGCCAGGGAGACAATCCGGAAGTTTTACAGAGTCATTATTTATGTTGTGTGCTTTTATAAAGTTTAAAAACAAAAATATAAAGAGGGGAACCTAAAAAAATTTCAAAAAGAAAAGTGAAAGTAAGAAGGACGAGCACCGTTAAAATCGGGGAGCTCCTAGAACTTTGTTCATGCCCATGGAAACTTTGAAAATCTTGAATTACAGAAACTTTTCAACAAAAATAATTATCCTCTTGTACAATTCCATTGTATTATAAAAATAATGTGCCAAGAGTTTCCTTTAGGATGATTAAACTGCTTGTTGGTTCGTGCGGTGCAAAAACAGAAACTTTGGCTGTATTGCGCGATTTTACATTTTTTACTGGAATGCCGAAAGGATCTGAAACTTTTTGCAAAGTCTTGCTATAAAAATTGTTGATTGTTCCTAATTTTTCTAGAATTTGTAGGGTTACAGAAGTATGGTTAATGTTCAGATTACTACCGACTATCCTGTTTTCACAGATTGCTGGTATAGCTTCATTATTGGCATATGTTTGAATTCTTGTTGAAGCCTCCTTAACTTGGGGCCATAGAATTGTGATAGCGTACAGTGGGTAATTGTTGTTCATAATTATACAATAATGTTAGGCCAGTACATGATGGTATTTGATTGATCATATGCACTAACCCCACCACTAAAAGTTCGGTTAAGTTTTGTGTGGATGAAGTGTTCGAAGATCGAGGAGGTCTCGATGTGAGAAGAAGGAGGAGAGGCAAGAGCTCAAGCTTGGGGATGCCCAAGGCACCCCATGTAAATATTCAAGGAGACTCAAGCGTCTTAGCTTGGGGATGCCCCGAAAGGCATCCCATCTTTCTTCAACAAGTATCAGTATGTTTTCTGATTCGTTTCGTTCACATGATATGCGTAAATTCTTGGAGCGTCGTGTTTTTTTATTTTTCTTTTAATAAATGCACCATGCTGGTATGAGATAGTCCTTGGTTGATTTATAGAACGCTCTTTGCACTTCACTTATATCTTTTGAGTATGGGATTATATAATGCTTCATGTGCTTCACTTATATCATTTGAAGTTTGGATTGCGTGTTTCTCCTCACATTGAAAGCCGCTATTTGTAGAATGCTCTTTTGCTTCACTTATATTTGTTAGAGGGTGGGCATATCTTCTTAGAAAGAATTAAAACTCTCTTGCTTCACTTATATCTATTTAGAGAGTTGACAGGAATTGGTCATGCACATGGTTAGTCATAAAATCCTACATAAACTTATAGATCGTTGAATATGATATGTTTGATTCCTTGCAATAGTTTTGCGATATAAAGATGGTGATATTAGAGTCATGCTAGTAGGAAGTTGTGGATTGTAGAAATACTTGTGTTCAGGTTTGTGAATCCCGAAGCATGCACATATGGTGAACCATTATGTGATGAAGTCGGAGCATGATTTATTTTTTGATTGTCATCTTTTGTGTGGAGGTCGGGATTGCGAGATGGTTAACTCCTGCCAACCCTTCCTGTAGGAGCATGCGTGTAGTACATTGTTTCGATGGCTAATAAATTTTTTCAATAAGTATGTGTGTTCTTTATGACTAATGTTGAGTCCATGGATTATACGCACTCTCAGTCTTCCACCTTGCTAGCCACTCTAGTACCGCGCAATTATCGCCGGTGCATCAAACCACCTTACACCATTCCTTAAAACAGCCACCATTCCTACCTATTATGGCATTTCCATAGCCATCCGGGATATATTGCCATGTAATTCCACCGTTCCGTTTATTATGACACGCACCATCATTGTCATATTGCCTTGCATGATCGTAAGATAGTGATGCGTCTCCAACGTATCTATAATTTTTTATTGTTCCATGCTATTATTTATGATGTTTTGGATGTTTAATGGGCTTTGTTATACACTTTTTATTATTTTTGGGACTAACCTATTAACCCAAAGGCCTAGTCCAGATTGCTGTTTTTTGCCTATTTCAGGGTTTTACAGAAAAGGCATATCAAACGGAGTCCAAACGGAATGAAACTTCGGGAGAGATATTTTTGGAGCAAAATACGCACGGGAGACTTGAGAACCACGAAATAGGGCAGAGGTGGCATCCACGAGGGTGGGGGGGCGCGCCCCCCCTACAGGACGCGCCCCCTACCTCGTGGGCCCAACATCTGGCCCCCGGTGCCCTCCTTCCTCCTATATATACCTACGTACCCCAAAACCATCAGAAGAGGACAAAAAACCCTAGTTCCACCGCTGCAACCTTCTGTTACCGTGAGATCCCATCTTGGGGCCTGTTCCGGAGCTCCGCCGGAGGGGGGGATCTACCACGGAGTGCTTCTACATCATCATCATCGCCTCACCATGAGTTGTGAGAAGTTTACCACAGACCTTCGGGTCCATAGCTAGTATTTAGATGGCTTCTTCTCTCTCTTTGGATCTCAATACCAAGTTCTCCTCGGTCTTCGAGGAGATCTATTTGATGTAATCTCTTTTTGCGGTGTGTTTGTCGAGATCCGATGAATTGTGGGTTTATGATCAAGATTATCTATGAGAAATATTTGGTTCTTTTCTAAACTCTTTATGTACGATTATAATATCCTTGCAAGTCTCTTCGAATTATTGGTTTGGTTTGGCCTACTAGATCTATCGTCTTTGCAATGGGATAAGTGCTTGGCTTTGGGTTCAATCTTGCGGTGTCCTTTCCTAGTGATAGTAGGGGCAGCAAGGCACATATGTTATTGTTGCCATCGAGGATAAAAAGATGGGGTTTATATCACTATGTCTGAGTTTATCCCTCTACATCATGTCATCTTGCTTAAGGCGTTACTCTGTTCTTATGAACTTAATACTCTAGATGCATGCCGGATAGCGGTCGATGTGTGGAGTAATTTAGTAGTAGATGCAGAATCGTTTTGGTCTACATGTCTCGGACTTGATGCCTATATATAATGATCATGCCTAGATAGTCTCATAATTATTCGCTTTTCTATCAATTGCTCGACGGTAATTTGTTTACCCGTCATAGAATATCGCTATGATGAGAGAATCCACTAGAGAAAACTATGGCCCCCGGATCTATTCTCAACATATCAATCTACAATCTACTTTACTTTTCCGCTTTTACTTTCTGTTCTTATATCCAAAAATACCAAAAATAACAAACTATCATGTCTATCAGAATTCACTTTGTAAGTGACCGTAAAGGGATTGACAACCCCTTATCTCGTTGGCTGCGAAGTTCGTATTTGTTTGTGCAGGTGTGAGGGACTCGCGTGTGGTCTCCTACTGGATTGAAACCTTGGTTCTCAAAAACTGAGGGAAATACTTACGCTACTATGCTGCATCACCCTTTCCTCTTCGAGAGAATACAACGCAAGGTCGAGAAGTAGCATGAAGGTATTCTGGCGCCATTGCCGGGGAGGCTTACGCAAAAGTTATATACCAAGTACCTATCACAAACCCTTATCCTTCGCATTACATTTATTTGCCTCTTGTTTTCCTCTCCCCCACTTCACCCTTGCCGTTTTATTTGCCCTTCTTCTGCTATGTGTTTAGTGTTCGCTTGCTTCTTCTTTGCTTGTGTGTTGGATTGCTTGCTTGTCACTATGGCTCAGAACATACCAAATTGTGTGACTTCTCCAATACCAACAATAATGATTTTATTAGCACTCCGATTGCTCCTATTACCAATGCTGAATCTTGTGAGATCAATGCTGCTCTTTTGAATCTTGTTATGAAAGATCAATTTTCCGGCCTTCCTAGTGAAGATCTCGCTACCCATCTAAACAACTTTGTTGATTTGTGTGATATGCAAAAGAAAAGGGATCCAGATAACGATATTGTTAAATTGAAGTTATTTCCATTTTCACTTAGAGATCGTGCTAAAACTAGGTTTTTCTCTTTGCCTAGAAATAGTATTGATTCGTGGAATAAGTGCAAAGATGCTTTTATCTCTAAGTATTTCCCTCCTGCTAAGATCATCTCTCTTAGAAACGATATTATGAATTTTAAGCAACTAGATCATGAGCATGTTGCACAGGCTTGGGAGAGAATGAAATTAATGATACGTAATTGCCCTACACATGGTTTGAACTTATGGATGATTATTCAAAACTTTTATGCTGGCTTGAATTTTGCTTCTAGAAATCTTTTAGATTCGGCCGCAGGGGGCACTTTCATGGAAACTACCTTAGGAGAAGCTACCAAACTCCTAGATAATATTATGTTTAATTATTCTCAATGGCACACCGAAAGATCTACTATTGAAGAGATTAGTGTTTTGAGTGGAAAGATGGATGAACTTATGAAATTATTTGCTGCTAAGAGTGCTTATTCTGATCCTAATGATATGCATATGTCCACTTTGATTGAAAATAATAATGAATCTTTGGATGTGAGTTTTGTTGGTAGGAATAATTTTGGTAACAATGCTTATAGAGGGAATTTAATCCTAGGCCTTTTCCTTGTAATTCATCTAATAATTATGGAAATTCCTATAACAACTCTTATGGAAAGATGCCTTCTGAATTTGAAACTAGTGTTAAGGAGTTTATGAATTCGCAAAAGAATTGCAATGCTATGCTTGAAGAAAAATTGCTTAAGATTGATGAATTGGCTAGAAGTGTGGATAGAATTACTCTTGATGTTGATTCTTTGAAACTTAGATCTATCCCACCTAAGCATGATATTAATGAGTCTCTCAAAGCCATGAGAATTTCCATTGATGAATGCAAAGAAAGAACCGCTAGGATGCGTGCTGAAAGAGAGAATTATATAAAAGCGTGTTCTTCTAGTTATCATGAAAATAAAGATGAAGATCTGAAAGTTGTTGATGTGTCTCCTATTAGATCCTTGTTTCCTAGTATGAATCTTGATAAAGATAGGACTGGAGATGAGTCTACTTTAAGGTGTCCCAATGATTCAGAGTTTTTAGATCTTGATGCTAAAATTGTTGAAAGTGGGAGTGAAGAGATTAAAACTTTGCATAGTGATGAACCCACTACTTTGGATTTCAAGGGATTCAATTATGATAATTGCTCCTTGATTGATTGTATTTCCTTGTTGCAATCCGTAGTAAACTCTCCGCATGCCTATAGTCAAAATAAAGCTTTTACCAAACACATAGTTGATGCTTTGATGCAATCTTATGAAGAAAAACTTGAATTGGAAGTTTCTATCCCTAGAAAGCTTTATGTTGAGTGGGAACCTACTATTAAAATACAAATTAAAGATCATGAATGCTTTGCCTTGTGTGATTTGGGTGCAAGTGTCTCCAGTATCCCAAAAACATTATGTGATTTGCTAGGGTTCCATGAGCTTGATGATTGTTCTTTAAATTTGCATCTTGCGGATTCCACTATTAAGAAACCTATGGGAAGGATTAATGATGTTCTTATTGTTGCCAATAGGAATTATGTGCCCGTAGATTTCATTGTTCTTGATATAGATTGCAATCCTTCATGTCCTATTATTCTTGGTAGACCTTTCCTTAGAACGATTGGTGCAATTATTGATATGAAGGAAGGAAATATTAGATTCCAATTTCCGTTAAGAAAGACATGGGACACTTTCCTAGGAAGAAAATCAAATTACCATATGAATCTATTATGAGAGCCACTTATGGATTGCCTTCCAAAGATGGCAATACCTAGATCTATCCATGTATCGTGCCTAGCTAGCGGTGTAAAACGATAGCGCTTGTTGGGAGGCAACCCAGTTTTATATTTTTTTCCTTCTATTTAGGAATAAATATTGCATCTAGCTTATGTTTAGATGTGGTTTTGTGTTTTAGTTAGTGTTTGTGCCAAGTAGAATCTTTGGGAAGACTTGTGTGAAGTTTATATGATCTTGCTGTGAAAAACAGAATCGTTAGCGCTCGCTAGAATGGTCACCATATTTTACTGGAGTGTGCTATTTAATTGATTCTTTTTGCAGATGATTCATAGAAAAATTTCTCACGTTTACCAATTTATTTAAATTTTTTTGGAGTTACAGAAGTATGCGAAAGCTACAGATTACTACAGACTGTTATGTTTTTGACAGATTTAGTTTTTCGTGTGTTGTTTGCTTAATTCAATGCATCTATGAGTAGTATTGAGAGGTACTAGATCATTGACGGCGCATGTTGTTGCGCCCATCAATTTGTCCATGTATTGATAGGAATTAATATAAATATAAGGTGGCATGAGCAAAGATCTGGTATGCTCCTAAATTAGGTCATAAATAGATTCATAAGCTGGACTATCTTATATTACTTTACATAGTGAGTAAATAAGATAATTCCCGTAGGTTCACTAGGTTGACCCTCAAAATATAGCTACCAACGAAATGAATGTTGTGAACCGACACCGGCATCTAGCATAGTTGCTCACGGCAGCACATTAATTACTTAGTACTATCACATATTACCTCATTGCTGTGAGGAAACAACTGTTTATCGGAAGAAAAATAACAATATGCATTGATGTTTTATACTCCCACCGTTCAGAAATACTTGTCATCAAAAAGAAAAAAAGGGATGTATTTAGATGTATTTTAGTTCTAGATACATCTCTTTTTGTCCATTTTGATGACGAGTATTTTTGGACGGGGGGAGCAACAAATTATATAGTTACATGGGGTTTTGGGAAGCCGATATTCAAAAGAATATATGGGTGACAGATGACCAAACCCACACTGGCTTCTAAAATAATGCATCCCAGTGGCAGAAATGTCATCATGTTACTCAACCTCTTTTCAACAGGAGTCTTGGAATTTGGCCGACATCCCCACCAAACATCAATCAAGAGGAAAGAGATCTCCAGAATCTTGGAACAAAAGTAGCTATCCAAAGTCCATCATAAACTACATTGTTGTCCAAGCTAGCAGTACTCTGAAATCAAATGCCCCAAATTTGAATAAATATTTGGAGTAGCAACTTGGGGACTTTTGATATGTATGATCAAAGAAATGATTGCCTAAGGATGCCCCGAGACAAATTTAGTAAAAATGTACGTTTACCTGAATGTCATAATCTACTTTCGGTAGCATTTTCCTAACAGGGCATATTAAACTTAAAGGTAAACTGAAAATGGGAACAGTAAGTCTATGTCATTATGATTGCCTCCAAGCATAGAGAAATCACATAGCTTGGCCACATTCCAACATTCGGCTAAAAACCAGCGACATTTCGTTGGGTTTAAGTAAGGGCTTCTCATGATACGATTTCAGAATAACTTACGTATGTTTCAAATTTACATAAAGTTGACTTCTCATACCTTTCATCATAGAAATAACCATATTGGTTTATTTCTCTTCCTCGGGCTCTCGATTTTTTTATCATATCCACTGCAGGCGAGACCCACTTTGCTAATTGAGTCATAGTAAATTCCCACCCTACCAATAATTAATTTATGGAAGTGTTGGATTTGTAAGATGAGCAAAATTAAAATTGGTAAGTAGCTTGTAAGGGCGGGAGTTTTTATACGATAAGCGTATATGGCTATCAAAAGGTTCTCTTAGAGGTTCATCTCAACAATATTCGTAGGAACTTCAACATATGAAGTGAAAAACCCCAAAGTTCATGTCAACAATTGATTTGGAAAGGTATTTGGTTTGTATGAGCTTGGTTCATGAATATTGCAACCATTACACAAAGTACATGGTCTCATCAAACAAGAAAGAAAGCTTCTTATGAACAAGATAAAAAAGCGGCAGAGAGGTAACTTACTGCAGCTATACCATCTTGCTGTCATAATACTTGGCATTAAACTGAGAACCCTCCAGCGTCATTCCCACCACCCAGGATAGCCAAAAGCTGGTAGATACGAAAAAAACTTGGAGATTATGTATCTCAGTTGGTAGCTTTTAGTTAAGTAAATACAAGTGAGAATGCAAAAGCATCAGTACCAAAGCTAGATTTTGAAAAATTCATTGAAAGATAATGGAAGCAGCTTAAGGCATCATGAGCTAGGCAGAACGCTGACAATGATTGCAAATGTTTTGTACATGCCTAGTTATGTCGTTACCTCACTGTAAAATATATTCTCACCGTCAGAACCCAACAATGCTTGAGACTTGAAGAACATTTCTTCCTTGCTAGTTTATACCAAAGACCTGATAGTTAAACTACATTAGTAATGTTCTTCAGGAACAAAATGATCAAAATGGTTCAGAGAAAGAAGGTGCAATAAAAATAAGAAATTTGATCAACTTGATTAACAAAGTCATATTGACTTTTATACATCACTAAAACATCAATTTGAAGTAAGTGATAAACCAATAACCTTGGTGTATCAGAATATGACTTGTTAGACTAATATTTACAGGGCTAGCATTTGATTTCGAACACATATAATCTCTAGTAATTTTATTCTCTTCTTCCACAATTCGTGTTTGTTGCTTGGGCAGGTAACCACCGAAGAATATGGCAAGCCAACAATACAGAAACTTTGTATACACAAAACCTTAATTTTTAACCATGTGGACGGAACAACTCTACTCAACCCGAAACTCTTGTGTGTAGACTTGCATATGGATTTGGTAGTTCATGCAGTAGTATGGCACGGAGAAATTTAGTTGTTTCCCATAGACATGCCCTCTCTTGCCCAGCGACATACATAACCTACAATCTGAATTCTGCGTGGCACTAATCCGAGACCCGGCCTACTTGTGCAGTTGCTGGAGAAACATGGTGAAGAAGTTGCCCACCAAGAGTCCCTTGTACCAAGAAAAACAAAGTATGATTTAATTAAAACAAAGTTACGATCTAAAATAAGATGAGGGAGAGTTAGTTTTTAGATGGTTGAGCACCTCCGATGGATGAGGAAGGCCACGACTACGACATTGAGATGTGGAGGAGGGGTAGTGCGCACTATCGCCGCGTTGATCCACCGTCACTGACTAAGGAAAGATGGGGCGTCATTCACCACCGCCGCCGCTACCGCAAGATCCTAGCTTATGCTTGCGGAGATGTGTCCCAAAGGCCAGCGGCCCATGCCGCACGCTCGCCCCTCCCAACAGCACCTGTAACCTTAGTGTGGGTTCCATCACCACAACCTTGGCGGAGGCGCCGCCGACTTGTTGTCGCCGCCGCCATCCGTTTAGGGATGGGTGGCATCATAGCCCGGCAAGCAGATGTGTCTCGGTGGGTACGGCTGCTCGAAGTCAGACTACGCGATGGGTGCCTCCCGGCGAAGTGTGAGGGGCAAGGCCGCTTGGCCCAGAGATCTGGGAAGGATCCCGCCTCTTGAGGTCGCATCCAGCCGTCGACAGTTTCTGGATGGATGGTCCACGGGAATGGGAGGTCGAGGAGGGTGAGGCGATGCAAGCCCAATTGTCACTGCGAATTGGAGGACTGTGATGAGCATGGTAAGCAGACACGCTGGGGTCGCCATCGTCATCCACGTGGGAGAGGGAGGGGCGCGAGCGAGGAGAGAGGTCGTGGGGGTTTTTTAGGGGAAGATAGGTCGTGGGTGGGTGAGGAGAGATATCTTATTATTTCGCGGCTGAGATGGGCTCCTTGCTCGTGAGGCCGAATTAGCTGGAGGCCCGATGAACCAGCGCACTTCGATTTTTCCATGAGAGTAGCGTCTCTATAGGACAGCCGGCACACTTGCCGAAAAACGAGGGAGACAGCGCCCTAACCGTGATTAGACGGCCAAAAATGGCTCAATCGTGAAATAAACGGCTGTGGTCGCTGATGGCCTGAGAGGGCTGAAAAGATGCTCGGTTATAATGTATCTAAATGAATCATAGAGAAGTTGGAATACCGTAGGTTTAACACCAATATAAATAAAAAATGAATTCATTGCAGTACCTTTGAGTAATGGTTTGTTTTCTTATACTAACAGATCTCATGAGAATTTTGTCTAAGTTTTGTGTTGTGATGTTTTCAAGTTTTGAGTATTGCTTTGATGGACTATGGAACAAAGAGTGGCAAGAGCCTAAGCTTGGGGATGCCCAAGGCACCCTAAGGAAAAATTCAAGGACAACCAAAAGCCAAAGCTTGGGGATGCCCCGGGAAGGCATCCCCTCTTTCGACTTCATCTATCGGTAACTATACTCGGAGCTATATTTTTATTCACCACATGATATGTGTTTTACTTGGAGCGTCATGTGTTATTTGAGTCTTTGCTTGTTTGTTTGCCACAATTCTCCTTGCTGGACACACCTTTTTGAGAGAGATAAATATGGCCTACGAATTGATAGAACACTCTATGTGCCTCACTTATATATTTTGAGTTGAATAGTTTTTGCTATAGTGCTTCACTTATATCTTTTAGAGCACTGTGGTGATAATATTTTGAAGAAATTGTTGAACTCTCATGCTTCACTTATATCCATTTGAGAGTCTATTAAAACGGCATGGTAATGTGTTTAGGCTATAAAATTAGTCTTCACATGATATACATCCAATATCAATGTAGTAAAAACTTTCACACTAAGTGCATTGAATATGACGAGAAGTTGGATGCTTGATAAATGTTTTAAGATATGAGGATAGTGATATTAGAGTCATGCTAGTGGTGTTATTATGAAATTGAGAAATGCTTGTGTTAAGGTTAGTGATTCCCGTAGCATGCACATATGGTGAACCGCTATGTGACGAAGTTAGAGCATGAGGTATTTGTAAAGTGTCAACCTTTGTGTGGAGATCGGGGCCGCGCGATGGTTAACTCCTACCAACCTCCCCCCTAGGGGCATGCATTGATTGCTTTGTTTTGATGACTTGTAGATTTTTGCAATAAGTATATGAGTTCTTATGACTAATGTTGAGTCCATGGATCATACGCACTCTCACCCTTCCACCATTGCTAGCCTCTCTTGTACCGTGCAACTTTCGCAGGTACCATACACCCACTATATATCCTTCCTCAAAACAGCCACCATATATACTCCTCAAAACAGCCACCATACCTACCTATCATGGCATTTCCATAGCCATTCCGAGATATATTGCCATGCAACTTTCCACCGTTCCGTTCATATGACATGCATCATATTGTCATATTGCCATGCATGATCATGTAGTTGACATCGTATTTGTGGCAAAGCCACCATGCATAATTTTTCATACATGTCACTCTTGATTCATTGCACATCCCGGTACTCCTCCGGAGGCATTCATACAGGTCATACATTGTTCTAGTATCGAGTTGTAATTCAATGAAAGTGTGATGATCATCATTATTAGAACATTGTCCCATGTGAGGAAAGGCTAAATAAAGAAAGCCCCTCCAAAAAAAAGAAAGGAAAACAAAGGAAAAAGAAAGGCCAAAAAGAAAAAAGAAAGGCCCAAAAAAAGAAGAAAAAAAGACAAGAAAAAGGGACAATTGCTACTATCTTTTTCCACACTTGTGCTTCAAAGTAGCACCATGTTCTTCATGATAGAGAGTCTCATGTTTAGTCACTTTCATACACTAGTGGGAATTTTCATTATAGAACTTGGCTTGTATATTCCAACGACGGGCTTCCTCAAATGCCATAGGTCTTCATGAGCAAGCAAGTTGGATGCACACCCACTTAGTTTCTTTTGTTGAGCTTTCATACACTTTTAGCTCTAGTGCATCCGTTGCATGGCAATCCCTACTCACTCACATTGATATTTATTGACGGACATCTCCATAGCCCGTTGATACGCATAGTCGATGTGAGACTATCTCCCACCTTTTTGTCTTTTCCACAACCACCACTCTATTCCACATAGCGCTTTGTCCATGGCTCACGCTCATGTATTGCGTGAAAGTTGAATGATTCGAAAGAACAGGGTATGAAAACAAGTGCTCAGCTGAAACCGGGGTTGTGCATGATATGAATATTTTGTGTGATGAAGAGGGAGCATAGCCAGACTATATGATTTTGTAGGGATAACTTTCTTTAGCCATAGTATTTTGAGAAGACATGATTGCTTTGTTAGTATGCTTGAAGTATTATTATTTCTTATGTCAATATAGACTTTTTTCTTGAATCTTTCAGATCTAAACATTCATGCCACAATTAAGAGAATTACATTGAAAACTATGTTGGTTAGCATTCCACATCAAAAATTCTGTTTTTATCATTTATCTACTCGAGGACGAGTAGGAATTAAGCTTGGGGATGCTTGATACGTATCCAACGTATCTATAATTTTTGATTGTTACATGCTATTATTTATGATGTTTTGGATGTTTAATGCGCTTTGTTATACACTTTTATATTATTTTTGGGACTAACCTATTAACCCAAAAGCCCAGTCCATATTGCTGTTTTTTTTCTATTTCAGGGTTTTACAGAAAAGGAATATCAAACGGAGTCCAAACGGAATGAAACTCCGGGAGAGATATTTTTGGAGCAAAATATGCACGGGAGACTTGAGAACCACGGTGTAGGGCTGAGTTGGCGTCCACGAGGGTGGGGGGCGCCCCCTCTACAGGGCGCGCCCCCTATCTCGTGAGCCCCGTGTCTGGCCCCCGGTGCCCTAGTTCCACCACCGCAACCTTCTGTTCCCGTGAGATCCCATCTTCGGGCCTGTTCCGGTGCTCCGCCGGAGGGGGGATCTACCATGGAGTGCTTCTACATCATCATCATTGCCTCATCATGAGTTGTGAGTAGTTTACCACAGACCTTCCGGTCCATAGCTAGTATCTAGATGGCTTATTCTCTCTCTTTGGATCTCAATACCAAGTTCTCCTCGGTCTTCGAGGAGATCTATTCGATGTTAATCTCTTTTTTCGGTGTGTTTGTCGAGATCCGATGAATTGTGTGTTTATGATCAAGATTATCTATGAGAAATATTTGGTTCTTTTCTGAACTCTTTACGTATGATTATAATATCCTTGCAAGTCTCTTCGAACTATTGGTTTGGTTTGGCCTACTAGATCTATAGTTCTTGCAATGGGAGAAGTGCTTGGCTTTGGGTTCAATCTTGCGTTGTCCTTTCCCAGTGACAGTAGGGGCAGCAAGGCTCATATTGTATTGTTGCCATCGAGGATAAAAAGATGGGATTTATATCACTATGCTTGAGTTTATCCCTCTACATCATGTCATCTTGCTTAAGGCGTTACTCTGTTCTTATGAACTTAATACTCTAGATGCATGCTGGATAGCGGTCGATGTGTGGAGTAATAGTAGTAGATGCAGAATTGTTTCAGTCTACTTGTCTCGGACGTGATGCCTATATATAATGATCATGCCTAGATAGTTTCATAATTATTCGCTTTTCTATCAATTGCTCGACAGTAATTTGTTTACCCTCCGTAGAATATCGCTATCATGAGAGAAGCCACTAGAGAAAACTATGGCCCCTGGATCTATTCTCAACATATCAATCTACAATCTACTTTACTTTTCCGCTTTTACATTATGTTTCTTATATCCAAAAATACCAAAAATATCAAGCTATCATCTCTATCAGATCTCACTTTCGTAAGTGACCATAAAGGGATTGACAACCCCTTATCGCGTTGGCTGCGAAGTTCTTATTTGTTTGTGTAGGTGTGAGGGACTCACACGTGGTCTCCTACTGGATTGATACCTTGGTTCTAAAAAACTAAGGGAAATACTTACGCTACTATGCTGCATCACCCTTTCCTCTTCGAGGGAATACAAGGCAAGCTCGAGAAGTAGCAGATAGCTAGCATGATGTTTTCATGGCTTGTCCGTTTTTTGATGTCATTGCTACGCTAGATCATTGCACATCCTGGTACACCACCGGAGGCATTCATATAGAGTCACATTTTTGTTCTAAGTATCGAGTTGTAAGTTAATAAAATTGTGACGATCATCATTATTAGAGCATTGTCCCTTGAAAAAAAGGCCAAAAAAGGCCAAATAAAAAAGAAGAAAGGCCAAATAAAAAAATGAAGGCCCAACAAAAAGAAAAAAAAGGGGGACAATGCTACTATCTTTTTTCCACACTTGTGCTTCAAAGTAGCACCATGATCCTCATGATAGAGAGTCTCATATGTTGTCACTTCCATATACTAGTGGTAATTTTCATTATAGAATTTGGCTTGTATATTCCAACGACGGGCTTCCTCAAATGCCCAAGGTCTTCATGAGCAAGCAAGTTGATGCACACCCACTAGTTTTCTTTTGAGTTTTCATACATGATGACCCACAAGTGTAGAGGATCTATCGTAGTCCTTTCGATAAGTAAGAGTGTGGAACCCAACGAGGCGCAGAAGGAAATGCTAGGCAGTTTTCAGTAAGGTATTTTTTACAAGCATTGAAATTATAGGTAACAAATATTTTTTTGATAAGGTAATTGGTAGCAAGTGATAAAAGGTAAAAGTAAATAAGCTGCTGCAAGGTGGCCCAATCCTTTTTGTAGCAAAGGACAAGCCTGGACAAACTCTTATATAAAGGAAAGTGCTCCCGAGGACACATGGGAATTATCGTCAAGCTAGTTTTCATCACGATTGTCTGATTCGCGTTCGGTACTTTGATAATTTGGTATGTGACTGGACCGGTGCTTGGGTGCTATCCTTATATGGACAAGCCTCCCACTTATGATTAACATATAATGCAAGCATCCGCAACTACAAAAGAAGTATTAAGGTAAACCTAACCATAGCCTGAAACATATGGATCCAAATCAGCCCCTATCGAAGCAACACATAAACTAGGGTTTAAGCTTCTGTCACTCTAGCAACCCATCATCTACTTATTACTTCCCAATGCCTTCCTCCAGGCCCAAATAATGGTGAAGTTTCATGTAGTCGACGTTCACATGACACCACTACAGGAGGGACAACATACATCTCATCAAAATATCGAATGAAGACCAAATTCACATGACTACTAATAGCAAGACTTCTCCCATGTCCTCAAGAACAAAAGTAACTACTCACAAGACATAATATGGTTCATGATCAGAGGGGTATTAATATGCATAATGGATCTGAACATATGATCTTCCACTAAATAAACCAACTAGCATCAACTACAAGGAGTAATCAACACTACTAGCAACCCGCAGGTACCAATATGAGGTTTGGGTACAAAGATTGGATACAAGAGATGGACTAGGGTTTGAGAGGAGATGGTGCTGTTGAAGGTGTTGATGAATATAGCCCTCCCCAAGATGGGAGAGTTGTTGGTGATGACAGCGGTGACGATTTCCCCCTCCCGGAGGGAAGTATCCATGGCAAAACAGCTCTGTCGGAGCCCTAGATTGGTTTCCGCCTCGGTTCCACCTCGGGACGGCGGCGTCTGGTCCCGAAAGCCTCCTTATGATTTTTTTTCTAGGTCAAAACACCTCATATAGGAGAAGATGGGCATCGGGGCCTTCCGGCTGGCCCACGAGGCAGGGGGGCGCGCCCTGGGAAGGGGGCGCGCCCCCACCCTCGTGGACAGCCGGTGGCCCCCCTCGTGGACTTCTTTTTCCAGATATTTTTTTATATTTTCTGAAACGAAGTTCTGTTGAGTTTCGGGGCTTTTGGAGTTGTGCAGAATAGGTCTCCAGAGTTTGCTCCTTTTCCAAAATTCCAGCTGCCAGCATTCTCCCTCTTCATGTAAACCTTGTAAAATAAGAGAGAAAAGACATAAGTTTTGTGAAAAACATATAATAACAGCCCATAATGCAATAAATATCAACATATAAGCATGATGCAAAATGGACGTATCAATACACTTATATCTCTTGTGAATCCGTTACATGGCAATCCCTAATCACTCACATTGATATCGATTGATGGACATCTCCATAGTCCATTGATTTGCCTAGTTGATGTGAGACTTTCTCCCTCCTTTTGTCTATCACCACCTTCTATTCCACGCATAGTGCTATGTGCATGGCTCACGCTCATGTATTGCGTGAAAGTTGAAAAAGTTTGACAATACTAAAGTATGAAACAATTGCTTGGCTAAAACTGGGGTTGTGCATGATTTAAACACTCTATGGGGTGAAGATGGAGCATAGCCAGACCATATGATTTTGTAGGGATAACTTTATTTGGCCATGTTATATTAAAAAGACATTATTGCTTTATTAGTATGCTTGAAGTATTATTGTCTTTATGTCAAATGATAGACTATTGCTTTGAAGCACTCGTGTCTTAATATTCATGCCATGATTAGATTACATGATCAAGATTATGCTAGGTAGCATTCCACATCAAAAATTAACTTTTTTTATCATTTACCTACTCAAGGACGAGCTGGAATTAAGCTTGGGGATGCTGATACGTCTCCGTCGTATCTATAATTTTTGATTGTTCCATGCCAATATTCAACAACCTTCATATACTTTTGGCAACTTTTTATACTATTTTTGGGACTAACATATTGATACAGTGCCTAGTGCCAGTTCTTCTTTGTTGCATGTTTTTTTTGCAGAATATCCATATCAAATGCAGTCGAAACGGGATAAAAACGGACAGAGATTTTTTTGGAATACATGTGAATATTGGGAAGTGAAATCAACGTGAGACGATGCCTGAGTGGCCCACGAGGGTGAGGGGCGCACCCAGGGGGGCAGGCACGCCCTGGGCCCTCGTGGCCACCCTGTAAGGCGGTTGGTGCTCTTATTTTGCCGCAAGAAAGCTAATATCCATATAAAAATCCTGTCCAAAATTCAGCCCAATCAGAGTTACGGATCTCCGGGAATTTAAGAAACGGTGGAAGGCCAGAATCTGGGAACGCACAAACAGAGAGAGCCCCAGAGAGATAGATCCAATCTCGCAGGGGCTCTCGCCCCTCCGCCGCCATGGAGGCCACGGACCAGAGGGGAAATCCTTCTCCCATCTAGGGAGAAGGTCAAGGAAGAATAAGAAGGAGGGGGGCTCTCTCACCCTTGCTTCCGGTGGCACCGGAGTGCCACCGGGGCCATCATCGTGCGACGGCAATCTACACCAACACCTCCGTCATCTTCACCAACATCTTCATCACCTTTCCACATCTATCTAAAGCGGTCCACTCTCCCAGAACCCGCTGTACCCTGTACTTGAACATGGTGCTTTATGCTTCATATTATTATCAAATGATGTGTTGCCACCCTATGATGTCTGAGTAGATTTTTGTTGTCCTATCGGTAATTTGTGAATTGCTATGATTGGTTTAAATTGCTTGTGGTTATGTTGTTGTCCTTTGGTGCCCATCATATGAGCGCACGTCTGGATCACACCATATGGTTAGAAGTATGTTGATAGGACTACGTATTGGAGGGCAAGAGTGACAGAAGCTTCAACCTTGCGTAGAAATTGATGCGTACGGGATTGAAGGGGGACCAATATATCTTAATTCTATGGTTGGGTTTTACCTTAATGAACGTTAGTAGTTGTGGATGCTTGCTAATAGTTCCAATCATAAGTGCATAGAATTCCAAGTCAGGGATCACATGCTAGCAGTGGCCTCTCCCACATAAAACTTGCTATCGGTCTAGTAACGTAGTCAATTGCTTAGGGGCAATTTCGTAATTTCCATACTCGCTATCACTTACTTTATTGCTTCTTCATCTTAACAGTCCATAGTTTATATTTACGTGCTCTTTATATTCTTGCAAACCTATCTCGTTACACCTACAAAGTAATTCTAGTTTCATAATTGTTTTGGGTAAAGCAAATGTCAAGCCTGCGTAGAGTTGTATCGGTGGTCGATAGAACTTGAGGGAATATTTGTTCTACCTTTAGCTGTAGCGACCAGACCTCAAACAGTCTGATCTCTGTGCATCAGTGTCATCACTGAATCAGTAATGCTGACACGCATAGTACTTGAAGGATTTATAATAGAGTAGCAATCACAGACTTATTACATCGATAGTCCAACGATGAATTTATTACAAATGATATGGCTGAAGGCCATCTAATACGACAACAGTGGAAGGCTTGGAAGATAAGTGAGTCCATCAACTCTAGCGGCATGACTGAGTATAGAACCACGACCTAAAAGGCATCTTACTCGTCGTCTGAAAAGTCTGCAACATAAAACGTTGCAGCCCGAAAACGGGCCAGCACATGGAATATGCTGGCAAGGTAACACAAGAGAATGCAATGAAAGTAAGGCTATACTACATGCACATTTGGTTGGTGGAAAGCTCTATGGTTAAGTTTTTGCGTAAAGCCAATTTTCCCTACTTCAAGGGAATAGATTTTGAATTAACTATCATGGTAGTTGAAACATCGTTGAGAAGATAGACATCCTCTCAACCCCAATTAAAAATAATTATTAAACCCAACAAAATTAATTAGAGTAACATGATGAGATTCACATGATAATCCAAGTACTAGATACTCAAGACGTCCATAACTTGGGACACGGCTAATCATGATCAGTTTGTACACTCTGTAGAGGTTTGTGCACTTTTCCCCACAAGACTCGATCGCCTTCATTTGGTTTCTCGCACTGCATGGTGTTTGAGAAACGGATGACCGAGACACAGTCTTTCCGAAGAGGTCCCCTTAACCAGATAGATAGGCCGGTACACCTACAAAACCCACTACATCTGCTAGCCCATCATGGAAAGGTTTCCCACAACTTACTCAACTATGCCAGAGCCCATATTGGCATGTGGCTGCACACGGAAGTTTCTAGTATGAAAAATCTCATGATCCCTTTGAGCCTGGGTGGCGGTCCAAAAGAAAAACAGGCAATCACTGGAATACCCAGATGCTTCAATCCACCCAGATGTGTATTAATGTTGCCACCTTATGTTGAACCATTAATTAACAAACTCACATCTATCATGGATTTCACTCACCCAATCAATGTCTACGAGCATAGCATGTCCTAACAGCAAACGTAGAAGTAACTCCCAAGGGTTTGAATGTAATGCAGGTAATATGTACTACCTCAATCTACTTCCCAGTCCCACAAGTTAATTGATCCTACTCATGCAATGTGTGAGGGTTGGACTAATGCAATGAAAACAGGGTAATTGGAAAGTATGATCAAAGTGTTACTTGCCTTGTTGATGATCAGCAAAACCTAGAGACTCAAAGTAGCAAGCGGCGCACTCCGGGTAATCTATCACAATCAAACAAGAACACAATAAGTACTTAACTAATGCACGGGTAAAACTATAATAAGAGATCTAACCAGAAAGTTCAACTTAAGAACTCCGGTTTGCAAAAAGAATCAACTCGAAATAAGCAACGAAACTCAAACTGCGAAAGAAACGAGCTCCGGTTACTAATTGGCCTAAATTCATATTTTACAATATCCAAAACCTTGTTCAAGTTGATTAAACGTAAAGAGGGCATCGAAATGAAGATCTGGGATTTTGAATCACCTGATTCCGACTCTCGAGCAAAAAGAAAAACGAAAAACAAGATCAGAGCAGAAATCACGATCGGAATAACCGTGGATAAATACCCCAAAAAAGAAAAACGGACAAACAGGCTAACGAACGAACGTTTGCTGTCTGCGGCTAACTGACGAAAACCGTTCGTTAAAATGAACGTACGGACGAACATCCGCTAAATGACTAAACCGACGAAAACCGATCCGATCTAATCTAATAAAACGGATCTACGGCTTTCCAAAAAAAAAACCGAGCGGTTCTTACTAAAAAAAACGTAACTACCTCGGGCACGAACCCCGGCGGGATTCCGGCGCTCCAGCGGCGGGGTGGTCTGGCGGGCTGGCGGGGCAGCGAGGCGGGGTGCGGCGGCGGCGGCGGGATGCGGCGCGGCGACGGGAGGTGCGGCGGCGGCGCGGAGGTGCGGTGGCGGCGGCACGCGTCGGCGGGGCGGCGGTGGCAGCAGCGGCGGTGGTGGTGGCGGCGGCAGGCGGCGGGGCGGTGCTAGGGTTGCGGGGCGGCTGGGGCGAGGCGGGCTGGCGACTTGGGCCGTGGTGGCTGGCTTATAAAGCCGAGAGTCCCAATCCTATACAAGTCTAAGTCGGTTCACTTTTTTTTAATAGAGTCCTGGCATAAAAAAACTAACGAAATACATACTAAACGGACTTGAAAAATCCTGACATAAATTTTCATCGTCCTCTAATAATATTTAGGAGAAAGTGAACATTTTTCCTGGACCTAAATGCAATTTGGAAAAACGCGCATTTTTCCTATGCAAATAAATTCGCAAATAAATCCAGAAAAAAAACCAAAAGTGATTTTAACATTTTTCCTCCAATATTTCTGTTATTTTGGAGAAGTCATATTATCTTTGCTCATATTTGGTATTTAGAAATATTTTTAGGAGAGACAAATAATTAGAATCACACTGTCCTCGTACCGGTATTCGAGCGAACTCAAATACATGAACGGTAAAATTCCCAACTCTCTCCGTAGGTCCTTGAGTTGCTTAGAATTTCGAGGAACGCCACAACCAAAATGCAAAAGCATGAAATGCAAATACGATATATGTATAACATTCCAAATTGAAAATTTGGGATGTTACAAACCTACCCCCCTTAGAATGAATCTCGCCCTCGAGATTCGACTTGGCTAGAGAACAAGTGTGGGTGGTCCTTGCGTAGATCATCTTCTTGTTCCCAGGTGGCTTCTTCCTCGGTGTGGTGACTCCACTGAACCTTGCAAAACATGATAACCTTACTGCGAGTGACTCTGCTCAAAAATTCGAGAATCTTAACAGGCTTCTCCTCGTACGTCAGATCACTGTCCAACTGAATTGTTTCCAGGGGTACTGTGTCTCTAAGTGGTATATCGGCCATCTCCGCATGGCACTTCTTAAGCTGTGAAACGTGAAACACGTCGTGCACTCCTGACAATCCTTCGGGCAATTCCAACTTGTAGGCAACCTCTCCCATGCGTTCCAAAACACGGTAAGGTCCCACAAATCTCGGGGCTAACTTCCCTTTAACTCCGAAACGTTTAACTCCTTGCAGAGGCGATACTCTCAAGTACGCTCTATCTCCGATCTCATAGGCTATCTCCTTGCGCTTCGAGTCTGCATAACTCTTCTACCTGGACTGAGCTACCTTCAGTCTATCTTGAATCAACTTCACCTTCTCCTCAGACTCTTTGATTAAGTCTGGTCCAAACAACTGTCGGTCTCCAACTTCATCCCACATCAACGGTGTTCGGCATCTCCTTCCATACAATGCCTCGAACGGTGTCATCTTCAAACTGGCTTGGTAACTGTTGTTGTATGAGAACTCCGTGTAGGGCAAATTGTCATCCCAACTAGATCCGTAATCTAATGCACAGGCTCTCAGCATATCCTCCAAAATCTGATTGACTCTTTCAGTCTATCCATCTGTGTGCGGGTGAAACGCTGTGCTAAACTCTAGCCTGGTACCCAAAGTTTCATGTAACTGATTCCAGAACTTTGAGGTAATCTGGGTTCCTCTATCTGATACAATGCTCCTCGAAACTCCATGCAGACATACAATTCTGGTCATGTATATCTTTGCCAACTTTGCACTGGTATATGTGGTTTTCACAGGGATAAAGTGGGCTACCTTCGTCAATCGGTCCACTACTACCAAGATTGAATCATATCCTGCCTTGGTCCTGGGCAATCCGGTGATAAAATCCATGCCAAGCTTCTCCCACTTCCATTCGGGTATTGGCATAGCTTGTAACAATCCTGCTGGCTTCTGATGTTCTGCCTTCACTCTCTGACATACATCACAAACTGCTACATACTCCACAATATCCTTCTTCATACCAGTCCACCAGAAAATATCCTTCAAATCCAAATACATCTTAGTATTTCCTGGGTGAATCGAGTATGGTGAATCATGGGCCTCCTGTAAAATCAACTTCCTGATCTCCGGGTCATTAGGCACATAAACGCGGTCCTCAAACCATAAGGTGTCGTGTTCATCCTCACGAAATCCTTTAGCTTTTCCTTCGCTCATCCTCTCCTTTATAGCGACAACCTCCTTGTCAGCTTTCTGAGCTTCTCTGATTTTATCCATCTGGGTAGACTGGATTTCTAGTGTTGCTACATAGCCTCTCGGAACTATCTCCAAACGTAGTTCTCGTAGGTCCTCGACTAACTCCTTTGGAAATTCTTCCATCATTAGGGTATTGACATGGCTCTTACGGCTTAGCGCATCGACTACTACGTTAGACTTTCCGGGATGATAATTGAATCTCATGTCATAATCCTTAATGAGTTCAAGCCATCTCCTTTGCCTAAGATTCAGCTCCTTCTGAGTGAATATATACATCAAACTCTTGTGATCCGTATATACTTCACAATGGTTTCCAATAAGAAAATGTCTCCACATCTTAAATGTATGCACTACGGCTGCTAACTCCAAATCGTGGGTGGCATAGTTCAACTCATGAGGTTTTAGCTGTCGTGAAGCATACGAAGCAACTCTTCCTTCCTGCATAAGAACTTCTCCAAGTCCAAGTCCTCGACGTGAAGCGTCGTAGTACACCTCATAATCCTTATGTTGACCTGGCAGAATCAACACAGGGGATAAGACCAATCTTTTCTTTAATTCCTGGAAACTGGCCTCACATTCTTCTGTCCAACTGAACTTGGTGTCCTTCTTTAACAACTCCCTCATAGGCTTTGCAATCCTCGAGAAATTCTCAATAAATCTCCGATAGTATCCTGCAAGTCCAAGAAAACTCCGGATCTCTCCAACTGTTGTTGGTGCTTCCCAATGGGTCACAGTGTCCACCTTGGCGGGATCTACTGCTATTCCTTCTTCAGATATAACATGTGCGAGGAATCCGACTTCATTCAACCAAAACTCGCATTTGCTAAACTTGGCATATAACTGACGTTCTCTGAGCTTCTCCAACACCAAACGCAAATGCTCTGCATGCTCCTCTTCATCCTTCGAGAAGATCAATATATCATCTATGAACACTACAACGAACTTATCCAAATACTCCATAAACACTTTGTTCATCAGGTTCATAAAGTATGCCGGTGCGTTCGTCAGACCAAACGACATAACGGCATACTCATACAACCCATACCTAGTGGTAAAGGCTGTCTTAGGTATATCCTGCTCTCGGATCTTCAATTGGTGTTACCCTGATCGCAGATCGGTCTTGGAAAATATCTTAGCTCCTTGCAATCTATCGAACATATCATTGACCATCGGCAATGGGTACTTGTTCTTGATTGTTACTTCATTCAATCCACGGTAATCAACAACCATTCTTAACGATCCATCCTTCTTCTCCACTAGAAGTACTGGCGAACCCCAAGGCGAAGAACTTGGGCGTATGAATCCTTTATCCAGTAACTCCTTAATCTATTTATTTATCTCCTCCAAATCCTTTGCGGGCATCCTATATGGTCTCTTAGAAATTGGCCCAGTGCCTGGCAAAAGTTCAATTAAAAACTCTATATCTCTATCCGGTGGCATGCCAGGTAACTCCTTTGGAAACACATCCGGATAATCCTTCACTACTGGCACTTCCTCCTGAACAACTCCCGTGAGAGAATGTACTTGAGTCCTTGTAGGCGAATGCCTAGATACATACTTAATCCTTTTTCCCTCCGGGGTGGTGAGCAATATTGACTTACTGGCACAGTCAATGTTACCTCCATACTTCGATAGCCAATCCATACCTAATATCACATCCAATCCTTGTGACTCCAGGACTATTAGGTCAGAGGGGAAAGTATGGCGTCCTATGATCAATGGCGTCTGAAAATATCCTTGGTGTGCCATATAATCGGCTCCTGGTGAACTTACTAACATGGGGGTCTTAAGAACTCGGGTGGACATCCTATGTCTATTTACGAATCCCCTTGAAATATATGAATGCGATGCACCAGTATCGAAAATAACTATTGCGGTAAATGTATTAACCAAAAACTTACCGACAACAGCATCTGGTTGCTCTTCTACCTCCTCCACGGTCACGTGGTTCACTTGTCCTTTGTTGAATGGGTTGGGCTTCTTCGCGGTGCTTCCATTGCCGTTCCCATTCTTAGCTTCTGGACATTCATTGGCATAATGTCCATTCTTCCCGCACTTGTAACAAGTGACATGGCTAAAATCCCTCCTTGTGGGTGTGGACGGTGTAGGGCGGCTCTGGTTACCATTTGCTCCATTCCCATTTCCATTTCCATTCTTGGTGCCATTGTGGTTGTGCGAGCTACCTCCTCCATGGGTATGCTGAAATTGTCCTACTGTTTTAGGGATAAAACGGGGCTTCTGCTGAGCTCCAGAGTTATACTTTCCTTGCCCATACTTCCTTTTGCGACTTTCAATCTGTTGATTCTTCCTTTCAATCATTAGGGCGCGGTCAACCAACTTCTGGTAGTTATTGAAAGTTGCCACCATCAACTGTACACTCATCTCATCATTCAGCCCTTCCATGAATCTCTCCTGCTTAGCGGCATTTGTGGCCACATCATCTGGGGCATAACGAGATAGGGTACTAAACTCATCCACGTACTGGGCCACAGTACGATTTCCTTGGCGCAAATTGCGAAACTCCTGCTTCTTCATACTCATTGCTCCGATGGAGACATGGGCGGTACGAAAAGCTTGTTGAAACTGATCCCAAGTCACATTGGCTACGGGGTAAGCGGCTGTGTAATTCTCCCACCATGCTGCGGCTGGTCCAGACAACTGGTGTGCGGCAAATCGCACCTTCTCAGCATCCGAGCAATTGGTGGTGGTCAAATCCCTTCCAATCTTGCGTAGCCAGTCATCAGCCACTATTGGTTCGATGCTGCTAGCAAGCACGGGTGGTTGCAACCTTAAGAAACGTGTCAGGTTGTCCGCGGGTGGTGGTGGTGGAGGGTTGTTGTTGTTGTTGTTCTGGTTTTTCTGAGTGTTCTGGACAAGAAGTTGCATCGGGGTGTTCTGCTGCTGGAACAACTGAGTGAGCTCAGGGGGAAACTCAAATTCACGTCTTGGAGGCATCTGATGGGTGTAGAGGGAAGAGATTAGAATAGAAAAGAGGTCTAAGGGAAAATCACTACCCATATGCACATGAGGCAAATACACAATCATATCACACCAATCAATTTCAAGCAAAAATCTTACAAATCTAACGATCGTTACAAAAGTGCTCTAAAACTGGTATATGGGAGTAACTACTAGTCACAGGGTGGTCATCTAAAAATATTGATCGGCAGAGGATTCCATGATATCTGTTCCAGCTTCATCTTCAAAGTCTTCGTCCTTGCTGTCCTCAGCTTCCGAATCTGTGTCATCTATAATGATGTAGTCTTCCGGTGGAATCTCATTGGGTTCTTCTTCCTCGTCTTCTTCTCCCATGAGTATCCCTAATTTCCGTGTCAAATAATCATTCTTCTCCACAAGTATTTTCATCTCCTCCTCATATCCGTCGCGTGTAGACTTGAGTTCTTCCTCTAGATCCAAATTCCTATTTAGGGCTTTCTTCAAGTCTATCATCCCTACACACATCTGGTGCTCCTGGCGACGAATGTGATGTTTCAACTCCTGAATGAACGCAGCAATGGATCTATCCTTCCGGGTGCTGATCATATCCCAATTCTCATCTCGGCGTCCACAAATCTGGTAGATGGTGTCCTTTAGCTCTTGATTGTAGACTTCTCCGATCCTTGCCATAGCAATGTGGGCTGCCATGCTCCTACCTAGGCTCCATGTAGGTGCATGAAAGGAAAATGCTATGATTGAGGTGACGGGTGCGAACGTCCTTCCTGGTACTTGGGCTTGAATCAACCAACGCTCCTCTTCAGGTAGAGTGGCATTGTAGGTTCCGGTGAAACTTGGTAGTCCAATATTTAAATATCTGGTGACTTCCTTCAGGTGTCGTCCAAATGGTCTATCATCATCCGGTTGCATGAACTTGTTCTTTGCTTTCACCATCCTAAAGAGTAGAAAAGATGAGGAGTCAGAAAAGAGAAGAGTGAATAGTGCTCTAGGGCTTGTCTTAGTGGTCGTGTCCTATAGTCAGCGTGTGCTCTGATACCATCTTGTAGCGACCAGACCTCAAACAGTCTGATCTCTGTGCATCAGTGTCATCCCTGGATCAGTAATGCTGACACACACAGTACTTGAAGGATTTATAACAGAGTAGCAATCACACACTTATTACATCGATAGTCCAACGATGAATTTATTACAAATGATATGGCTGAAGGCCATCTAATACGATAACAGCGGAAGGCTTGGAAGATAAGTGAGTCCATCAACTCTAGCGGCAACACTGAGTATAGAACCACGACCTAAAAGGCATCTTACTCGTCGTCTGAAAAGTCTGCAACATGAAACGTTGCAGCCCGAAAACGGGTCAGCACATGGAATATGCTAGCAAGGTAACACAAGAGAATGCAATGAAAGTAAGGCTATACTACATGCATATTTGGTTGGTGGAAAGCTCTATGGTTAAGTTTTTGCGTAAAGCCAATTTTTCCCTACTTCAAAGGAATAGATTTTAATTAACTATCATGGTAGTTGAAACATCGTTGAGAAGATAGACATCCTCTCAACCCCAATTAAAAATAATTATTAAACCCAACAAAATTAATTAGAGTAACATGATGAGATTCGAATGATAATCCAAGTACGAGATACTCAAGACGTCCATAACCGGGGACATGGCTAATCATGATCAGTTTGTACACTCTGCAGAGGTTTGTGCACTTTTCTCCACAAGACTTGATCGCCTCTCTTTGGTTTCTCGCACTGCATGGTGTTTGAGAAACGGATGACCGAGACACAGTCTTTCCGAAGAGGTCCCCTTAACCAGATAGATAGGCCGGTACACCTACAAAACCCACTACATCTACTAGCCCATCATGGAAAGGTTTCCCACAACTTACTCAACTATGCTAGAGCCCATATTGGCATGTGGCTGCTCACGGAAGTTTCTAGTATGAAAAATGTCATGATCCCTTTGAGCCTGGGTGGCGGTCCAAAAGAAAAACAGGCAATCACTGGAATACCCAGAAGCCTCAATCCACCCAGATGTGTATCAATGTTGCCACCTTACGTTGAACCATTAATTAACAAACTCACACCTGTCATGGATTTCACTCACCCAATCCACATCTACGAGCATAGCATGTCCTAACAGCAAACATAGAAGTAATTCCCAAGGGTTTGAATGTAATGCAGGTAATAGGTACTACCTCAATCTACTTCCCAGTCCCACAAGTTAATTGATCCTACTCATGCAATGTGTGAGGGTTGGACTAATGCAATGAAAACTGGGTAATAGGAAAGTATGATCAAAGTGTTACTTGCCTTGCTGATGATCCGCAAAACCTAGAGACTGAAAGTAGCAAGCGGCGTACTCGGGGTACTCTATCGCAATCACACAAACACACAATAAGTACTTAACTAATGCATGGGTAAAACTCAAATAAGAGATCTAACCAGAAAGTTCAACTTAAGAACTCCGGTTTGCAAAAAGAATCAACTGGAAAGAAGCAACTAAACTCAAACTGCGAAAGAAACGAGCTCCGGTTACTAATTGGCCTAAAGTCAAATTTTACAGTAGCCAAAACCTTATTCAAGTTGATTAAATGTAAAGAGGGCATCGAGACGAAGATCTGGGATTTTGAATCACCTGATTCCGACTCTCGAGCGAAAAGAAAAACGAAAAACAAGATCAGGGGTGAAATCGTGATCGGAATAACCGCGGATAAATACCCCGAAAAAGAAAAACGGACAAACAGGCTAACGAACGAACGTTCGCTGTCTGCGGCTAACTGACGAAAACCGTTCATTAAAACGAATGTACGGACGAACGTCCGCTATATAACTAAACCGACGAAAACTGATCCGATCTAATCTAATAAAACGGATCTACGGTTTTACAAAAAAAAAAACCGAGCGGTTCTTACTAAAAAAACGTAACTACCTCGGACACGAACTCCGGCGGGATTCCGGCACTCTGGCAGCGGGGTGGTCCGGCGGGCTGGCGGGGCGGCGAGGCGGCGTGCGGCGGCGGCGGCGGGATGCGGCGTGGCGACGGGAGGTGCGGCGGCGGCGCGGAGGTGCGGTGGCGGCGGCACGCGGCGGCGAGGTGGCGGTGGCAGCAGCGGCGGCGGCAGGCGCTAGGGTTGCGGGGCGGCTGGGGCGAGGCGGGCTGGCGACTTGGGTCGGGGTGGCTGGCTTATAAAGCCCAGAGTCCCAATCCTATACGAGTCTAAGTCGGTTCACTTTTTTTTTAAATAGAGTCCTGGCGCAGAAAAACTAACGAAAGAAATACTAAACGGACTCCAAAAATCCCGAAATAAATTTTCACCGTCCTCGAATAATATTTAGGACAAAGTGAACATTTTTCTCGGACCTAAATGCAATTTTGAAATACGCACATTTTTCCTATGCAAATAAATTCGCAAATAAATCCAGAAAAAAAACCAAAAGTGATTTTAACATTTTTCCTCCAATATTTCTGTTATTTTGGAGAAGTCATATAATCTCCGCTCATATTTGGTATTTAGAAATATTTTTAGGAGAGAAAAATAATTAGAATCACACTGTCCTCGTACCGCTATTCGAGCGAACTCAAATACATAAACGGTAAAATTCCCAACTCTCTCTGTAGGTCTTTGAGTTGCTTAGAATTTTGAGGAACGCCACAAACAAAATGCAAAAGCATGAAATGCAAATATGATCTATGTATAACATTCCAAATTGAAAATTTGGGATGTTACATTAACTCCTCGTTGGGTTCGACACTCTTACTTATCGAAAGAGGCTAGAACTGATCCCCTACACTTGTGGGTTATCATTAAACAATTAAGGGTGCCCCATGGGCTGCACCTACCTCAGGATGGCATGTCGGCTGCCCGCTTAACATTCCCTTGCGATACGTGTGCTAGGGGGCTGGACACGGGGCTACACTCAGGCATGGCTTGGCGCATGCCACCTCACCAGGTCCTTGTACCTAGTCTTTGCGCGTCCCTCCCATGCGAAGTTTGCCGGGGAGAAGGTATGGAGGTCATGAGGGTTGCTCGTACGTCAAGCGGTCCCCCTGAGCATCGCGACTTAGGGGCCAAACTAGTCACGTAGCCCCTCGCCCCTTGGTCTTGTCCTGGTATCTGGATGCCATAATAGCGGTCGAGATATGAGTGGGACTGGGCCCTGCCGACGCAGAGCACGAACATCCTAATGACGATCAATGCTCAAAGAACTCTAGATTAACCTCACTGCCGCTCATGTCTCCTTCATGAGGGCCGCTCGTACGTCAAGGGGGATCCTTGAGCATCACGACTCAGGGGCCTAACTAGTCATGTAGCCCCTCGCCCCTTGGTCATGTCATTGTTTCCGGACACCCCAACGACGGTCGAGGTATGCGCGGGGCTAGGCCCTTCTGACGCAGAACACATAGCAAGCAGCAATGAAACTAAGCACTGAAGGAAATCGTGGACGGCTGTGGGGTGGGGTGAGCGCCGTTAATGGCTAACGGCGTGCTTTGCCGTCCGCCAGCAGATGGCAGAGATCTTTAACTCTTTGCCGTCTCCTTGCGGACGGCAAACAGCTCCAGCCGGGCGGTCACCTCAGTGACGTCCTTGGCATGGGACACATGAGTCATGGCCACCTCATCTTTAGCTTGAACAGGCGATCATGTTCCATGACCTGTTCAATGGCTTCCTTCGACAGTGCTGAATAACGGGCCTTGAGGTCATCCTCCTTCTGCTGAAGCTACTGTGCGTACGGCTTGCTCCTCCTGCAGGGCCTTCAGGCTAGCCTCCGCCTCGTCGCGACGCTTGTCGGCAGATACTGTGCCGGCCATTGCCGCATCATGCGCGGCCTTGGCCTTGTCAGCCTCCTTCTCGCTCTCCACGATGGCGGTGTTGGCCCTGCCCACATTGTCCTAATGGAGGCTTTGGCTTGGAGCCACCCCGAGATCAGCCCCAAGCGCTCCTTCGTGAGGGATCTATCGGCGTCTTGAAGGTCAGCATGAGGGTCTGAGGAGAAGATGGCGCTGGCACGGCGGCATGCACTATCACCAAAGGAGCAGCAGCAAGGTCAGCCCGGGGTGCCTGAGGCCCCAGGCCCAGCTAGTGCACGACGAGGGCCGATGACTCCACACCTCGTAGGCATGTGGAGGCTTGTGGCCCACCCAAGATAGGGGGCTTGCACGGAGCGCTCGCCTTCTTCTTCTTCGACACGAGATCGCCCCTGATCGACAAGAAGAAGGGTGCGGTGAGCACACACGTAATCGACACTTGCTTAAGGAGAGAGCTAGGACGCTTACTCATCAGGTGTGGCCCACTTCCTCTTCCTCTCCTCCGCTTCTTCGGCGAAGGCCAGCGCACCATTTCCCTTCTCCGGCGTGGCCTTGGCCACGCTTTGAGGAAGAGTTGGGTGGCTCTCGACCCGGCCTAGTAGGGCACTACCGCCCGGAGGAGCCAGGGGGTCGCACTAGGAAGCTGGGACCAGGGGAGCCACATACGCCCCAGCCTTGGCTGCCTCACCCTCCGTCTGCGTATTTGAAGCAGGAAAGGCTGGAGCCTATTTTGTACTGGAAGAGCCTCCCGGAGGAGCTGTGGGTGCTTTCTTCTTTGGGGACGCCTGGATGGAGCTCCGAACGGTCTAGAGAATGGGCCCGAAGCGCCTCGGGACCCCGGTCGAGTGAGGGGAGTCCTCAACCAAGGGCTCAACTGCGTGGTCATCATCTTTAAGGTGGCGTAGGAGCTCATTGTGCGGTGGGGGCGACACCTCCTCTATGATGTCGTCATCCGTCTCCTCCAAACCCTGCTCGTCGCCGCTGTCGCCGAAGGGCAATGGCACGAGGTATCTTGGACCATCAGTAGAGACGAGCCCCAACTCGTTGAAGGTGGGCATAGTGGTCACCAAATCCTCCCAGTCATCGTGGTGGTATAGCGGCACGTAAGCCTTAGGAAGGGCCCCAGGATCGTCGCTGAATAGGGTCGCGAGGGCCCTGTCCATCTCCTCGCCCGACAGGCTAGCGTGGTGTAGCCTCATGTCGTCTTCCGCGCCCTTGAACTCCCACATGGGCCGCATGTGCGACTGAAGCGGCGCCAGGCGCTGGGTCAGGAACTCCTTCACGACCATCTCCCCCGTCAGCTTCCTGGCCTATATGTCCACAAAAATCCTCTTGAGGACAGGGTATGTCGAGGTGTTCGGAGAGCTTCGCTGAGACCCACCTCAGGAGCCGCTCGGGTAGCCTCTCGGTAGCTTCAATAGAGGGTCAAGACCCTTGTCATCTATGAAGACCCATCTACACTGGCGGCCTTCCACCTTCTTCTCAGCCTTCACGAGAAGATTCCCCTTGTGGACTGCGATGAAGGAAACACAAGCAAAGCGCTGCGTCCGGTCGTGCAGCCGCATGCTAAACAAAGGCCTCACAGTAAAAGGAGAAGGTGGACAAAAGAAGGATGGATTTGGGCTAGAGATGGAGAGCTTGTACCCTGTAGAGGGGAAGGATGGCATAGAAGAACTCCTAGAAGTGCGGGACGAGCCCCGCATACACGCTGTGGAGGAAGACGGGGTAAACTGTCAGCGCCAGAGCGCTCTGCTCGGCGTAGCCAGCCCAGATCAAGGTCTCGCCCCCTCGTGATCTTTGTTCACCATGTGCGAGAGCACCGGGCTGAGGTGCCCCTCCTTAGTAATGGAGGAGGCATCAAGCACGGACAAAGGGGAGGAAGAGATTGCGGCCCACTACAGGAATCAGTCACTTTGCCGTCCGCCATGGCTGGCGGCAAAGGCATGCCTGGCGGACGGCGAAGGCCTTTGTTGTTGTAGCATCCCAATTTTCAATTTAGAATGTTATACATAGATCATACTGCATTGCATATTTCTTTGCATTTTGTGTGTGGCCATCCTCGAAAATTCTAAGCAACTCAAGGACATACGGAGAGAGTTGGGAATTCCACCGTTTTGTGATTGCCACTCTGTTATAAATCCTTCAAGTATTGTGTGTGTCAGCATTACCGATCCAGGGATGACACTGAAACACAGAGACTTCGGTCCATTCGGATCGCGGTCGCTACAGTCGTCCGTCAGCAGACGACAATAGGTCCGGTCGAATAGGTTATGATGAAGGGATCTTTGACGTCTGCTGGCAGACGACAAAGATGAAATGGTCTTTGCCATCTGCCAGAGGATGGCAAAGGACCTGGACGGCACACGTGGCAGCTTATGCCGTTACGGGTTAATAGTGCGCTTTGCCATCCGCTGGTGGACGACAAAGACCATTGCACCTTTGCCGTCTACTAGTGGACGGCAAAGTAACCAAATAGGCCAGCCCCCAGGTGCTGCCAGTGCCCCCAGGTTGCACAAGTAGCTGCCACGTGGCACATTTGCCATCTGCTGGCTGACGGCAAAGAGCCCATGTTTTTTTGTTTTTTCATAAATTCATTCAATTTCAACACACAAATTTCACAGCACACATATGCCATATCCAACACACAAGTTTCATCATATATACATACATAACCAACACATAGTTCCATCCATACATATTACAATAGTTTCACATTGTTCATCCAACACCTATCCATCCATCCATATAACAAGTTCCACATTGTTCATCGATAAAAAATAAAAGCAGAAAGGGAAAAGAAGCACTCCATCTATGCAAGCTTCCGTGAAGTAAATGAAATCTGCAAAATGGGAAACAAGAAAGTTAGAAGAAGAAGAAGAAGAAGAAGAAGAAGAAGAAGAAGTAAGCAAGCATACTTAGGTGAACTAAACATATTATGCCATTTTTGATATAAAGCAGCCAAGTATAGGTCTTTATTGAGCTAACCTTGGTAACTAAGCATATTAGAGCTAACTTAGAGATAACTTAGGTCATTTTGGAGAAGAAGAAGAAGAAGACTAGAAGAAGAAGAAGAAGAAGAAGAAGAAGAAGAAGAAGAAGAAGAAGAAGAAGACTAGAAGAAGAAGAAGAAGAAGAAGAAGAAGACTAGAAGAAGAAGAAGAAGGTTTTTACCCTTTTCCTTCTCATTCTTCTTCTTTTATTCTTTCTTTTTCTTCTCTTTCTTCTTCTATTCTTTCTTTTTCTCCTCTTCCTTGTTTTTCTTCTTCTTATTCCTTATTTGTGTCATTTCAGAGCTTACATAGGTAAAATATGACATATATGAGGTTACCAAGTTTGTTATGCCTTTTCAAACCTAAGTAAGCTAATTATGCCATTTGGAACAAACCTAGGTAACTAAGCTTATTAGAGCTAACTTGGGTCATTTCAGAGGAAACACAGCTAAGTGTATATAGATCATTTTGGAGATCTGACATACCTGACAGAGTTCAATCCTCCTTCCACTACAGGAATCAGGCACTTTGTCATCCGCCAAGGCGGACAGCAAAGGCATACCTGGCGGATGGCAAAGGCATTTGCCGTCCGCCAGCAGACGGCAACTGGTCCGGCTGAACGAGTGCCAGCAAAGGCCTTCTTTGTCGTCGGCTTCATAGAAGCGGACGACAAAGGGCATTGCCGTCCGCCAGCAGATGGCAACGATTGTGGTCGGTTGTGGGGTGGGGTGAGCGCCATTAGGGGCTAACGGCGTGCTTTGCCGTCCGCCAGCAGACAGCAAAGATCTTTAACTCTTTGTCATCTGCTAGCGGACAGCAAACAGCTCAGCTCCACCAGCAGCAGGTGGCTGCCACGTGGCCAGCTATGACGTCTGCCAGCGGACGGCAAAGTATTTTGAATCTTTGCCGTCAGCTGGCTGACGGCATAGCAGGCCCTGTTGCTAGTCCTAATTGGTTACTTTGCCGTCTGCCAGCAGACGGCAAAGTGCCCAAGTAGGCAGCCCCAATGTTCGTAGTTTGCACATGTGCATTACTGGAATCTGGCACTTTGCCATCTGCCATGGCAGATGGCAATGGCATGGTCGGCGGATGGCAAAGGCTTTGCCATCAGCCAGCAGATGGCAAACAATTTGTCTGAATTCCAGTGGGCAAAGGCTTCTTTGCCATCTGCTGGCTGATGGCAAAGAGCCTGTGCCTTTGCCATCAGCTGGCAGATGGCAAAGCCTCTTAACGGGGTTAGCCCTGTTAGAAGGATAACGGCATACTTAGCCATCAGCCAGCAGATGGCAAAGGCTGCATACTTTGCCATCAGCCAGCTGATGGCAAAGAGCTTTGCCATCGGCTGGCAGATGGCAAAGAGCCCAAATAGGCCAGTCCAAAATTTTCCTCTGGATGACACGTGGTTTCTTTGCCATCTGCCAGCTGATGGCAAAACTCTTTGCCATCTGCGAGCAGATGGCAAAGTGTCTATATTGCCCCATTTAATTTTGTTTTTCTTATATCAATTCATTTTCACAGAAAATCGAACACAAATATATTTATATGACCAATATAGCATATTCAACACATATTACCAATAGTCATGAACACATATATATATCCAACACATGTTACCAATAGTAGCAAGTTTCATCCGTACATATACATAGTTTCATCAATATTACACAGTTTCATCCATAGGTAGCAAGTTTCACAAGGTCAAAACAAAAACTAAATACAAGCACTCCATCAACCCAAGCTTCCGTGATCTTAAGCAAATCTGTAAAATGGGAAAGAAGAAAGTTAGAAGAAGAAGACTAGATGAAGAAGATTATTATGATGCAACTAAAATGTGAAGATTATTATGATGCAACATATATCTGTAAAATAGGTCATTTTGGAGCTAAGTAAGGTCATTATGTCATTTTGTAGGTAGCTAAGCATATGAAGTCATTTAGGAGCTAAAATATGACATTTCTTAAGCATATTATGTCATTTTAGAGTCAGTTAAGCATATTAAGTGATTTTGGAGGAAAAGATGCTAAGTATAGGTCATTTTAGAGCTATCCTAGGTTAAATTGGTCATTTTTAAGCTAGCTAAGCAAATTAAGTCCTTTTGGAGGAAAAAATGCTAAGTATATGTCATTTTAGAGCTATCCTTGGTTAAATAAGTCATTTTTGGAGCTAATCAAGCTTATTATGTCATTTTTGAGCTAGCTAAGCATATTGAGTCATTTAGGAGGAAAAAATGCTAAGTATAGGTCATTTTAGAGTTAGCCTAGGTTAAATAGGTCATTTTGGAGCTAAGTAAGGTTATTATGTCATTTTGAAGCTAGCTAAGCATATGAAGTCATTCAGGACCTAAAATATGTCATTTCTTAAGCATATTATGTCATTTTAGAGTTAGCTAAGCATATTAAGTCATTTTGGAGGAAAAGATACTAAGTATAGGTCATTTTAGAGCTATCCTAACTTAAATAGGTCATTTTGAAGCTAGCTAAGCATATTAAGTCATTTTGGAGGAAAAAATGCTAGGTATATGTCATTTTAGAGCTATCCTTAGTTAAATAGGTCATTTTGGAGCTAATTAATCTTATTATGTAATTATTATGGAGCTAGCTAAGATATTGAGTCATTTAGGAGGAAAAAATGCTAAGTATAGGTCATTTTAGAGCTAGCCTAGGTTAAATATGTCATTTTAGAGCTAAGTAAGGTTATTATGTCATTTTTAAGCTAGCTAAGCATGTGAAGTCATTTAGGAGCTAAACTATGTCATTTCTTAAGCATATTAAGTCATTTTGGAGGAAAAGATCCTAAGTATAGGTCATTTTAGAGCAATCCTAGGTTAAATAGGTCATTTTTAAGCTAGCTAAGCATATTAAGTCATTTGGGAGGAAAAAATGCTAAGTATGGTTCATTTTAGAGCTATCCTAGGTTAAATAGGTCATTTTGGAGCTAATTAAGCTTATTATGTAATTTTTAAGCTAGCTAAGCATATTAAGTCATTTTGGAGGAAAAAATGCTAAGTATAGGTCATTTTAGAGCTATCCTAGGTTAAATAGGTCATTTTGGAGCTAATTAAGCTTATTATGTAATTTTTAAGCTAGCTAAGCATATTAAGTCATTTTGGAGGAAAAAATGCTAAGTATAGGTCATTTTAGAGCTATCCTAGGTTAAATATGTCATTTTGGAGCTAATTAAGCTTATTATATCATTTTTCAGCTAGCTAAGCATATCGAGTCATTTTGGAGGAAAAATGCTAAGTATATGATTATGTCGCTAGTATCCTTATGGCAGAGAACCCGGGCCGACATGACTAGTCATAGAACCAAGGTGGAACAAACGTACAAGGACAGGCATACATGATCCAGCAATGCACGTGTCGGTCATCAGCGAGTGCAACCAAGTCGTAGCAAGCTACAAGGACTTCGGTGATACACCGCGTGCCATTTCCCCGTAGGGACAGACACAGGAGCAAAGAAGGACACATGCCGGTCAATCCATGTGTTCCGGAGCAGTAGCGAACTACCATGGCTCAGTGGAAGCACTAGGAGGCATTTCCCTGTATGGAAGGCTACCAAAGGCACACGACTAGATGTCGAATCCCACAAATACAATGCATTTCAAACATACACACATTATGCACGATATGTGTAGATACAACATGGCATCACAACAAAACTCTATTAAGCAAAACACTTGGGAAACTTACCGTCATCACGGAGGTGTAGGTGTAGGACCGTTCGCGCCAGTGGCAGACGGAGAAGGATCGGTCGATGCTTGTCGGGAGTTACGCTGCACCAAAGATTATTTCCAATGTATCATTAGCATGATGCAACTCAAATGTGAAGGCTAGTAACTAATGACCGTTCAAATGAAACTCACCATGCCCGCCGGAGCAATGACTGGCATCGACGGAGGGGTCCGACCGTTTCTTCTCGCACATGGACTGCATATTTGGTTTTGATGAGTCAGTCATATTAGTTACTAATGAAAGGAACATTGTGTGCATGATTTAGCTAATATGCAGAAGAAACTTACCACGAAGAGATCGTACATGGCCCGGTTATCCGAGTCATTCCGGTTCCTCTCCTCCTCCAACAGCCTAGCCGTCCTCTCCTCATTCTCCCTCTCCCTCTCCGCCGCCTGCCGGTCCCTCTCTGCCAACTGCCGGTCCCTCTCCTCAAAAGCAGCCTGAGTCTTCGCTCTCTCTTCCTCAATAGCAGCCTGCAACACCACTCGTTAGCATTGTAATCATCGACGGTCGCAAACACAATGTAATGGAGGAAAGGCTACTGAGTCCATATAACAAACTTGGAATTCGATTTCCACTTGTCGTAAACGAGACGGTATCTCAGGATCAGAGCTGGTCTGGCCCTTCTTGATCTGTGGGAGAGTGCTACTACAAAGTATCAGTCCATTACCCATGGCTAACGAGCCATGGGACCTCCCGCCACCAGATATCATCACCAGCTCCAGATCAAAAGGCCGGCTCGGGTTAAAGTCCGACCCTTTCCTCGCCTTC
>LR738716.1:176420069-176436594 GCA_902687465.1 Secale cereale | reverse complement strand
TTGAGTGGAATGACAAACACGGGCCAACAACTATATTGGGCTGCCGTCTGACCAAACACACTGAACCCATCCGTGCTGACGACAACTCGAGGATGCCTTGGATCTGTCGTTTGTTTCTTATGTAATGCATCGAAGCGCTTCCACGCTTCACCATCCGATGTGTGCACCATCATCACATTCCCGTCTGCATCAAGTTCGGTTCTTTTCCCTATTTTGTGCCATGTCATCTGTCTAGCCGTCTCTTCGACCATCAAAAGATGTTGAAGTCTTGGTACGATTAGCATATACCGAAGAACATTAACGGGTATTTTGGTCTGCGTCTTCTCACCCATACCGTTGTCTACCACAACATACCTGGAAGACTTGCAAATGGGACAATAGGTTAAGTCCTCATACTGAAGCCTAAATAAGACACATCCTTTCTCACAGGCATGTATCTTCTTATAGGGCATCTTAACAGCACGGAGGATTTTGTCTGTCTGGTATAGGTTTGTAGGTAGCACATGGCCTTTGGGTATAAATCATCCGAATACTGTCATCATTGCGTCGTAGCATTCTCTGCCCAAGTTGAATTGAGCCTTCAAAGCCATTATTTGTGAGATGGCATGCAACTGACAAAGCTTAGTGTGCTCGTGGAGAGGACATTTTGCGGACTCCAACATTTCAGTGAAGGACTTTGCCGATTCGTCCATCTCCTCGTCCGAGTCCCGAGCATCGTCAAAGTCTTGCACCATGTCTTCCAACCCAGTACCATGCTCGTCGGTGCGACGACGAACAACCTCGGCTTTGGTACGTTGGGCAGACTCGCCATGAAATGTCCAGACCGTCTAACCAGGCGTAAAACCAAACTTCTGTAGGTCTTTACTCATTTCAAGCTCGTCCCACTTACTATAGTTGTCGCACCGGACACAGGGGCACCAGCTTTTTTTGGCCTTTTGCAAATGCGGCTCTAACAAACCCCTTGGTTTTTGTTAACCATTCCTCGGTCCAAACTTTCTGTCTAGTGTAACCGGTGTACATCCACGCACGATTACTCATATTGACTTCCTACTGGACACACAAGAAATATATACATAATTAAGCAAACCATATCCATCAGTTAATGTAGTTTGTCAGTTTTATTACGTCCATTCAACCTACAGGCTAATAGTTAAAGACAAGTCCTAATCCCACCCGAGTATGTGTAGATTGGGTTCGTTTTCCCATGCTCTGCTCCGGATCCAACGCAAAATTTTGGCAGCACCTCCCCGCTATTCTCCTGATACACGTCTCAGCAATAAGCAGAGAGGATGTGTACCCGGAGAACAAGAGGGTGGCACTGACGAAATTCTGCATCAGATCCAGAGCAGAGCATATGGGAAAACGAACCCAATCTACACATATACTGGGGATATCCATGGATAACATTGGGAAATTCGAAAGAATCACGATTATAAATATGCAAATGCATGCATATTTATAGATGTTACCCTTTCGAACGGGAGACGCATAGTGGTTACGCATACTGATGATTGACACCTATAGCTAGCAAGTTTCATCGGCAAGAAGACCTGAACAGGGCAAATGAAGGGGGGAGGAGGAGATGTCATTTGTGCTCACCAACGAACGCAGGGGCGGAGCTCGTCGAACACCGGACCCTCGCAGCGATGAAATAACTGCACATTTAAATCAAAAGATGAGTAATATAGCAATTTTGTTTCTTCCGTCGACCTAACTAAATATTACAACAGGACGAGCGGGTTAATTAGCGGGTCCTTGGCGTTGATGGAACCCAAATTAGCAAGTATCATCGGTGCGAGATACATGTGGCGCTCGACGTTGAACACTAAATCCACATCCCACAAGTGAAGCCGGCGCCCGGCATCCCGCAACAATAGTTCCGGTGGCCGATGACGGTCGAACACCTTGGCGAATTTGTCTGGAAGCCTTTGCGATGAGGATTAGAGCCAAGTTTTGAAATTTCAAACAACCTAACCGACTTGAGTTAGTTTGGGTGTTTCAAGTTTCAACACTTTCCTTTTAATCATCATCGCAGAGGCTGCCAGACAAATTCGCGATGGTGTTCGACCGCCATCGACGCCGAGAACAGTTGCTTTGGGACGCCAGACGTCGGCATCACTTGTGGGACGTGGATGTACTATTCCACACCGACGGCCACATATATCTCTCACCGACGATACTTGCTATTTAGGGTTCCATCGACATAGAGGAACCCCCTAATTAACCCGCTCGTCCCTCGGAGTCCCCTTTTCCTACTTCTTTTTTTATCATCTTCTTCTTCTACTACTTATTGTTCTTTTTTCTTCTTCTTCTTCCTCTGCTTTTTTCTTCTTTTTTTCATCTTTCTTGGTTATTCTTAAAAACAGGAAAAAAACCTAAGGAAAACTATAAACTAAATGTAACCTAAAATAAACTAAATTAACCTAAACTAACCTAAACTTGACTAAATAACTTAAACTAACCTAACCTAAACTAAACAAACATAAAATAAATCTCAAACTAAAACTCACCACAATGGCGGGGCGGTGCGGCTCGACCGACGGCGGCGGCTCGGCTGGGCGGGCGGGGCGGGGTGGGCGGCGGCGCAGCCGGGCGGCAACGGTGGTGGCGCGGCCGGCGACTTGAGACGGGGGTGGCGCGGCCGACGGTGGCGGCTAGGCGGGGCGAGCGGGGCGGGAGACGACGGGGGTGGCGTGGGCCGTCTGTCGATGGGGGTGGCGTGGTGCGGCCGGCGACGAGGGTGGCGGCGCAGGTTAGGGACGGAGGTTCGGGCAGGGGACGAGTGAGAACATACATAGATCGAGAGAGCCCTTTTCTGCTAGTAGGTCACATCTCTTTGCCGTCTGCTAGCAGACGGCAAAGTGCGTACCTAGTGGGGTGGGGCCAGGGGGAAACGGACGACCTAACGGCCGTTTTCTTTGCCGTCAGCCAGCAGATGGCAAAGAAAATGGCCGTTAGGTCAACTTGTAAGCCCCCCACCCACCTTCTTTGTCGTCCGCTAGCTGACGACAAATATATGCCGATGGCAAAGGCTTTATTTGCCGTCCGCTCCCTCTTTGCCGTCCATTTTCTGTTGGCTGATGGAAAATACTTTATTTGATGTCCGCAAGCTGACGACAAAGAGTGGGAAGACGGCAAATCTGCTGATTCCAGTAGTGTTCTTCTCCTTCTCCTTCATCATCCTGATGCGCTTAGAGCGGCGAAGCAGTGGGATGTAGTCTTCTACCACAATTGGCATGGTCATGTCGCCAGGCTGTGGGATCGCCGATACCACCACCATCGCGAGGTCATTGTCAGGAAGCACCACCATCACAAGGCCATCTTCAGGTAGCACCATCGCTAGGTCATCCTCAGCCACCACCATCTCTTGCCCATCGTCAGCCACCACCATGGCTTGACCATCGTCAGCCCCCACCATCGTGAGTTCATCGTCAGACAGAACACGCTGCACCTCCTCATCCCCACTCTGCTCCTCTTCTTCCCCACTCCATTCCGGATCATCCTCGCTGCTGGTTTTGCGGTAGCCAGAGTCGATGCCGCTGCTCCGATTGCCTGACCAAATGCAACAAAGTTTTTTTCACAATCATTGTGAGACAAAGCCAAATTGAGAGGAAGAAGAGGCAGAGCATACTGGCATCGTCGTTGTCCTGGTAGCGCATCCAGAACATAGGCGTGTTGAACACCTTCATGGTGAGCATTGCGTTGCCATCCTACCTTAAGACAAGGAAGTACTCGTGCCTCAGGTCGTAGGCACGGGCGAACTGCTCCCAGCCGTGACACAGGTACATGTGGTCGTTCCTGATCACCACCTCCATGACCCAAAGCCTGCGAAGCCCGCTGCCGGCCTGTCACAGCTTCACATTCTTTGGCCGATGGCCATCCAGCATCTCCATAAAAGTGTCAGGAAGCCTCTGCATCGTGGGTCAAGAAGTGATGTGGCAAACAACAGAGTTATGATAGAGAGGTGGTGAAGGGGGGATCTCTCGTTTTATATACCTGCCTCTTGGAGGAATTCTCAAGTATGATCGTGAAGAACTCGAAACTTTCCAAGTCGTACTCCTGTGTGGCAGAGCATAGTCTGCGGTGGCGGCCTCCCCACATCTCTGATAATCAACAACATAGTAGCATACCATCATGATGAATAAAGTACTTGCAGTTAAGCATCCATAAGGAAACGAATCCATAAAAGCAGTCGTGTAAAAAAATCAATAAAAGCACAACCAAAATAACAACCCAAAACTCCTAATACGTAAAGAATGCACAAGTTGTTCTGAAATTTTGCACTCATTAGCAACCACTTTAGATAACACGAAGCAGCACCATTTATTTTCAATCAAAGAAAGGCCTCAACAGTGTTTCAAAATTAGTGGGTTTTTGGACCACCAGGACACAACTTAACATGAAACAACAACTTATAAGAAATAACCCAACAAATTAGTGGTAGATCTGAGCATGACCGATGGCAAGACCGATGTACCCGTAAGATTGATTTACCACACTCGGGCACACGATCAAAAATAGCCATCTACCTATCCAACCACAACTCCCAGGAACACACTCCTAACGAGCAAAGCAACTTCCTTATTACAACAAGCATAATGGCAACACGAGAGCATCGAAGTGATTTTATAGAAGTCAATACTCAATAAATGTGTGTTTATAACAAGTTTGAATCTGCACATGACGACTGCCTTATTAGAGCAAGCATACCGGCAACACGAGAGCATCGAAGTGATTTTATAGAAGTCAATACTCAATAAATGTGTGTTTATAACAAGTTTGAATCTGCACATGACGACTGCCTTATTAGAGCAAGCATACCGGCAACACGAGAGCATCGAAGTGATTTTATAGAAGTCAATACTCAAAACGTGTGTTTATAACATGTTTGAATCTGCACATGACGCATCCGTAGCTGAAGCATCGGAAGAAAAAAAATCAACAATTTAGTAACGAGCTAGCTAATCAAAACTATAAAGCCAACCAAGGTAATAAAAAATCAACAGTTTCAGATCTACTATTTTAGAATCTTTTACTTTTCAATCTATAAACCAAAAACCCAAAAGTATTTACTTTATTGGTTTATCTAATTGTTGATTTGATTTTGCTGAAAAATAGAAACTTTTGCGTCCAGTGAAGAAAATTTAATAAATCACTAGAATGTTCAATCCTTGTGAATTTTTTACAAAAAATTGATATAAACATTTCCCACGTCGTTCAATTATTTCAGATTTTCTAGAGTTACAGAAGTATGCGAAGTTTTCAGATTGCTACAGACTGTTTTGTTTTTGATAGATTCTGTTTTTTATGTGTTGTTTGCTTATTTTGATGAATCTATGGCAAGTATCGGGAGGTATGAACCATGGAGATGTTGGAATATAGTAGATATTACATCAATATGAAATTATAATAAGATCACAACATTACCTTGGGTGGTTATTTTATTTGTTTTACTAACGGAGCTCACGAGATTTTCTGTAGAGTTTTGTGTTGTGAAGTTTTCATGTTTTGGGTAAGGATTTGATGGACTATGGAATAAAGAGTGGCAAAGTCCTAAGCTTAGGGATGCCCAATGCACCCCATGGTTAAATTCAAGGACAGCCGAGAGCCTAAGCTTGGGGATGCCTCGGGAAGGCATCCCCTCTTTCATCTTCATCCATCGGTAACTTTACTTCAGGCTATATTTTTATTCACTACATGATATGTGTTTTGCCTGGAGCGTCTTGTATGATATGAGTCTTTGCTTTTTAGTTGTCACAATCATCCTTCCTGTACACACCTTTTGAGAGGGACATGCTTGAATCATGATTTATTAGAATACTCTATGTGCTTCACTTATATCTTTTGATCTAGGCAATTTTGCTCTAGTGCTTCACTTATATCTTTTAGAGCACGATGGTGGTTTTATTTTATAGAAATTGTTGAAATCTCTTGCTTCACTTATATTATTTTGAGAGTTCTAAAGAACAGCATGGTAATTTTCTTAGGTTATGAAATTAGTCCTAATATGGTAGACATCCAAAGGAGATATAATAAAAACTTTCATATAGAGAGCATTAAATATTATGTGAAGTTTGACTCCTTGTAATTGCTTTGAGATGTTAAGATGGTAATATTAGAGTTATGCTAGAGGTAGTTTGTGAGGTTAAAGAAATAATTGTGTTAAGGTTTGTGATTCCCGAAGCATGCACGTATGGCCTATGTGACCAAATTGGTGTGCACTGTATCTTGATTGTTTCCTCTTTATGGGAAGGTCGGGGGCGCGCTATGGTTAACTCCTACCAACCTCCCCCCTAGGCGCATGCGTCATAATGTTTTGCTTTGAGGGTAAGTAGATTTTTTGCATAAGTATGTGAGTTCTTTATGACAAATGTGAGTCCATGGATTATACACATTCTCACCCTTCCACCTTTCTAGCCACTTTAGTGTTGCGCAACATTTACCGGTGCATAAAACCCTCCTTATACCTTCCTCAAAACAGCCACCATACCTACCTAGTATGGCATTTCCATAGCCATTCCGAGATATATATATTCCCATGTAACTCCACCGTTCCGTTTATTATGACATGCTTCATACATTTCATATTGCTTTGCATGATCATGTAGTTCACATAGTATTTGTGGCAAAGCCACTGTTCATATTTTTCATACATGTCACTCTTGGTCATTGTACATCCCGGTACACCGTCGGAGGCATTCATATAGAATCATATTTTTGTTCTAAGTATCGAGTTGTAATATCGAGTTGTAAGTAAATAAAAGTGTGATGATCATCATTATTAGAACATTGTCCCGTCTGAGGTGATCAAAAATAAAAGAGGCCAATGAATCCCAAATAAAAAAAAGAGGCAAAAGAAGCCCACCAAAAAATATAAGAGAAAAGGAGAGAAGGGACAATGTTACTATGTTTTTCCACACTGGTGCTTCAAAGTAGCACCATGTTCGTCATGATAGAGAGTCTCCTATGTTTTCACTTTCACATATCACTAGTGGGAATTTTTCATTATAGAACTTGGCTTGTATAATCCAACGATGGGCTTCCTCAAATGCCCTAGGTCTTCATGATCAAGCAAGTTGATGCACACCCACTAGTTGTCTTGTTGAGCTTTCAACACTTATAGCTCTAGTGCATCTGTTACATGGCAATCCCTACACACTCACATTGATATGGATTGATGGACATCTCCATAGTCCATTGATTTGCCTAGTTGATGTGAGACTTTCTCCCAACTTTTGTCTATTACCACCTCCATTCCACCAATAGTGCTATGTCCATGGATCGTGCTTATATATTGCATGAAGAATTCAAAAAAGGCTTGAAAGAGTACAGCATGAAAGCAATTGCTTGGCTGACTCTGGGATGGGCATGAGGGGTGTTTTGTGTTAAGAAATAGGAGCATAAGGACTATATGATTTGTAGGGATAATGTTCTTTAGCCATGTTATTTTTGAAGCATTATAGATTGCTTTTAGTATGATTAAAGTATTATTATTTTGATATGAAGAAACTTTCATTTTGAGTCTTATGGTTCTGAAGATTCATGCCACAATAAAGAATATTACATTAATAAATATGTTGGGTAGCATTCCACATCAAAAATTCTGTTTTTATCATTTACCTACTCGAGGACGAGCAGGAATTAAGCTTGGGGATGCTTGGTACGTCTCCAACGTATCTATACATTTTGATTGTTCCGTGCTATTATATTACCTATCTTGGATGTTTTATATGCAATTTTATATGATTTTTGGGACTAACCTATTAACCCAGAGCCTGGTGCCAGTTTCAGTTTTTTCTTGTTTTTGAGTTTCGCAGAAAAGGAATATCAAACAGAACGATTTTTTTGGAGATATTTCTAGGACCAGAAGACATCAGATGGACTTGGAGTACATGCCAAGGGATCTACGAGGAGACCACAAGGGTGGAGGGCACGCCCCCTACCTTGTAGGACCCTTGTGCCTCCCCTGACCTACTTATTATGCCTATAAATACCCATATACTCCAGAAACATCAAACCATTCATCGAAACCACTTTTTCGCCGCCGTAACCTTCTGTTCTCGTGAGATCTCATCTGGAGGCCTTTTCTGGTACTCTGTCGGAGGGTAATCAACCATGGAGGGCATCTACATCAACCCTATAGCCCTTCCGATGAAGTGTGAGTAGTTTACCACAAACCTATGGGTCCATAGCTAGTGGCTACATGATTTCTTCTCTCTCTTTGATCTTCAATACCATGTTCTCCTCATTGCTCTTGGAGATCTATCCGGTGTAATCTTCTTTTGCGGTGTGTTTGTCAAGATCCGATGAATTGTGGGTTTATGATCAGATAATCTGTGAATAATATTTGAGTTTCTTGTGAATTCTTTTATGCATGATCTTATATCTTTGTAATTCTCTTCGAACTATCGGTTTTGTTTGGCCAACTAGATTGATATTTCTTACAATGGGAGAAGTGCTTTGCTTTGGGTTCAATCATGCGGTGCTCAATCCCAGTGAGTGTAGGGGACATGACACGTATTGTATTGTTGCCATCGAGGATAAAAAGATGGTGTTCTCATCATATAGCTTGATTTAATTCCTCTACATCATGTCATCTTGCTTAAGGCGTTACTCTGTTCTTATGAATTTAATACTCTAGATGCATGCTGGATAGCGGTCGATGTGTGGAGTAATTGTAGTACATGCAGGCAGGAGTCGGTCTACTTGTCTCGGACATGATGCCTAAATTCATGATCATTGTCATAGATGTCGTTATAATTATTCAATTTTCTATCAATTGCTTGATAGTAATTTGTTCACCCACCGTCATGAGAGAAGCCTCTACTGAAACCTATGGCCCCTGGGTCTACTTTACATCTTATAAGTTTCAGATCTACTATTTTGTAATCTTTTAATTTTCAATCTATAAACCAAAAACCCAAAAATATTTACTTTATTTGTTTATCTATCTCTATCGGATCTCACTTTTGCAAATAACCTAGAAGGGATTGAAAACCCCTTTATAGCGTTGGGTGGAAGTTGTTTGATTATTTATGCAGGTATTTGGCGACTTGTGTGTAATCTCCTACTGGATTGATACCTTGGTTCTCAAAATTGAGGGAAATACTTACTTCACTTGTTGCATCTCCCTTTCCTCTTCAAGGGAAATCCCAAAGCAACCTCGGGAAAGTAGCGAGGAAGACCAGACACAGTATAGATTTTGAACGGGTTTCAAATAGAATGCACATGAAGAATTTGTGAATATACCGGATTTAGTTAAGCATGGAGGGGGATAGGGTGTGATCACATTCACTTAGAAAAAAATCAACTTGAAGAATTAGCAATAAGTGAATGTTGTTGAGGACATGAAAAAAATTATATATATATATAGCCAATGAAGAACTTCAGTGAAATGTTTAAAAAATTGTAAATTTTGAGGAATTTAAAATTTTGAAGAATTTCCAAATTGTAGAAAAACTCAAATTTAACTTTGGTTGGTGGCGTGACCCACTTTATAAGAATGATGATTTGAGACACCGCGTACAATTATCGTAGGGCTCTGAGATTCAATTTCTTCATTAATTTCTTCACACTTAGAGGGTTATTCTTCATTTGTTGAAGAAAAACGTTACTTCGTGTGTTGCGCATCAAAGTCTTCAATTTTGCATAAGATTTACGATGTGTGTCCTTTTAAAGAACATTCAAAGAATCTAAGATATTTAGCTCACACCACAACTTGAAAAATCTCTCATTCAAGGTCTTGTGAAGATATCTGCCAGCTGTTCTTCAGTCTTCACATGGTAGATGGAGATGCCGCCCTTGAACACATGGTCACGAAGAAAACGATGACGGATCTGGATGTGCTTTGTCTTTGAGTGCTGAACTGGGTTGTGAGCAATCTTGATGGCACTCTCAGTGTCACAATAGAGTGGCACATTCTTCATGTTGACGCCGTAGTCCTTGAGGGTTTTCTTCATCCACAACAATTCAGCACATAATGAACCAGCAACAATGTACTCAGCTTCAGAAGTAGAGAGTGATACATAGTTCTGCTTCTTCGAGGATCCACATACTAAGGATCGTCCGAGGAAATGACATGTGCCGGATGTAGACTCGCAATCCACTCGATCACCAGCATAGTCCGAGTCAGAATATCTGATGAGATCAAAATTAGAGCCCTTGGGATACCATAATCCAAGTGTTAGAGTGTGAGCTAGAAATCGAAGAATATGCTTAATAGCCTTATGGTGTGATTCCTTTGGAGTAGCTTCAAATTTGGCACACATGCAAACACTAAGCATAATATCTGACCTAGATGCACATAGATACAATAAAGAGACAATCATGGACCGGTATACCTTTTGATCAAAGTCTTTACCATTTTCATCGATACAGATATGGCCATTTGTGGGCATAGGGATTTTGACGCCTTTGCAATCTTGCATGCCGAGTTTCCTCAGAGCATCCTTGAGGTATTTCTCTAGAGATATGAAGATGCCATTGCGTTGTTGACGAATTTGAAGGCCTAAGAAGAATTTCAATTCTCCCATCATGGACATTTCATATTCTTCACGCATCATGTAGCCAAATTCGTCACTGTAACTTTCATCGGTACAACCAAAGATAATATCGTCCACATAGATTTGACACAGAAATGATTTACCATCATACGATTTTGTGAAAAGAGTTGGGTCAAGTGAACCAGGTTTGAATCCTTTCTTCATGATGAATTCCTTCAAAGTATCATACCATGCCTGAGGAGCCTTCCTGAGGCCATAGAGGGCCTTGTTAAGTTTGAAGACTTTGTCAGGATGTTTAGGATCTTCAAAACCTGGGGGTTGAGCAACATATACTTCTAGCTCAAGCTTACCATTGAGGAATGCACTTTTCACATCCATTTGATATAAGATGATATTATGATGGTTAGCATAAGTAAGTAATATGCGAATAGCTTCAAGTCTAGCAATAGGAGGAAAAGTTTCATCGAAGTCAATTCCTTCAACCTGTGTGTAGCCTTGAGCTACGAGACGAGCCTTATTCCTCACCACAAGGCCATTTTCACCTTGCTTCCGAGGATCTGGTCGCTTGACAAGTTCCGACACATGGTTGAGCTCGAATTGATATCATTCCTCTTGTATAGCTTGACTCCACTCATTTTCCAGAAATGCCTCATCTACTTTGGTGGGCTCTGTGATAGAGACAAAAGCAAAGTGCCCACAAAAGTTAGATAAGTGTGAAGCTCTTAAGCATGTGAGAGGACCTGGTGTATTCACGTCCTCGATGATTTTCTCGATCTGCACTTCTTTTGCCACTCGAGGATGAGTTGGTTGACGACTTTGGATTGGCTGAGGATTTTCTTCAGCAGCAGTTTCTTGAGGAGCACCAGTATGATTTCCTTCATGGTCTGGAATGACTTCTTCATCAGATTCTTCAGTGGGGATGATATCTTCAGTATCCTTGAACTTAACGGATTCCTCAAGAGGCATTTCACCTGTCACAGGAAGCAGGGGCTCTCTTTGCGAGCCATTAGTTTCATGGAATCGCACATCTATAGTCTCAACAATCTTGTGAAGGTGATTGATGAAGATTTTGTAGGTGTGCGAGTCCTTTCCGTAACGAAGCATGAAACCTTCATGTGCTTTCGGTGCAAATTTACAACTGTGATGAGGATCTCTAACCCAACATTTAGCACCGAAGACTTTGAGATAACTCACATTGGGTTTCTTGTCAGTAAGGAGTTCGTACGAGGTTTTCTTGAGGAGTTTGTGGATATATGACCTGTTGATGATATGGCATGCAGTGTTGATAGCCTCATGCCAGAAATGGAGAGGCATCTTGTATTCATCAAGCATAGTGCAAGCCATCTCAATAAGAGTCCTGTTTTTGCACTCCACAGCGTCGTTCTGCTGAGGAGTGTAAGGGGCTGATAGCTCATGAGTAATACCAAGTTCATCAAGATAGTCACCAATACTAGTGTTCTTGAACTCGATCCCATTGTCACTCCGGATGTGTTTGATCTTCACACCGAAATTTGTCGAGGCCCTTGAGGAAAATCGCATGAAGATTTCCTGCACTTCATACTTAAATGTGTTGATATGAAGCCATGTATAATGAGAATAGTCATCAACAATGACAAAGCCATAAAGAGATGACGCATTTGTGAATGCAGAGTAATGTTTAGGGCCGAAGAGTTCCATGTGAAGCAATTCAAAAGGACGAGTGCTATTCGTGATAGTCTTCGAGGGATGCTTGGATTTGGTCATCTTTCCAGCTTCGCAAGCCCCACAAAGATGATCTTTGAGGAATTTGACACCCTCAATACCAAGGATGTGCTTCTTCTTCACAAGTGTGTGCAAGTTCCTCATGCCAGCATGACCGAGTCGTCGATTCCATAGCCATCCTCCTAAAGCTTTGCAAGTAGACATGTGGTAGGCTGTGGTCCTATAGAGAAATCAACAATATATAGGTCTCCTATCCTAAAGCCTTCAAAGACTTTAGATCTGTCAGATTCTAAGATTACAACACATCTGTATTTGCCAAAGACAACAAGCATATCAAGATCACAAAGCTTTGAGACATCCAAGAGACTCCACAAGCATGACTTTGTCCATGTGTCGATCTTTTGAGATTGCAACCTTACCTAGACCCAATACCTTGCTTTTTTCCTTTGTCAGCGTAGGTGATATGTTTCAGATGAGATTGAGATAACGCGGAATCCATCAATAGGTTCTTGTCTCCGGTCATGTGATTTGTACATCCACTATCGAGGAACCATTTAGTAGCTTTGAGAGATTCATCATGCACATGAATTAGTGCATCTTACAACTCATATGCTTCATAGGGAAGAATATGACATCAAATTTATCAGAATGAATTTCATCAATAAGAGCAATATATGAAGTAGGATGAGGACGTGAGAAATGAATGAATCATTTCTTCATGATTAGCTTGCGTCCTTTCAAGCACTCTCACGTTCCAGCAAATTCTTCAGGCGTTTAAGTTCGTTTGGAGGCCTGACCCTGTATTAGAGATTAGTTCTTTTTCGTCTCCACCCACATCTCGAGGGGTGGCAAATAGTTCATCATTCTGCGAGCACCAACTGAGAATGGTGGCATTGAAGCCAGTGCATTTTGTTTCACATGCGAGGGATTAGAGTATGAATATGAGTAAGCAGAGAAATTCTTCGAGGACTTATGAACATAATTATTTGAAGATTAATGTACATATTCATAGTCATTAGACTTTCCATGAGAAACAAAAGCATTAGCACAATGATGTTCCTATGACGAATTTGATCCACTTGAGGAATTTGGTCCATATGAGGACTTGGATCCATATGAAGATTTTGATCCATATGCAGAATTTGATCTGGGGTTCCCGTTCTTCATAGGTGGTGTCATGATGACATTCACTTGAAGATTTTCAAGATACCTTTTGGAAACCCATATTTTCTTCATAGGGGGACCATTCCTGCTATTAGTTCCAACATATCTAGAAAATACTTCACCATTCTAATTTTGAACAGTTTATAGTTAGAGTCAAATGACTCATCAGATGAATGTGAAGATTCACAAGTAAAGTCGGATAAGGTAGATGGATCTATTGGAGGTCCTTTTGCAGCAACCCGTAAGGTTTTGGGATATTGCTCAGGTTTCTAGTAGGTCCCATCAACATTGAGTTTCCTCTCAAATGCAATACCCTCTTTTCTAGGGTTCCGGTTCAAGATCTGCTTTTTGAGCACATCACAAAGAGTCTAATGACCTTTGAGGCTTTTGTACATGCATGTAACATATAATTCCTTCAACCCTGCATTTTCTTCAGTAGCATTGATGGTTTACTCAGTTGAGGAAATCGTCACCACATAAATAGTTGAAGTATTTGCAGCAATGGAAGCATTTGAACTTTCAGGTAAAGAATTAGTAGTTTCATGTGCGATGCAGTTCAGACATGGTGGAATGAATTCTTCCTGAGCGGAACTGATCTGTTGAGCAAGTATTGAATTGTTTTCCTTCTGGACATCTTCATAACTCACCCTAAGCATTTCAACATCTTGCTTTATTTGACAAATTCATAAGAAAGCTTCTCATGATAGGCTTGGAGCGTGTTATCAAGACCCTGAAGGTTATCAAACTTAGACTATAGTCTTTGAAGATTAACAGTCAAAATTTTAGTTCGATCCAATTCTTCACCTAATAGGTCATCGCTTCTCTCAAGCAGATTTAGTAACTTTTCCAAAGCCTCTTGTTGTTAATGGAAATATGAACACGTTCGGAATAGCTAGGTCTGAAATCATAATCAGATTCATCATCACTAGACTCAGAAGAGTAATTGTCGGTTACCTTTGCACCTTTTGCCATGAGGCAAGGTGTGGAAGATGATGGTTTAGGTTCGAAGGTCATCGTTTTGAGTTATTCCTTGAACTCAACCAACCAAGGATCCTGGCAAGTTCGGTAACCTTCATAGACATCAGAGATTCGATCCCAGATGAGCTTTGCATTACACAGATGCATGATGAGCCTGAATTGATCTCGGGACAAACATGAGTAGATGATATCCTTCGCCATGATGTCGAGATGAGTGTATTTACAAATATCCTCATCATTCGCCATCATGCAAAAATCGGCAAGACCAATTTCAGTGACGGTCCACAACTCGCTGTCCATCGCCAAGAGGCGCTTCTTCATCCTGGCCTTCCACTTAGGATAGTCATGACCATCAAAGATGGGACATAGCACTTTCTTCATGCTTGCGGTTGACATAACTAAAACTCCAGGTGGTTAGACCAAAATCACAGAGAACAAGGGAATCCCTTGTTGTGATACCAATTGAAAGTGCATTATTTGACTAGAGGGGGTTGAATAGGCGATTTTTACAAATTCATCACTGAGGAAATTCTAGGCGAGGAATTTCCTAAGCAACGAACTACTAGCAGTGGAATAGATACTTAAGTGCATGCAGAACCAATCAGTAGCATAGTCATCATGATGAAATTAAAGCATACACAAAGCACAAGTAGCATGTAAACAGGATAAGCAGGCTGAAGACAGAAGACTGAAGAAATAGGATTGAGGAAATTGAGAATGTCTTTAGTCAAAGTCTTAAAATAGTACAGATCAAGTTCATCCACAAATGAATGAGGAAATGAAAGGGTTGAGGAAATAGAACCAGTAGGCTTGGTGAAGACAATGATTTGGTAGGCTAGTTCCAACTGTTGTGACAGTTGTACGTCTGGTTAGGGCGGCTAGGTATTCAAACCTGAGGAGACACACTCCCGGACACCCAGTCCTGAACACACAGTCCAGGACACTTAGTCCTAACCGTATTCCCCTTGAGTTAAGGTCACACAGACCTCGCCCAATCATTTGTGGTAAGTCTTCACAGGTGACTTCCAAGCCTTCACAAACTTGGTCACCCGGCGATCCACAATTCCTCTTGGATGCTCTAGACCATTCATGACTAACCATCTGGAAGATCATAGTCTTCAAAGGTAACAAGCGTCAGTTCCACACAGGAACACTCTCTTCAGTGATGCTCAATCACTTTGGGTTTTAGGTGTTGGGTTTTGGGTTTTTCCTCACTTGATGATTTTCGCTCAAAGTCCTCGAAGGATGGGTTGCTCTAATGGCAAGTGTAAGTTTCTCTCCGAGCAGCCAACCAACTAGTGGTTGTAGTGGGCGGCTATTTGTAGCCTAGGGAGCAACCCTACATGATAAGACATAAAGGTCGTTCAATGCTATGACCGTTAGGTGGATAGGATATTTTGGGATATCTGGCGCATAGCACAACAATGGTCGGAAATTTGATCTCTCAAATTCCTCAGGGCTGTCATAGTCCTCATTTGTAGGCAATCCGCACTGGTGAATTCCTAACTCCTCAATCAGAACAAATTCCTCTGAGAACAAAAGAACATCTTTGTCACTAAAGAAATTTACTATACTGTATGAGATTTCCAATGGCTTCACTCGAAAGGATTGGGTAGTGTAGGCTTTGAGATGAGCATCACATGGAAATGTGTTTCCTTCGTTTTACCTCGACACCCTTTAACAGTACGGTGTTTCCTATGAAACAAGAAAGACAAAATGAAACTACGAAAACATAAGTCTTCACACTTCATAATCCTCGCATGAATATCCAAGTCTTCAAGGTCACACCAATTTCCTCACTTTCAGAATCTTCAAGAAAACCAAAGTCTTCAATTGAAGACATACATTTTTAGGGGTCGACTTTCTTCGTAAATATCAAACTCCTAATAGACTTATATAACATATGTACACTCACAAACACATTATTCTCTTAACCTATAAGTCTTCAATACACCAAAATATCTAAGGGGCACTAGATGCACTTACAAATTGCAATTGCATTGTTGACTGAGAATATAGTTTGTTCATTTTCAAGAAAGTTTATGCACATCGGAGATACCTATTCTTCACATCTCCAAATGGGTTGAAATTTTACGAAGAATTATTTTGGTGTATATAAAAAATACTAGAGATACGAGTTACTGTAGGAGGCCACCCAGGTTCCTAAAAGACACCAGACC
>LR738716.1:176386380-176415495 GCA_902687465.1 Secale cereale | reverse complement strand
CCCCCCGATGAACATGATCCCGTTTCGACCATAGCCGGTCGAACAGAAGGTCGTTTCCTCAGTTTTGTTGTATGACAGACCCATCCCGATGAACAGGACCCCGTTTCGACCGTACGCGCTGCAGCAGAAGGCCGTTTCCCTCCTTTTTGCGGTATGCCACACCAGGTTTCGGATGTTCCATCCAAGCCGGTTGCCTCTCGATGAACAACATGATGTTTCTCTGTTCTGACCCCGCTGGTTGGCTGCCGATGAACATGATGCCATTGCTGCTGTCTCCATATGTACGGGACTGCATGGCCATACGTATGCGCGAGTACACGTTCGAGACTCCGCCCGTATGTACGTACGTAGCCATGTGTTTTGCCCTGTGGTTGTACATACGTGTACACGGTTTTGAAGGGACTGCCTGAACTAATACGTCATGGGCTCTACTACTACACGTGTTGCTCCTTGCTCGGCCATGATTCACCGTTGCATAGAGAACGATCGACCAGTATGTATGTAAACGTTCACGACCAGAATGATAACACTATGTATGCTTCGACCAGGTGGGTCCCGGCTGTCTGGGAGGATAAGGAGGCACTTCCTTGTGTGTGAAGTTATTGATGGTGGGTCCGAGCTGTCAAGGGGGCATTCATTTATTTTCTACGCCTAATATGGAGAAACTTTCCTTGCGCCCAAAGATATAGCTGGTGGGTCCCAGCTGTCAAGGGGAAAACATTTTTTCCACAAAATACAGCTAAGAGAAAATACAGAGCCTTTCCGGTAGGTCCCTGTTGTCAGGTGGAGGAATCATTATTTTGCGTGTAATAAGGAGGCACTTCCTTGCTACGGCCATGGACCCAACTGTCAGCCTCTATACGTACTCTTCCGATGTAAGTTGTTCCTTGACCACGTTGACCACGCCGAGAGCACCAAGGCGGTGGACGACGGCGAGGCCTAGGAAGGGAATGACCAGGAGACGGGGAAGACTTGGCAGTTGTTTCCCACACGAAGGTGCGTACGAGGGTTTACTGGTTGAGCTGCAGTGTAAGGCTGCCATCGCCGAAGAATAAAAGCAGGTCTCGGTGAGTACAGGGATGGCCAGGCCTGGGATGGGAGTAGGGTGGGGCGGTGAGGTCTGCGCGGCGGCGGTGCTAGCCACCGGAGGCAGGAGCAGGTGGCACGACCGACGCTGGAAGAACAAGACCAGAGGTTGAAGAAGCACTATGGCCATTAGATGGACATCGTACGCTCACTGGAACTAGAATCATTCATTATTCAATAAGTTGACAAAGCCCTCTGTCCGCGTCAACTTAGTAGGCCCACAAGTCAGCCTCCAACTATGGTGGGTCCCAGATAGCAGGGCAATATTCATTTTTTGTGCGTAATAAGGAGGCAGATCCTTGCGTACGAAGATATAGCTCATGGGTCCGAGCTGTCAGCGGGAGGAACATTTTTTTCCCGAAATACAGAGGCCCTTCCAGTGGGTCCCTGCTGTCAGTTGGAGTAGTCATTATTTTGCACATAATAAGGAGGCACTTCCTTGCGTGCGATCGTGGACCCAGCTGTCAGCCTCTCCACATACAGTCCTCTTCGGATGGATGTCGTTCATTAACCACGCTGATTAGGCCGAGCCGAGAGCACCATGTTGGTGGACAACGGTGGGGCCTAGGAAGGGAACGACATGAAGCCGGGGAAGACTGGGCAGTTGTTACCCACGCGGTTGGAAGTACGAGGGCTGAAGGAAATATGCCCTAGAGGAATAAAGTTGCTATTTATATGTCGTTATATACCATTATAAATATCTTTTATTCATGCTAGAATTGTACTAACCGGAAACTTGATACATGTGTGAATACATAGACAAAACAGAGTGTCCCTAGTATGCCTCTACTAGACTAGCTCGTTCATCAAAGATGGCTGAGTCCCCTGATCGTAGACATGTGTTTTCATTTGATGAACGGGATCACATCATTTGGAGAATGATGTGATGGAGAAGACCCATCCGTTAGCTTAGCATAATGATCGTTTAGTTTTATTGCTATTGCTTTCTTCATGACTTATACATGTTCCTCTAACTATGAGATTATGCAACTCCCGAATATCAGAGAAACACCATGCATGTGTGCTATCAAACGTCATAACATAATTGGGTGATTATGAAGAATCTCTACAAGTGTCTCTGAAGGTGTTTGTTGTGTTGGCATAGAACGAGAATAGGATTTGTCACTCCGATTGTGAGAGAGGTATCTCTGGGCCCTCTCGGTAATACTCATCGTAATAAGCCTTGTTAGAAAAATACTAACGAGTTAGTCACGAGATGTATTATGGAACGAGTAAAGAGACTTGCTGGTAACGAGATTGAACTAGGTATGATGATACCAACGATCGAATGTCGGGCAAGTAACATACCGATGGCAAAGGGAACTATGTATGTTGTTATGTGATTTGACCGATAAAGATCTTCATAGAATATGTAGGAGCCAATCTGAGCATCCAGGTTCCGCTATTGTTTATTGACCAAAGATGTGTCTCGGTCATGTCTACATAATTCTCGAACCCGTAGGGTCTGCACGCTTAAAGTTGGATGATGATTTATATTATGAGTTATGTGATTTGATGACTGAAGTTTGTTTGGAGTATCATATGAGATCACGGACATGACGAGCAGTCTCGAAATGGTCGATATGTAAATATTAATATATTGGAAGGTTACATTCGGACACCGGAATGGATTCGGGAAGTATTGGATAAGTTTCAGAGTACAGAGAGGTTACCGGAACCCCCCCCCCTCCCCCGCCGGGAAAGTAGTGGGCCTTAATGGGCCTTAGTGGAAAGGAGAGGAGGGACGCAAGGGTGGCTGCGCCCCCATGGCAAGTCCGAATTATACTAGGGAGGTGGCGGCGCCCCCCTTCTTTCCTTCTCCCTCTCCTACTCTTTCCTTCTCTCCCTCTCTTGGAAAGGAAGGGGAGTCCAGCTAGGATTGGGAACCCTAGTTGGACTCCCCCTAGGGCGCGCCCAACCTGGCCACCGGCCTCCTCCTCTTCCTCCTTGATATACGTGGCCAGGGGCACCCAAAGAACAACAAGTCTTCTCTTAGCCGTGTGCGATGCCGTCCTCCACGGTTTCACACCTCGGTCATATCATTGTAGTGCTTAGGCGAAGCCCTCCGCTGGTAACCGCATTACTAAATTCTTACGCTTTAGGTCTACGAGGGTACGTGGACACACTCTCCCCACTCGTTGATATGCTTCTCCTAGATAGATCTTGCGTGTTCGTAGGATTTTTTTTTGAAATACTATGTGTCCCAACAGTGGCATCATGAGCCAGGTCTATGCGTAGATGATATGCATGAGTAGAACACAAAGAGTTGTGGGCGATAATAGTCATATTGCTTATCACCAACGTCATACTTTGATTCGGCGTTATTGTTGGATGAAGCGCCCCGGACCAACATTACATGGCTGGTTCTACCGATGTGCGTGGCACACAGGTGCCTGGCGGGTGTAAGTTTCTCCTACTTTAGTTGAATTGAGTGTGACTATGGCCGGTCCTTGTTGAAGGTTAAAACAGCAAACTTGACGACAAATCATTGTGGTTTTGATGCGTAGGTAAGACCGGTTCTTACTAGAAGCCCATAGCAGCCACGTAAAACTTGCAACAATAAAGTAGAGGATGTCTAAATTGTTTTTGCAGGGCATTTTGTGATGTGATATGGTCAAGACGTGATGAGTTATACGTTATTGTATGAGATGACCATGTTTTGTAAATTATTGGCAACTGGCAGGAGCCTTATGGTAGTCTCTTTATTGTATGAATTGCGAATGCCATGTAATTGCTTTACTTTTTCACTATGAGTTAGCGATAGTAGTAGAAGCAATAGTTGGTGAGACGACCACGACGCTACGATGAAGATCATGGTCTCAAGCCGGTGACGATGGAGATCATGACTATGCTTTGGAGATGGAGATCAAAAGCACAAGATGATGATGGCCATATCATGTCACATATTTTGATTGCATGTGATGTTTAAATTATTATGCATCTTATTTTGCTTAGTACGATGGTAGAATTATAAGATGATCCCTAACAAAATTTTGAGGTACAAGTGTTCTCCCTGAGTATGCACCGTTGCAACAGTTTGTGGTGCCTAGACACCACGTGATGATCGGGTCTGATAAGCTCTATGTTCACATACAACGGGTGTAAGATAGTTTTGCACATGCAAAATACTCGGGTTAAACTTGATGAGCCTAGCATGTACAAACTTGGCCTCGAAAAACTGGAGACCGAAAGGTCGAGCGTGAATCATAAAGTAGATATGATCAACATAAGATGTTCACCATTGAAAACTACTCCATCTCACATGATGATTGGACATGGTTTAGTTGATTTGGATCATGTGATGTCGGTGTACTAAGGTAGGGGTACCTCAGTACCCCAACTTGTGCACGGACAGTAGCAGCTTCCCGCGGCAGGGTCGACCACGTGCTCGCCGGAGACCTTCCTGCTCCACATAAAACCATTCAAAAACAAAGTATACAAGACAGAAGATCGAGACCCCGGCAAGTGGAGCTTGCCGGGAAGGCCGTTCCAGGCTCAAGATTACCTCACTCACGCAAGGCCCTGGCAAGAGGAGCTTGCCAGGAAGACTATAAGATTCCATTACAGAAGACATGCCTCGGCACAACATGCGCCCCGGCAAGGCCCGGGGAGCGACAAGCTTCAGAGCCCGACAAGCTCCTGGGCCCGGCAAGGTCAAGACCCCGGCAAGATGCTTGCCGGGAGAGTTGCGCTGTGTGCCCGCGCTCCAGCTCATCGGCCCACGCGTCGCCCTGGGGCCTCTCCTGGGACGCGTGGCGGATGGCTGTGCAGCCTGGGGGACACGGTGGCACTCCACGGTGGTAAAGCCATCGCCGTGGCAAACGGAGACGCAAGGGCGGGCGCTTTTGGGGTCGACGGCGACGGGCATTGAATGCTCTTGTCCCCCACTGTCAAAGTAGGTAGCGACCACTGTTCACGCACTGTAGCTCCACTATTCCCGCACTGTTACAACTACCACCTCTTTTACATTTTTACCCTTTCTCCTACGTTGACACCTGTCGGTGACCCCTTGCACTATAAAAGGAGGCCCATGCACAACGTGGAGGGGGTTCGGAACCTAGATCGCTCATACGCTCGGTGTAGCTAGTTCTTCACGCTCCCGAGCTCTCCAACTCAATACAAACTAAGCAGGAGTAGGGTTTTACGCGTCCACCGCGGCCCGAACCTGGGTAAACTGCCCGCGTGTTCACTACGATCTGCTCTTCGTGCTCCCTCCGCCCTCTTACCGCACAAACAAGGGGCTCCGGTCCCATAGGTGTTCGTGGTGGACAGTTTCCCCCGACATCTTTGGCGCGCCAGGTTGGGGGCGTCGAGGTTGTGCGAATCTGATCCGGCGTTCACGCGGGCGCATTCTTCATCAACCTCTCCAGTTTCATCAGCAACTTCATCAGCAACAGCACCATGGCCCCGAAGAAGAAGGCTTCGGAGGTCGGAGGCCCGTCTGCGTCTCATCCGCCGCCACCGGAACCAACGGTGGGCGGGGGAGATGCCGTTGGAAGGGTGGTCGCCGGCGAGGACACTCGCGGCATCACCAAATCCAAGGACAGGACGGACGACCGAGCCTCGGTCTCCGTGGACGCGCCGCGTCCATCTCAGCACACGACAACCCAGCAGCGCCATGTCACAGGAGGTGGCATCCGCTTGCTGGGCCAAGGGTAAACCGGAGGTTCGCGGGACGCCCCGGACCACCGTCCGGGCACAAGCAAAGCGAAGACGCCGGGGCGGGACCCTGCTCCTTCTAACGCTGTTAGGAGTCCGAGCATATCCCGCTCCTCGCACTGCTCGCCCCCGTTCCCCTCCACTCCAGCAGAAGCGCTCGCAAGGGCGCAACTGCTCCTCGACTTCCCTCCAGCGGCAGACAAGGCCGAAGACTGGAGGGCTACCATCCAGAGCCTGATCGCCTTCGCCAACAACGACTCTCCGCAGCAGCAGCCGGCGACCTCGCGGCCGCGGCAAGCTGAGAAGACGAAGGCCAACGGCGACAAGACCGCCGGGGGTGCGACAACCGTGCACTCCCCGCCACAGAAGCAGAAGACGCCGCCCCGCCGGAACAACGCCGACGACGGCTCCACGGCGTCGTCGGACCCGCGGGCTCGTCGGGACCAGCGCCAGGTCCTTGACGACCGGCGACAAGAAGACGCTCGAACAACGATCGAGCGCCGCCGAGAAGCTCGGCGACAATCTGACCAGAGAGCTGGGAACGCTGTCGACGCGCGCGCGCGCCCGGTGAACCAGGCGACTTGCCGTACGCGGCAGGTTGCCCTGCGTTCACCCGTGAGCTGCGGCGCGTCCAGTGGCCCAGCATGAAGAATTTCAAGCCCGACGTACCGGAGAAGTACGACGGCAAGACGCACCCCTCGGAGTTCCTCAGCATCTACACCATCGCGGTGCAGGCTGCCGGGGGGCGCGACGAGAAGATCTTGGCAAACTACTTCCCGCTCGTGCTTAAGCCGAACGTTCGTTCGTGGCTTATGCACTTGCCGGAAGGCTCCATTTCTTCTTGGGCAGACCTTTGCCACCAGTTTGTTGGCGCCTTCACCGGCGGCCACAAACCCCACGGCCAGGAGAGCGATCTCCACATTCTGGCCCGGAAGGAAGGAGAATCCCTGCACAAGTACATCCAACGCTTCAGCCGTGTACAGCACAACATCCCCGACGTTCACCCTGCCGCGGTTATCAGCGCGTTCCACCAGAACGTGCGTAACCGCCGCATGCGTGAAGAGATGGCCATGACCAAGATTCGGGATGTCAGCGAGCTCTACGCTCTGGCTGATAAGTGCGCACGCGCAGAAGAGGGGAGGAGACTCCCCGGGGAGGATGCTGGCGCAGGAGGAAGCGACAGCGACGACGCCGCCCCGGCAAAGAAGAGCCGGCGGCGGAACAACATAAGGAAGAACAAGAAGGAAGTGCTTGCCGTCGAGAAGTCCGGCAAGGAGGCTCCCGCCAAGCAAACACAGGCTGGCGGCTCGGGCAAGGAGCCTGCCCCTGTAGCGGCAGCCGACAAGCAGGACGGCTCCGACAAGCAGTACTGCAAGATCCACCGCACCAAGGGCCACGACCTCTCCAACTGCAAGCGCGTCGAGTACCTCGTCGATCAGCAGAAAGCTGAGTACGAGAGGCGCGACAAGGAGAAGGCCCAAGGTGGCGGGGGAGAGCCAAGCAAGAAGCGGCCGTTCAATGGCCGGGGAGGACGCCGCGGCAAGGCTAAGCAGCGGCAAGGTGACCGACCTCCCCGGGGCCGCGACAAGGATGAAGAGGACGACGATGAAGACATGGAGGATGAGGATAACAGCGAGCAGGAGTTCCAGAAGGCCACGGAGGTCCTGTCCGTCGACGGCGACGCCTCTCGGCACACCTCCCACCGCCAGCTCAAGCAGTGGGTGCGCGAGGTGAATGCAGCAGAGCCGCCCGTGGAGTCGCGCAGGCTCCTCAAATGGTCCAGCACGCCCATCATTTTTGATCTTGAGGATCACCCTGACCGCACCACTGCAGTCGGGTGCTTGCCGATGCTGGTCTCCCCCACCATCTGCAACCTCAAGGTCACCAAAATGTTGGTTGACGGCGGGGCCGGGCTGAACTTGATCTCCTCTGCTGTGATCAAGAAACTCCAAATCCCAGATGGCGAGCTCGAAGAGACCGGTTCTTTCCAAGGAATCAACCCGGGGAGGAGCAAGCCCAAGGGGAAGATAACTCTGCCGGTGACCTTTGGCGGGGAGCTCAACTTCAGGACTGAGCGCATCACATTTGACGTCGCCGATATTCCATTACCATATAATGGAATACTCGGCCGTCCCGCCCTCGCCAAGTTCATGGCAGCTTCCCACTATGCTTACAACGTACTCAAGATGCCGGGGCCGATAAGCGTCATCACTGTCCACGGCGACAAGAAAGATGCGCTCGTCTGCGCCGACAAGATCTACCGGGATGCGGCAGCTGCGGCAGAGAAGGATACACTTGCCGCTGAAGCTCCCGGGGGGAAGAAGACGAAGACCAAGTCCGGCAAGTGCTCTGGGGCCCACTCCGGCAACCGCACCTCTTCGGAGTGCTGCGCTGCCGTCGAGGACGTTCCATCGAGCTCCACCGGCAAGTGTAAGAAGGGAATGGCTGCTCCTCCGGCAACCAAGAAGGTGTCCGCCAAGGAGGACGGCACTGGTGGTACCTTCACCATCAGTGCCACACTTGACAACAAATAGGAAAGCGCGCTCGTTGCCTTCCTGCGGGCGAATGTCGATGTGTTTGCCTGGCAACCATCTGACATCCCCGGTGTTCCCAGGAAGGTAATTGAGCACAAGCTTGCTGTTTGTCCTCATGCGCGGCCCGTCAAGAGAAAGTGAGGAAGCAAGCCGTGGAGCGCCAAGAGTTCATCAACGAAGAGATCAAGAAGTTAGAGGCAGCAGGCCTAGTTAGAGGTGTGATCCATCCGACGTGGTTAGCAAACCCAGTCGTCGTGCGCAAGGCCAACGGGAAGTGGAGACTGTGTATAGACTTCACCGATGTGAATAAAGCATGTCCCAAGGATCCATTCCCTTTGCCGCGCATTGACCAGATCGTTGACTCCACTGCCGGATGTGAGCTACTCTCTTTTCTTGATGCATATTCAGTCTACCATCAGATCTTTATGGCCAAAGAAGACGAAGAGAAGACTGCATTTATCACTCCATGTGGCACTTATTGCTTCATAGGCATGCCATTTGGACTGTAGAATGCAGGATCAACATTTGCAAGGGTAGTGCACACTGCTTTTGAGCCACAGATCCACAGAAACGTAGAGGCTTACATGGATGACATCGTGGTGAAGAGCAAGAGCAAGGAAACCCTGGTCCAAGATTTGGAAGAAACATTTCAGAACCTGCGCAGAATACATCTCAAGTTGAACCCCGAGAAGTGCGTCTTTGGAGTCCCCTCCGGCAAGCTTCTCGGGTTCTTTGTGTCACAGAGAGGGATTGAAGCTAACCCCGACAAAATTAAAGCCATTGAGCAAATCGAGGCCCCGAAGCGCGTCAAGGATGTCAGAAGGCTTGCAGGTTGTGTGGCTGCCCTCAGTAGGTTCATTTCGAAGTCTGCAGAACGCGCCCTACCTTTCTTCAAAATCTTGAAGAAGGCAGGTCCCATGAAGTGGACTCCGGAAGCGGAGGCAGCGCTGCAGGATTTGAAACGATACCTATCCTCCACTCCAATACTTGTCGCACCTAGACCACAGGAAAAGTTGTTGCTATACCTAGCGGCAACCAACCAGGTGGTTAGTGCTGCGTTAGTAGTGGAGAGGGAGGCCGATGAGGAGTCTGCACCACCGGCAAGCGAATCCAGCGACAAGCAGGGGGCTGCTCCGGCAAGCTCTGGCCCCGACAAGGACAGCTCTGCGCAGGAACAGGAAGGAGGGCGGAAGAAGATGGTGCAGCGCCCAGTGTATTTTGTAAGTTCCCTTCTCCAGGGGGCTAGATCAAGATACTCTGGTGTGCAAAAGTTGCTTTTCGGCCTCCTCATGGCCTCGAGAAAGCTGCGCCATTACTTCCAAGCACATGAGATAACAGTGGTCACTCGCTTTCCGCTGAAGAGGATATTGCACAATCCAGAAGCAACAGGCAGGATCGTTGAGTGGGCACTGGAGCTGTCGAGCTTTGGACTCAAGTTTGAAAGTACTTCAACCATACAGAGCCGAGCTTTGGCAGAATTCATAGCTGAGTGGACCCCAACGCCCGATGAGGAAGTCCAAGAAACAAGTGCACCCGTACAAGAAGCGACAAGTGAATAGGTAATGTATTTTGACGGCGCCTTCTCGCTGCAAGGCGCCGGTGCTGGCGTGGTACTCATCGCGCCCACCAGAGAGCACCTCAAGTATGTTATCCAGATGCACTTCCCAAGAGAACAAGCGACAAACAACACTGCTGAATATGAAGGCTTGCTTGCCGGCCTCAGGATTGCGGCCGAACTTGGGATCAGGAAGCTGATTGTGCGGGGAGATTCTCAGTTGGTGGTCCGGCAAGTTAACAAGAGTTACCAGAGCCCTTTGATGGAAGCTTATGTAGATGAAGTGAGGAAGCTTGAGGAGCACTTTGAAGGTCTGCAAATGGAGCACGTCCCGAGAGCTCAGAATGAAATAGCAGATGGCCTTTCAAAGTGTGCTTCGATGAAGTTACCTGTGGAACCAGGGACCTTCTTGCTCAAGCTGACTCAACCATCCGTTACACCATCAATTGGGCAGCCCAAGAAGAGAAAGTTGGTCTCCGGCGACTACTTGCCGGCGGATCTTCCTGAAACCACCGCCAAGGTCCCCAAGATCAACAATCACAACGCTGAGGAACAGTCTGCTCCTGCAGATCCAAGGATCTGTGCAGCTGAAGCAAGTGTTCCCGACAAGCCTCGCCCCGGCGAGCTTGCCGGGGGATCATCAGCTCCGGTGGAACCGGAGGTTCTTGCCGTGGAAGCTGAGGTCCCCGCAGCGGCCCTCATGCCTTTAGTCCTTGCCGTTGAGCCTCGAGCTCCGGCATGGGCCCAACAGATCGTCCGTTTTCTGCAAACTGGAGAACTTCCCGACGACCCAGAAGAAATAGAGAAGATAACCAAGCAGTCAAGTATGTACCAGTTCGTGGATAACGAGCTGTACAGAAGAAGGATCAATGGTGTCAGACTGAAGTGCATCTCCAGGGAAGATGGACAGAAGCTGTTGGCAGAAATACACGGAGGCATATGCGGCCACCACATTGGCGCAAGGGCGCTTGCCGGAAAAGCTTTCCGGCAAGGGTTCTTTTGCCAAGAAGCCCTCCAAGATGCAACTGCACTAGTAACCAAGTGTGAAGCGTGCCAGTTCCATGCAAAGCAAGTTCATCAGCCAGCTCAAGCTCTCCAAACAATTCCTTTGTCCTGGCCCTTCTCGGTCTGGGGGCTCGATATCCTCTGCCCCTTCCCCCGAGCCGTCGGGGGCTTTGAGTACTTGTACGTTGCAATCGACAAGTTCACAAAGTGGCCAGAAGTGGAGCCAGTGAGAAAGGTGACAGCACAGTCAGCAGTCAGGTTCTTCAGGTCAATTGTTTGCCGTTTCGGAATCCCCAACAGGATCATCACCGACAACGGTACACAATTTACTAGTCGCACCTTCATGCAGTACGTCCAAGACCTTGGCGCCAAGGTCTCTTTCGCTTCTGTTGCTCACCCGAGGAGCAACTGTCAAGCGGAGAGGGCTAACGCTGAAGTGCTGCGCGGACTCAAGACAAGGACCTTTGACAGGCTGCGCAGGTGCGGAAGAAATTGGATAGAGGGGCTACCGGCGGCTGTTTGGTCAATCAGAACGACACCAAGTCGAGCCACCGGACAGACACCCTTTGCTCTAGTATATGGAGCAGAGGCAGTTCTCCCCACGGAACTCGTATACGGATCTCCTCGAGTGCTCGCTTATGATGAGCTCGAGCAAGAGCAACTGCGACAAGATGATGCATTGCTCCTCGAGGAGGAACGTCTCCAGGCTGCTGTACGAGCTGCTCGATACCAGCAAGCCTTGCGTCGCTACCATAGCCGCAAGGTTAAGGCCAGGAGTCTCGAGGAAGGCGACCTTGTTCTTCGGCGTGTTCAGTCCGCCAAGAATTCCAACAAGTTGACGACGAAGTGGGAAGGCCCTTATCGGGTGAGACAAGTCACGAGGCCCGGCGCTGTCCGCCTCGAGACCGAAGAAGGCCTACCGGTGAGCAACTCCTGGAACATAGAGCATCTTCGCAAGTTTCACCCATAAGGCGCGGTTGCCGTGATCAGTTCCGGCAACCACCTTTTGTACAAGCTTTGCCGCTGTTGCATGTAACCCTTTGTACAAAGCCGGGCGCAGACCCCGTGCATCAGTAAAGCTTTTGTGTTTTGCGCTATTTGCCTTTTACATGCTTTTCTTCGCTATTTGCATGTGTTATTTGGCATCTTGTGCAACATACATACCCGGTAAGCATTAGCACGCCGAAAGACCATATACTTGTTTCCCTCTTCTTTTTCCTTGCCTCTTAAGCAGAAGGAATGTTCCTCGCGCACAAGTTTGCCGGGGAGGAAGGAGATGGAAGAGGAACCAAGTGTTGTTCAAGAAAGAGAAGCCTTACCAAGAAGCAAGCAATATATGAAAGCTAAGTTATTAGAATTTGAGCAATTCAAATTTTTAAATTTTAAGTTGTCTTCCTTGAACAATCACACTTTGTATGGAAAACCTGTGCGCGGAGGAACCTACCCGTAGCTAGCCGCACCCTTGTCTTGTTTCCGAGTACGCTCAACGATTTTGGTGAGCTGCGACAAGTGTCGCGCCCTTACTTCGTTTTCGAGTTCGCTCAGCAAGATAAGTGCGTTGCGACTAGTTGCGGCAAGGTTGCTTGCCGGTGAGACCTTGGCCAGCAGGCTGCTCAGAGTCCAGCACTCAGCGCCCGCGGCAAAGGGCCCTTGCCGGCAAGCTCCCCGGGAGCGTAGGGTGAAAAACGTACAAAGTAGACGACCAAGACAAGGAAGATAACATTGCACTGATTGATCAAAATGAGATAAATATCTTACAAAGGATAACTTGTCGCAATGATTAATGAGTTCATAACACCCTATGCAGCAACAAAAAGAGATAAAGATAAAGGAGGCCTAGTCTACGCGGTCGCCCTCGATCCTGGAGATCTTGTTCACTTTAGCAATGATGTGGGCGACCTGCTCCTTCAGCGCCTCCATGTTCGCGTCGGCCGGCAGGCTGCGGAGAACGTTGGTGAGGTTTATGCCGGGATTGCGGTATACAATCTTCGTCAGCACACGCTCCAAGGTTCCCGTGCAGAGCCGGCGCGACTCCTCGGCCAGCTGCGCGGGAATCTTCTTCCGAAGATCTGCAAGGGCCGGCGCGATCCCCCTGAAGAAGAGGCTGAGCTTGGCGCTGTGAGGGAGGTTTGGATCCGGGGAGTAGATGAGATGCTCCAGCTTCAGCGCCAGCAGCTCCTGGTCGATGTTGGACGCAGAAGATACCAAGTCCTCGGTCCATACCTCGACGGTACGGCGGAAGTTCTAGGCCGCTTTGTTGGCGCTGTCCACCAAGCCTCGCTCCTTGCGGAGCTCCTCCTTCAGTTTGTTCTCCCGGTCCCGGACGGCGTCAAGCGAGTCCTTCAGCGTGGAAACCTTCAGCTCCAGATCCTCGATGGAGTCCTTGGCGGCCTTCAGCTCGTCGCCCTTCTCAGAGAGACGCACCTGGAGCTCGGAGTTGGTGTGGGCGTCCTTCTCGCGCTCTATGTTGAGCGCGGCGACCCTCTCCACGCTCGCCCTCAGCGACTCCTCCAGCTGCGCGACCTTGGCGGCAAGCTCCTCCTTGGCGGTCTCCGCGGCAGCCGCGGCGGCTTTCGCCTCCTTCAGCTCCCCGCCAAGGGCCTGCTCCCGAGCGGCAAGGTCTTCCTCGTGGGAGTCGAGGTTGACCTTCCGCTGGGCGAGCTCTCCATCTCGCCGGGACAGCTCCACCCCAGCGAGCCTCTGCTGCTCTTCGGCCTCGGCCTTCTCCAGTAGCCATTCTTGATATTCTCCGGCGAGCCTCTCGCGCTCCTCCGCTACCTCGCGGAGGGCAGCCTGGTTGGCGGCGCGGAGCTCCGCCGTGCGATTCTCCATCTCGACGGCGGCCTTGGCGGCAAGGGCCTCCCGAGAAGCAAGCTTCGCCTGCCTGGCCCGGTAAAGGGCCAGGAGCTGGTGAAGCAGCTTCTCCTCTTCGGGCCCGTCGCTCCCGCCGGGCGCCTCGACGATCTTCAAGCCCGCGGAGGCGAGGACCTCTCCATCAAAGGCCTCGCCCTCCGCGGGGGCTCGCGATGCAGAACCCCACGACACCTGGATGAAGATGCCGTTGGGGGCTTCAAGGTAGTAGCCGGCCTGCTCCTTTCCAGCGGAGGGGTCGGCGGCCGGCGCAACACTTGATGCTCCCGCCGCCTCCGGGCCGGCGGTGCGGTCGCCGTCCCCCTCCCCGGCCGCTGTGTCCGCAGCCGGAGCAGTCTCCTGCACGGCCGGCTCGGCGGCTCCCGCCGTGTCCTCGGCGACAGGGGCGCCGCCGCCGCCGCCCTGCGCGCCCTCCTCCTCGATGACGATGACTTCCGTCTCCATCTGCTCGGGGGGAGGAGGATCTAGAAGAAGAAGAAAAAGCAAAAGAAGTTCAAGCAAATATCCAAAAAGAGGCGAATCTGAGAAGACAAGTGACGGAACTTACCTTGACGGATGTCATCAGCGGCGGGCTCCCTCGCCGGGGAGCCCTGCCTTGGCGGAGTGGCCGCCCTCGCTGGGCTGCTCGCCCTTGGCGAGGTACTCGCCCTTGGCGGAGTACCCGCCCTTGGCGGAGCGCTCTCCCTCGCCGGGGAGTCCGGCCTTGGCGGGGACGGCGGGGCCTGCGGCTCCTCGGGGGCGACCTCCGGACGCTCCTGCGGCTGTGGCTCCACCTCTGCACAAGAGAAAACAAAAGCATCAAGATACTAGAACAAGACGAAATCTCCAAGCGCGCCCGACGAGTGGAAATACAGAACCCAGACTTACGCTGGGGGCTGCGCTGGGGGCTGCTCCTCGGAGCAGCGCTCGGGTCCGGCAAGCTTGGCTCCGGCACGTCCCCAGTCGCCGCGACGGGCGAGTCGTCCGCGACTTCGACGACGGGCACCTTGGCCTTCTTCGACGCCCGCTGAGCCAAGGTCCTGAAATCAAAACAAGAAGCGAGATCAGCATCAACAAGAATCAAGGCAATGTTAAAGAAGATACAAAGCCTCGGATACTTACTCCTGTTCCTCCTCGTCGTCGTCGTCGCTCAGGGCGGAGAAGTCAAACTCCTCCTGAGGCGCGTCCGCGCGGGGAGCAGGAGGCGAAGACTCCCTCGGGCGCTTGGCGGTCCCCGGGGCTGGGGGCTGCGAAGACCCAGCCCCTATGGTAGCCGGGGCCCGGGGAGCGGGCAGAGCCGCCGCTCCGCCCTGTGAAGACTCCCTTCCGCTCGGCGCTGGCTTGCGGGGCGCTTCTGCTGTGGCCTGCTTGCGGGGTGCCTCCGCCGCGGCCTACGTGCGGGCCGCCTCCGCTGTGACTGGTGCGCCGGGGGCCCCCGTCGCAGCTTGACTCCCCCGGGGAGCTCGCGCTGCCCGGCGAGTTGGCTGTTGCCGGGGCGCCTGTGCCCTTGTCCCCGTCGTCGCCTTGCGGAGACGTTTCATCGGAGACCGCCTAGGGCTTGCCCGGGGCGGGGAGGTCTCCGACGACGAGGAGATGTCGTCCGCGTAGAGCTCCGTAGACCCGTCGGAGTCCTCGACGGCCTCGGCGTCGTCGTCCTCCTCGTCCTCCCCGGCAGGCTTGCTGGGCCCGGCGCCCTGCGCTGCGGCCTCCTTCGCTCCGGCGCATCCGCTCCCTGCGGCGCCTCCGCTCCCTGCGGCGCCCCTGTTCCCTCCGGCGGCGTTGCCTCTCACCGCGGCCTCCGTCTGGATTCCGATGATCCCGGAGTGCCTCAAGGATGGGACCCCGGCGAGCTCGTCGGGAGGCAGCTTCAGTAGCCTGCGGATCTCTACCTCCTCTGCTTGGCAGGACACTTCCGCTGCCTCTGCCTCCTCGGGCGTGTAGCCGAATTCTCCTACCGCTGCGGCTGCAGCGGCCTCTTCAACCCGAGAAGCGATGTACGCTATCTCTTGGTCGGTGGTGTCCCGTGTGAGCTCCCGGGTCTCGTTCTTGTTCTTCGCCACCTCCACCAGGTTGTCTAAGAGATTCAAGATGACGTCTGGCTTGGGCGCGATCCACGTGCGGTCGACGCCGTGCGAGTCGCACGCGGGCATCATGGCGCGGAGGTTGTCCCTGGCTGTGTTGTTGCAGAGAGGCACCACTCCCCGGGGACCCCTGAACCATTCCGGGTGGGCCGGGTCGTGCTTAAACAGTTCCCGGACCATCCCCTTCAGCTCCAGCGACGTGAAGTTAAAATTGAGCCCGGGGCGCAGCCTCATGATATCCGCCGAGTTGCCGTACTCCCAGGCCGGCCTTTTCCTGTCTTGGAGAGGGGCGATGCGGCGGCGGAGGAAGTCTGTGCCTACTTCTGCGACAGACAACCTTGCTACCCGGAGACGCAGAATCCTGATGAGGGCGATGTCAAGCTTGTTGTCGTCCAAATCCAGCTCGCTCCAGTCCCTGCCGCGCACGATGGGCGTGGTGCGCGGCGCGGTGAAAGATTGCGGCTGGTCCTCAACAATCCAACACCAGTCCGCACGCCACTCCTCCCACTTGCCGCGGAGCTCTCCCGGCAAGTAGGACTCCTTCTTGTTCAGACGAAAAACCCAAGAAATTCCTCCGGAGAGGGGGGCGCCGGCCTCTGCTCTAGGGGTGAAGAAGTGCCTAAACAGTGCTACGTTTGGGTATATTCCTATATAGTTTTCGCACATATGTGCGAAACCGCCATCGTGAGGATGGCGTTGGGGGTGAAGTCAAGAAGATGGAGGCCATAGGTGTGCATTATGTCACAGAAGAATTCGGAAAAAGGAGGGCAAAGACCGCAGTGGAAGAAGGCTGCGAAGAAATAGTACCCGCCGGGGTAGTTGTCCTTGGCGGCGGCCGGATAAGCTCGAGTGCGGGGGTGCGCCTTGGTCTTCTTGGACCAGAACAAGTAATACTTGTTCCAGAGCTCCCGCGCGCTGAGCCTCGGCGGGAAGACGAGGTTCCGCTTCCGGTACAAGGTAAGCCTCGCCGCTTGCTCCGATTTCTCCTTCTTGGTCTTCTCCGCCTTCGCCTTCTCGGTCTTCGGGGCCATGGCGTAGGCGGCGGAGGAAGGGGGACGAAGAGCCCGGCGGCGCCGGAGATGCGAAAGACGACGGCGGAGGTGTGGAGGCAGAGCGCAAAGGGGATCTCTGGAGATGGAAGAGGATGCAATGAAAGCGTAAGGAGGGGAACCGCTCCTGCTTCCTCTGCTTTTATGGGGAAGTGGGGGGCGTTTCGCTCTTTCCATTAAAAGAACGTGGCCACGTCCCATCCCACGACGCCGCAATCGACGCGTGCCGTTACGGGGGGACGCGGCGGATGCGGAAGTGGATTCGGCACGCCGTGGGCCGCGTGTGTCCGTGCACTGTTTTGGGCCTGGCCCAACAGCGCTCGGCACCGTGTGTGGCCCAGGCCCGGGGGCTCCTGTCGGTGTACTAAGGTAGGGGTACCTCAGTACCCCAACTTGTGCACGGACAGTAGCAGCTTCCCGCGGCAGGGTCGACCACGTGCTCGCCGGAGACCTTCCTGCTCCACATAAAACCATTCAAAAACAAAGTATACAAGACAGAAGATCGAGACCCCGGCAAGTGGAGCTTGCCGGGAAGGCCGTTCCAGGCTCAAGATTACCTCACTCACGCAAGGCCCTGGCAAGAGGAGCTTGCCAGGAAGACTATAAGATTCCATTACAGAAGACATGCCTCGGCACAACATGCGCCCCGGCAAGGCCCGGGGAGCGACAAGCTTCAGAGCCCGACAAGCTCCTGGGCCCGGCAAGGTCAAGACCCCGGCAAGATGCTTGCCGGGAGAGTTGCGCTGTGTGCCCGCGCTCCAGCTCATCGGCCCACGCGTCGCCCTGGGGCCTCTCCTGGGACGTGTGGCGGATGGCTGTGCAGCCTGGGGGACACGGTGGCACTCCACGGTGGTAAAGCCATCGCCGTGGCAAACGGAGACGCAAGGGCGGGCGCTTTTGGGGTCGACGGCGACGGGCATTGAATGCTCTTGTCCCCCACTGTCAAAGTAGGTAGCGACCACTGTTCACGCACTGTAGCTCCACTATTCCTGCACTGTTACAACTACCACCTCTTTTACATTTTTACCCTTTCTCCTACGTTGACACCTGTCGGTGACCCCTTGCACTATAAAAGGAGGCCCATGCACAACGTGGAGGGGGTTCGGAACCTAGATCGCTCATACGCTCGGTGTAGCTAGTTCTTCAAGCTCCCGAGCTCTCCAACTCAATACAAACTAAGCAGGAGTAGGGTTTTACGCGTCCACCGCGGCCCGAACCTGGGTAAACTGCCCGCGTGTTCACTACGATCTGCTCTTCGTGCTCCCTCCGCCCTCTTACCGCACAAACAAGGGGCTCCGGTCCCATAGGTGTTCGTGGTGGACAGTTTCCCCCGACACGTGATTAGTTAGATGACTTGAGGGATGTCTATATAAGTGGGAGTTCTTTAGTAATATGATTAATTGAACTCTAATTTATCATGAACTTAGTCCTGATAGTTTTTGCATATCTATGTTGTTATAGATCAATGGCATGTGCTACCGTTCCCTTGAATTTTAATGCATTCCTAGAGAAAGCTAAGTTGAAAGATGATGGTAGCAACTACATGAACTGGGTCCGTAACTTGAGGATCATCCTCATTGCTGCACAGAAGAATTATGTCCTTGAAGCACTGCTAGGTGACAAGCCCCCTCCCGCTAATATAGACGCTTTGAACATCTGGCAGACGCGCTCTGATGACTGCTCGATAGTTCAGTGTGCCATGCTTTACGGCTTAGAATCGAGACTTTAAAGACCTTTTGAACGGCATGGAGCATATGAGATGTTCCAAGAGTTGAAGTTAATATTTCAAGAAAGTGCCCTAGTTGAGTGATATGAAGTCTCCAACAAGTTCTATAGCTGCAAGATGGAGGAGAATAGTTATGTTAGTGAACACATACTCAGACTGTCTGGGTACCACAACCACGTTACTCAACTTGGCGTCAAAGTTGGTGATGATAGTGTTATTGACAGAGTTCTTCAATCACTACCACCAAGCTATAAAGGCTTCGTGCTGAACTACAATATGCAAGGGATGGAAAAGACATTTCCTGAGCTCTTCACTATGCTCAAAGCTCCGGAGGTAGAAATCAAGAAGGAGCATCAAGTGTTGATTGTTAACAAGACCACTAGTTTCAAGACAAAGCGGAAGGGAAAGAAGGGGAACTTCAAGAATAATAACAAGCCAGTTCCTACTCCCGGGAAGAAACCCAAGTCTGGAGCCAAGCCTGAAACTGAGTGCTTCTACTGCAAAGGGGCTGGTCACTAGAAGCGGAACTGCCCCAAGTATTTGGCAGATAAGAGGGATGTCAAAGTAAACAAAGGTATATTTGATATACAAGTCATTGATGTGTACCTTACTAATGCTCGTAGTAGCGCCTGGGTATTTGATACTGGTTTAGTTGCTCTTATTGGTAACTCGAAACAGGGGCTACAGATTAAACGATGATTGGCTAAGGACGAGGTGACGATGCGCGTGGGAAATGGTTACAAAGTCGATGTGATCGCCGTCGGCACGCTACCTCTACATCTACCTTTGGGATTAGTTTTAGACCAAAATAATTATTATTTGGTGTCAGCGTTGAGCATGAACATTATATCTGGATCTTGTTTGTTGCGAGACGGTTATTCATTTAAATCCGAGAATAATGGTTGTTTTATTTATATGAGTAATATCTTTTATGGTCATGCACCCTTGATGAGTGGTCTATTTTTGTATAATCTCTATCATAGTGATACACATATTCATAATATTGAAGCCAAAAGATGCAAAGTTGATAATAACAGTGCAATTTATTTGTGGCACTACTGTTTGGGTCATATTGGTGTAAAGCGAATTGGGAAAATCCATGTTGATGGGCTTTTGGAATCACTTGGTGATTGTGAACCATGCCTCATGGGCAAGATGACTAATACTCCGTTCTCCGAAACAATGGAGTGAGCATCTGCCTTATTAGAAATCATACATACTGATGTATGTGGTCCGATGAGGGCTGAGGCTCGCGGTGGGTATTATTATTTCTAACCTTCTCAGATGATTTAAGCAGATATGGGTATATCTACTTAATGAAACATAAGTCTGAAACATTTAAAAAGTTCAAACAATTGTAGAGTGAAGTAGAGAATCATCGTAACAAGAAAATAAAGTTTCTATGATCTGATCGCGGAGGCGAATATTTTAGTTACGAGTTTGGTCTTCATTTGAAACATTGTGGAATAGTTTTACAACTCACGCCATCTGGAACACCTTAGCGTAATGGTGTGTCCAAACATCGTAACTGTACTTTATTAGATATGGCATGATCTATGATGTCTCTTACCAATTTACCACTATCGACTTGGGGTTATGCTTTAGAGACACCTGCATTGACGTTAAATAGGGCACCATCTAAATCCGTTGAGATGACAACTTATGAACTGTGGTTTGGGAAGAAACCCAAGTTGTCGTCTCTTAAAGTTTGGGGCAGCGATGCTTATGTGAAAAAGCTTCAACCTGATAAGTTCCAACCCAAGTCGGAGATGTTCATAGGATACCCAAAAGTAACAGTTGGGTACACCTTCTATCACAGATCCGGAGGCAAGATATTCATTTCCAAGAATGGATCCTTTCCAGAGAAGGAGTTTCTCTCAAAAGAAGTGAGTGGGAGGAAAGTAGAAGCTGATGAGGTAATTGTACCTCTCCTGAATTGGAAAGTGGTTCATCAAAGAAATCAGTTCTAGTGATTCCTACACCAATTAGTGAGGAAGTTAATGATCATGATCATGAAACTTCAGATCAAGTTAATACTGAGCCTCGTAGGTCAACTAGAGTACGTTCCGCACCAGAGTGGTATGGTAACCCTGTTCTGGAAGTCATGGTACTATACCATGACGAACATATGAACTATGAGGAAGCATGATGAGCCCAGATTCCGCAAAATGGCTTGAGGCCATGAAATCTGAGATGGGATCCATGTATGAGAACAAAGTGTGGACTTTGGTTGACTTCCCAATGATTGGCAAGCCGTTGAAAATAAATGGATCTTTAAGAAGAAGACTGACGCCGATGGTAATGTTACTGTCTACAAAGCTCAACTTGTCGCGAAAGCTTTTCGACAAGTTCAAGGAGTTGACTACGATGAGACTTTCTCACCAGCAGTGATGCTTAAGTCTGCCTGAATCATGTTAGCAATTGCCGCATTTTATGATTATGAAATATGGCAAATTGATGTCAAAAATGTATTCCTTAATGGATATCTCAAAGAACAGTTGTATATGATGCAACCAGATGGTTTTGTCGATCCTAAAGGTGCTAACAAAGTGTGCAAACTCCAGTATTCCATCTATGGACTGGTGTAAGCATCTCGGAGTTGGAATATACGCTTTGATGAGGTGATCAAAGCATATGGTTTTATACAGAATTTTGGAGAAGCATGTATTTACAAGAAAGTGAGTGGGAGCTCTGTAGTATTTCTGATATTATATGTGGATGACATATTGCTGATTGGAAATGATGTAGAATTTCTGGATAGCATAAAATGATACTTGAATAAGAATTTTTCAATGAAAAGACCTCGGTGAAGTTTCTTATATATTGGGCATCATGATCTATAGAGATAGATCAATACGCTTAATTGGACTTTCACAAAGCACATACCTTGATAAAGTTTTGAAGAAGTTCAAAATGGATCAGTCAAATAAAGGGTTCTTGCCTGTGTTACAAGGTGTGAAGTCAAGTCAGACTTAACGCCCGATCATAGCAGAAGATAGAGAGAAAATGAAATTCATTTCCTATGCTTTAACCATAGGTTCTATCATGTATGCAATGGTGTGTACCAGATCTTATGTGTGCCTTGCTATAAGTCTGGCAGGGAGGTACCAAAGTAATCCAGGTGTGGATCACTGAACAGCGGTCAAGAACATCATAAAATACTTGAAAAGGAGGAAGGATATGTTTTTCGTTTATGGAGGTGACAAAGAGCTCATCGTAAATGGTTACGTCGATGCAAATTTTGAAACTGATCCGGATGACTCGAAGTCACAAACCGAATACGTATTTTTGTTGAACGGTGGAGCAGTCAGTTGGTGCATTTCCAAGCAGAGAGTCATGGCAGGATCTACATGTGAAGAGGAGTACATAGCTGCTTCGGAAGCAGAAAATGAAGGAGTCTAGATGAAGGAGTTCATACCTGATCTAGGTGTAATACCTAGTGCATCGGGTCCAATGAAAATATTTTGTGACAACACTGGAGCAATAGCCTTGGCGAAGGAATCCAGGTTTCACAAGAGAACCAAGCACATCAAGAGACGCTTCAACTCCATACGCGATCAAGTCAAGGAGGGAGACATAGAGATTTGCAAAATACATACGGATCTGAATGTTGCAGACCCGTTGTCTAAGCCTTTTCCACGAGCAAAACATGATCAGCATCAAGATTTCATGGGTGTTAGAATCATTACTATATAATCTAGATTACTGGTGCAAGTGGGAGACTGAAGGAAATATGCCCTAGATACAATAATAAAGTTGTTATTTATATTTCCTTATATATCATGATAAATGTCTTCTATTCATGCAAGAATTGTATTAACCGGAAACTTGATACATGTGTGAATACATTGACAAAACAGAGTGTCCCTAGTATGCCTCTACTAGATTAGTTCGTTAATCAAAGATGGTTGAGTTTCCTGACCTTAGACATGTGTTGTCATTTGATGAACGGGATCACATCATTAGGAGAATGATATGATGGACAAGACCCATCCGTTACCTTAGCATAATGCTCGTTTAGCTTTATTTCTATTGCTTTAGTCATGACTTATACATGTTCCTCTAACTATGAGATTATGCAACTCCCGAATACCGGAAGGACACCTTGTGTGCTTTCAAATGTCACAACATAACTGGGTGATTATAAAGATGCCCTACAGGTGTCTCCGAAGGTGTTTGTGCTGTTGGCATAGATCAAGAATAGGATTTGTCACTCCGAGTGTCGGAGAGGTATCTCTAGGCCCTCTCGGTAATACTCATCATAATAAACCTTGCAAGCAAAATACTAATGAGTTAGTTACGAGATGATGTATTACGGAACGAGTAAAGACACTTGCCGGTAACGAGATTGGACTAGGTATGATGATACCGACGATCGAATCTCGGGCAAGTAACATACCGATGACATAGGGAACGACGTATGTTGTTATGCGGGTTGACAGATAAAGATCTTCGTAGAATATGTAGGATCCAATATGAGCATCTAGGTTCCGATATTGTTTATTGTCCGGAGATGTGTCTCAGTCATGTCTACATAGTTCTTGAACCCGTAGGGTTCGCACGCTTAACGTTCGATGATGATTTGTATTATGAGTTATATGATTTGATGACCGAAGTTTGTTCGGAGTCCCAGATGACATCACAGACATGACGAGGAGTCACGGAATGGTCAAGAGTTGAAGATTCATATATTATAAGGTTATATTTGGACACCGGAATGGTTTCGGGAAGTATTAGATAAGTTTCGGAGTACCGGGAGGTTACCGGAACCACCCCCCGGGGAAAGTAGTGGGCCTTAATGAGCCTTAGTGGAAATGAGAGGAGGGCCGCAAGGGTGGCTGGCCCCCCCCCATAGCAAGTCCGAATAGTACTAGGGAGGGGGCGGTGCCCCCCTTCTTTCCTTCCCCCTCTCCTACTCTTTCCCTATCTCCCTCTCTTGGAAATGAAGGGGAGTCCAACTAGGATTGGGAACCCTAGTTGGACCTCCCCTAGGGCGTGCCCAACCTGGCCGCATGCCTCCTCCTCCCCGTCCTTTATATATGTGGCCTGGGGGAACCCCCAATGAACAACAAGTATTCTCTTAGCCGTGTTCGGTGCCCTCGTCCACAGTTACACACCTCAGTCATATCGTTGAAGTGCTTAGGCGAAGCCCTGTGCCGGTAACTTCATCATCACCGTCACCACGCCGTCGTGCTGACAAAACACTCCCTTGTCATCAACTGGATCAAGAGCTCGAGGGATGTCATCATGATGAACGTGTGCTGAACATGGAGGTGCCGTACGTTCTGTACTTTGATCAGTTGGATCGTGAAGACATTCGAGTACATCAACCGTGTTAGTAAACGCTTCCGTTTTTGGTCTATGGGGTACGTGGACACACTATCCCCGCTCGTTGCTATGCTTCTCCTAGATAGATCTTGCGTGTTCATAGGAATTTTTTTGAAAGACTATGTTGCCCAACAAGGGTTTATTGGTTTAGCTGCCATCACCGGAAAATAATAGGAGGTGTGGGTAAGTAGAGGAATGTCCTGCTAGCTATCGATGGAGTAGGGTGGGGCGGTGCGGCCTGCGCGACAGCACAGCCGCCCACGGGATGAGGGAGCAGGCAGTCCTTCCGGCGCTGGTTTCGGCGGCTGGAGCAAGAAGATCGGAGATTGAAAAATCACAGCGGTCGTTGGATGGACATCCAACAGTCACTGCTCTCGTGTGTTGACTATGTTGACACGGCCTTGCATGTGCGTCAACCTTTTTTACGAAAGCGTACACGTCAATAGGTGCACAAGTCCGCCTCAAATCTATGGAACACAAGATACAACCCATCTGCCATTATTTCTAATAATTTATAGCCCATTTGCTAATTCTTAAGGATTTTTTGGATCCCATATTCGTTTTGTTAGCATTATAGCCATATTATGGCTACATTTAAAAAATTGTACGAAATTTTGCATATTTTGATGCGGTCTGAACTATTTTTAATCCCAAAATTTCGAGTCACGATCAAACTAATTTAAAAACAATAAATTTATATCAATTTAAAATCCAACATGATTTTCCCCGCAAAAAAACAATTAAATTCGAAATATCAAAATCTTTAAAAATGATATTTGAAACAAATTGCCGGTTTGCTGTGTTTATAAATATACATCCCATTTCTTACTACTTCATTTTCCGGCTAAGCTAATACATCGCTCTTGTCTTGAAAGATTTCCAGGCCAGCAGGGCTGAGAAAGCAAGTAGGCCTTCGTTGGCTATTTCTTTAAAAAAGGAGAACTGTGCTAGCCATTTTCAGGAAGAAAAAAACACAACTTGGCTCATCATGTGGTAACAATAAAATAAAACCCAGGCTAGACGGGCCACAACCCACGCACAACCCCTTACACTGATCCGTCTCTAAAACTACTTTAAACTAGCAAGATGAATGTGCGTTTCACGGAACATCAAGATGCATTTATATGAGTAGTTTATATATCTTGTGGGAGATAAGGATGAACGATGGAATGCCTTATGTGCAAATGTGGAGAGGAGTGCGGGTATCTTTTTGCAAAATTGTCATAGTTTCCTTCCTATCTGTCATATATAGATCGGACGGCCTATATTGCAGGATGGCAGGCACACCATCATCACCAACTCTGTTTTATAAGATATAATAATAATAATAGCAAGATGCACATGCGTTGCATGGAACATCAAGATACATTTGTATGAGTAGTTTATCTTGTGGGCATTTGTATATCTTGTGGGAGAAAAGGATGAACGAGGGAAGGCCTTATTTGCAAATGTGGAGAGGGGTGTGGGTATCTTTTTGGAAAATTGCCATATTTTCCTTACCAGCCGTCTGATATAGAACAGACAGCCTATATTGTAGGATGGCAGGCACCCCATCATCACCAACTCTGTTTTTATAAGAGTAGAGATAAAAATAAGACGAGTAGAGATAACAACTTCTTGTTCCTAAAAAAAGTAAATAACAACTATGCGACCAACTAGGTCCCTGGTGTTAACCGCTCGTTGTGTAATTCTCTCGTTAATGACTACGTTGAAAATGGCGTGGGCCCTAGATGTCCAACCATTAGGAGGAACCATTTTTTGGGCTTGTAATAACGAGGCACTTGCTTTTGTACAGCCATGACCCTGGTGGGTCCCTACTATCATCCTCTCCCCGTACAATCATCTCCTTGTTCCTCTCGATTATTGACAACATTGACAACGCCAGACGGTGGCAGACCGCGCACGGCGAGCGAACCAAGGCGGAGGACGATGGCCAGGCCTCGGACGGAACAAACAGGTGTCGGGGAAAATGCACCAGTCTAGTCGCAGGCGGAGGGGAGTACGAGGGTTGACTAGTAATTAAGTCGACACCACCTTGGATACGCTTTTTCCTCGTGGGTCCCAAATGTGAGAATCCAAATTTTTCATGGTCATGCAGCCTTTCTTATTAAAATTTAGAGCCCATTTGGTGTCCTAGTTCAAAATAAGTTTGTGGGTGCTGGTGGGGTCTAATCACTTGGGTTCTGTAATGCAAAGTGAGGTCAAGCAGCCGGCGGGAGTGACGTTATTTCCCTTGTTTGGGATTTGTTACAATATTTCACTCTTAATTAAACAAATGGCAAGCCATTTTCCTTGTTTCAAACAAAATATGACAGTCACAGCCGAGTTGAAAAGGGCAACAACATCTAACTTCAGCTTACAAACTGTACAAAAGCATGAGGGTTAATTGTTCATCAGGTTTAAAAAAAACCCTGATTGAAAATGTTAACATCATCTATCTCCAGCACTATTTTCGGCAGTCACAGTAAAATGGAACGGTCAGGTCCATAGAATGAACATCCTGGGTCGTAAAATTTACTGGATTATGACCACAAGATGTTGTAAATAGAAGCTGGGCACGTTTAGAAGCCCTTTTGTCCACATGGAACTCCTTTTTTGCTCGCTATATACACATCCGTCCAAATCATGCTGCTGATAAACTTCAGCGTGATGGACAATAGTAACCTCGCTTTCAGCAGGAAGAATGTGACAAATCTAGTGTTTGCATGGTTGGCTAAATAACGTTCCAGCGTTATTGTCTTCAATCGAATGTCATGAGAAGTGAAAAAATCCCGGTGCTTACGAATCCACCGGTGGTTTATAATTTTCTTACTTCATCCTATTGCTTAAATAGACATGAAGATTGAAAACAGTTAAGGTCTAAAAAAAGAGTGTCGAAAGAGCAATAGTTGAACGGTTAATTCTAGTACACTATATGCGGGCTTCCAATGTGCGTGAAATTATTACCTGTACATACAACTTCTCCAGACATGGAAAGCATTGCAGAAAGCCAATAATCTTGTTAAGATCAAAACTATTCATTTGGAAATATAAGATCTTGACAGAATCCAGCACCAGTGATAGGCTATCCATGGAGAAACTCTTCATTGAGCATAGAACATAATATTAGTACAGAATGTGTACTCCAAGATGATATAGACCTTATGCGTAGAAATTTAAAATGCAGCTTATGTTTACAAGTGTAGATGACAATATACAATACCTGAAGAACTGTGGAGCCAAACACCATCTTGAAATAAAGGACATAGATCATGTATTACACCCAAGGTCTCTAGTTTAGGCGCTGAAACGACAATTATTTGCGACGGTGAAGAGCTGGAATCAAGGATCAATCTTTGAAGTGAAGGGGCATCTTCGATGATGAGCTGCATTATGTCAAAAGAAATTCCAATTCTTACAAGGTTAGGCGACTTTATTTGGAGACAAACGATTCTTACTGTGAAAACAAGCACCAAGCACTCCAGGGCAGGGAAACTGGAGTGGATGATGTTGTGCAATGAGGCCTCCGATATACGAACCCGCACAAGTGATTTTTTTGAGAAATGGGAGTCAAAGGTTTAGTACCAAATTATCTGGTAGGTAGCACAACGCAAAGGTGGCGGTGTGGAGAGAGGAGGAAAACCACAAGATGGACATCGGTGCTGAGGGCACAAGTACATGCTGTTCGGTATCTGGTAGGTGATTTCCTGGGGAATGGTAGAACTCAAGCAGTTGTAGTTATGTGAATTCAGTGGATTTCAGCCAGGCGTCCACCGTACAGGGCATTCTATGCTTGCTCAGGTAGCATGACGGGATGCAGAGGCTTTGAACGGAGCCTTGGTGGGAGGGGATGATGGCTCCGGGAGTTCAAATTCATTAAAGAGAGATAGCTGGCAACAGTCGAGATGAAGGGGTGCGACGTGCCATAGAGGGCGCCACCAAGTTTAGAGGACTTGGGTGCGACAGCAATCCTTTGTGGGGAGAAGCAAGATGATCTCCCAAAGGATGGCGTCCGAGAGATTGGTGATACGTTCCGGCCAAGATTCTACGGGTTCCTAGGATGGTGGGGGCGGGCTCACCCCTTCTCCCCGCGCTGCCCAGTGCGGCATCTATAATAGGCATCGCCGCTGGCGGGAGCCTCATATTCTTGGCGTTGTGGTCAGCCGACTCCATTTTCCTCGAGGGCATCGCGTCAAGCTCACGGATTTGAGAAGAGTAACGAATGACGAGCCTAGTTATAGAGGGAGTGAAGAACAAGGGGGCTTAAGGTTTTCTATTGTAGTGAGGAAGAAGGTGAACTGGGGTTTTCTGTAGGAGTGAGGTGAGAATTTGGGGGTACGAGTGGAGCGAGCTGACGTCAGGTGGGTGGGACCGAGGAGGAAGAAGAGCACCCAGGTTTCTTTGGGGGCGGTGTGCTGGGCAGCGCCTCTCATTAAGTAAATATATGGGCTTCTGAATTGATTTTATTATTTACTAGGGTGGATGGGCTGTTTTGTCTTGGGCCCAGAGAAACAATTACTACTAGTACAATGGAGACACTCTACAGCTACCCAGAAAAACGATTACTACGAGTACAGTGGAGACACTACCGCTTCTGGCTCCTCTGAGGTCATCTAAACGTTTCCCTCTGATGAATGCCATTTTACTTTGGTTCACCGACATGCGTGCCATGCAGCACGCAGGCCCAAATGCCATCCACAAAATTAGAAGGCGGTATGCAGGCGGAGAGTCACCCCAGTCATAGCGCGGCATTAACGAGCCATCATATCACAAAACCCGGCCTCCCTGCAGTCTAAGTTTGACGGACAAAGCAACCATCATTTCACTCTTCATTGAATCCCCTTCTCCCTCACCATCTTTAAGAAAGCCAACACTCGCATCTGCGATTGTTCTTCTCTCCCAACGAAGGGAAGGTAAGCGGATCCGTGATGTTGGTATATTTTCTTTCAGAAAAAAAGAACTTTTGCAAAGCAGTAAGCGATCCCCACTCTCTTTTTTGTTCCATTGTCATTGTGATTGTGTTTTCCTTTCAGTTTTCTCCTAGTATTCGCCAGTTTCATGATGGACCATGGAGAACCAGGAAAAGGTCTGCAGATGTTGGAGCAGATGCGAGAGGATGATCCCCATGAGACAGAGAGGTCCAAGAAGATGGAGGCCGCCACCAAGCCAACCCCAGATACGCTGACGGTTACAACTGAGATTGTCAACTCCCCATTTGATGTTTCATCCCCCGTGGCCCTGCAGGAGCAGTTTTCCCCCTTCG
>LR738716.1:176350362-176386124 GCA_902687465.1 Secale cereale | reverse complement strand
TCCCCCCCCCCCCCCCGCACTGAGCTGCCCAAGGTGATTTTCTTCTTTGCCGATCTCGATTGTGTTTTTTCATCTAAGTATGTGGTGATAAATAATAATAAAAATTATTAGCTTCTATGCCATCTTACCTTCCCTGTCATGCATACTTTTACCTCTAGATAGTGGTTTAAATAACTTGTGTTTCTAATATTGGAAAGTAATTCAAAATTTGTTTCTGTTTCAATTAGAGCCCTGATGCAGACAAGGATTTTGTGTTTGTACATGTCACTCGCTATGAGGCGGATGACCTGAATATACGCACTGGGAAAACAAAGTTCTTAGGCTATTGGATCCTGGAAGCCATTTGCACTTATACCAAAGTCGAGATGTATTCTAGCCTCACTTTTGTCATGCCTGTTGTCCAGGGTGTACTGAAGCACAAGAAGTTCAAAACTACTCCTTCATTTGCGAGGCATACTATTCTTGTCAAGCTTAAGCATGAAGATGATGTGGCATGCCTCCACAAGCAAGTTTACGAGTGGCAAGGCCACAAGGTTATCTTTGGGAAGGTTCGTAGGATTGAGCTGTTGCCGGACTTTCTCGATGATGTTCATGGCAAGGTCCGTCTTGTGTCCATCCCAAATTAGATTGAGGCATGAAATAGTTTCCCCAGGTAGTGTTTAAAAGTAGTTTGGATTATGTCTAATTATACAAACCTTGCCTTTTATCGAGCCCTATGGGGCTAGTAATCTATTTGAATCCGTCTATGGGTACTACTGCTACTTTTGTGTGCATGTGCATCAAGAGAGAAGCATTCTAATTGTTGCCAAAATAGATGCGTCCTCACTAGTTTTTTCATGTAATATGGCATGGTAAGACATAAGTTGTCACGGTTTGTCAATTTATCATACGAGCAGTGTGTGTTTGATGAAATAGAGTACTTGTTCGAGAATTGTGTTGTCTAACATATAAGAAACTATGTTATCTTGATGCAGCGGTTCATGCAGTTAACTGAGGCCATAGTGCAAATTCCAAACGTTCACACGCTAGTCCAGCGTTCATGTGGAACATTCACATTAAACTCAACTTCATAAAATACTTGAAAAGCATAAGTTAAGCAATTTTATATATCTCAATAATTCATAGAACATAACAAACATTTACTAGTTCACAGCAAAAGGCAAAGTTGTGAGAAGGTTTACAAATCAGGAAAAACCAAGCAAGGCTTCTCTGAGCAAAGGGCCTCCCTAGGCAGGCTTTAATTTCCTGGAGTTCACTCTGGTTTTTCTTGTTGCCACCATCCATGGTTAGGTTCTCTCATTCCACAAAAACAAATTATAATTGGGTTCTCAACTGGAATGTTGAACTGAACCATGTAGTGAACTGACCATCTAAACTTCGTGTGCACTTCCACTAAATTTAAGCAACACTATTTGCAGAAATAAGCAGACCAGAATGCCTCTTGTCCGCGCACCTATCCGAAAAACCTCTGCGCAGCCATGCCAGCTAGTCCTCTGTCCATCATTGATTTGGGAGAAAGTGCATTCCCGAATAGGATGTAGTTATTTTCGCTCGTCCGTGTACTGCAATCAGGAAGTAAATGTACGAATCAGCTTCTTTTAGATTGTGTTGGTTATTCTACCAAGTTACTACCATTGTAGGAATACCTCGAAGACGGGAGGTTAGAGGATGACATCGAGGAATAGGCATCTCATTTTGTGCAGTTCTACTAAAACTGAGGTGTGTACATTTGATTGCACAAATAGAAATGATATGGAGACACACATCCCTGTTTGCACAAATATGAAATATGGCTATTTAAGCAGTGACAGTTATTTGCAGTGGCATGTGATTAACTACATCACCTATTGTGTTATACTATTAGCACTACATTGATAGTATGAAAAAGTGCCATTAAGTGGTGAGGCAGACGTGGTTTCTGAGAGCGGCTAACATTCAGGCAGCATGTCTGAATTTGTCCCATTTTTTTCTCCTCGGCGACATTTTCCTATGTGAGCACATTAAATCTAGACCTACTCATTCTCATTTGCATTGTCCCCCTCAACGCCCCGCACTTTCTTTCCTTTTTCGACCAAGGTCCACTTCACCCCACCCTTCGCCATCCACCCCGCTTTCTTTGCCTTTTCAACCAAGGGACCGGTTGGGTATCTACAACTTTCCCCCGTTTCCTCTTAGAACCAAGTCCTAGATTCATGCTACAGCTTCCCCACTTTCTTCCCTGTTTGAACCAACTCTTAGATTTGACCGTGTGAACTAGCTTTAACTCTACTAATAGTAAAAGTTGAGGTGGCTTTGGAACAGACGATGGAAGTAGAAAAAGAACCACGCGTAGCCACATGGGGAGATGGGGCAGTAGAGCAAGGCCGGTTTCAAATGAAGACATACCTTAGGGTCGACGGGATGTGTCAAAGACGGCGCCGGGAGAGAGAGAAGAGAGGCATACCCGGGTGGTGAAGGAGTCATCATCGTCGGAAGAACCGCTGGAGAGGTCATTGAAGAAGACCATGGCGACCCCAACGGTAGGATGCGAGAAGGCGAGAGCGAGGAAGCAAGAGAGGAAGTGGCTCTAGCTTAGTAAGGAACGAAGGAGGAAACATGGGAAATGTGACTTGTGACTGGGAAGAAAAGGGGGTGGGGAAGGGGCGGGGGTACATATTTCGACGGTAGGCCAAAAATTTGGAAATGTGTAGGGAAACTTTGCGCGCAGTGCCGCCAGACACCATTCACTTTGAACAATTGTGTGCATCGCAAATGATTCTTCTGCTTTACGTGCATGGGATGAGTTTGATAATTCAAATTTTGGTGGAAACTAGCAAGATGCCCGTGCATTGCACGGAACATCAAGGTGCATTTATATGAGTAGTTTATATATCCTGTGGGAGATAAGGATTAACGAGGGAAGACATTATCTGCAAATGTGGAGAGGAGTTGTCGGTGGAGAACGACACCTATGGGATCACTAGAATCCCTTCTATGGTTGGCGGGCGCGAGGTTGTGCAAAGAGCAGGTCTAAGAGTTGGTACAAGGATCGTTTACCCAGCTTCGGGCTGCTGGAATGCGTAATACCCTAGTCCTGCTTTGGTGTGTATTTGAGTGTTCTTGAGTTCTTGAACTAGGTACGATGCATGTCTAGTCCAAAAGATGCGAGTCCTTCTTCAGTATGCCTCGGGCCTCCTTTTATAGTCAGAAGGGGCTGCCACAGTGGCACACAGGAGGTGGAAAGGTGTACAGTGCACATGATTATCTGATGCAATAACGCGACAAGACGCATTAAATGCGCTACTTATGTGTCCACTCACTTTATCGGGGACGGAAACGAGGCCAGTCCCGTCCGTGGCCGCTCCGTCTGGTTGCGACGCGCGTCCAGGACAGCGGGGCAGGCAGCTGAGATGGCATGGTGGTAAGGTCTTCACGAAGATCTGCATGCCAACACGCAGGTGCTTGACTAGCTGGACCAGGCACCACGTACTGCCACGTGGGTACCTGCCTAGTCTAGTGGGTCGGCCACCGAGCTTAGGCGACGATGGGGCGGCAAGGGCTTGCCGCAGTCCTGCATCTGTTCCCGGCAAGGGCCTTGCCGGGGCCTCTGTGAGCGTCCATGGCAAGACGCTTGCTTGGGCTTCTATGAGCATCCTTGTCAAGAGGCTTGCCGGGGCTTCGGGGTGTCTTCGGCAAGGAGCCTTGTCGGGGCCTCGTGAGCATCCTCGGCAAGGAGCCTTGTGATTGCCTTGTCTTATGATTCTTATCTTAGAAATCATGGACCCTTGTCTTTACAAAGATCTGTATGCCATCACGTGGGCGCTTCCCGAGCCTTGGTTCCAATGTTGTTGATGATGTTGGAGCTCCTAGGCTCAAGGGTGGCTGCAACGGAGGCGTTTGGGTGAGTTGCCCCGGCAAGGGTTGTTGCCGCGGGTGTGCAGGCCGCCCCGACAAGAGTCTTGTCAGGGGAGAGCCTGTCTTCTTGCTTGGCCTTCTTGTTCCACCGTCTTGGTGTTGCTCTGGTAGCCTTGTGTCTCTGGCTTCCCTCCTCTGCCTTGTTATGTGTGGCCGCTGGCGCGGCTCAGACTACCCGTGCACAAGTAAGCGGTACAAAGGAGCGCCCTACTTTTGTACATGACAGGAGCCCCCGAGCCTGGGCCATACATAAGCGCGACGCGTTGTTGGGCTAGGCCCAGAACGGTGCGCGGGCAGTGGGGTTGGATCCCTTTTTACTGCAGAAACTCCTCCGGTGGTTGTGCTTCCCCATGATCTGTGCTGATGTGGGGGTTGTGCGTGGGGCTGTTGCTGCACGCCGGTGTCATGTCGCAGTAAATGGTAAAGGGGGTGGCCCGCCCCTTCCCCATAAAAGGGGAAAAACCAGAGGCGCACCACTCATTTACCTTCTATGCTTCTCTAATCTGGGTTCGCCGTTCCTTTGCTTCTTCTTCAAGCGAAAAACTAAAGCTCTTGCTGATAACCCACAACCTTAAGGGATCGAGATAGTCTTCGCGGGTAATAATAACCCAATTTATTGATTCGACACACGGGGAGCCAAAGAGTATTTATAAGCTTTAACAATTGAGTTGTCAATTAAACCGCACCTGAAATATACTAACTTGCAACAAAAGATAAGTGGTAACAGTGATATGATAGTGATGATAGTAATAGTAAAAGTAAACAGCAAAAGTAAATAGCAGTAGTAAATGGCAAAAGTAGCAACTAGTGACAAGCAAGGTTTAAAATACTGTAGGCTAGGGAGATGGATGGTTGGGTGCTGCATGGATGAGATAGATTCTAACTTGGGGCACGGCACACGGAAAAGTAATGATCATCTAGGCAAATATCAAACATTAGGCATGTATCCCGTATGTAGTTGTACGTGCTTGCAATAAGAACTTGCACAACATCTTTTGTCCTACCATCCCGCTACGAACGGGGCCAAAAGGAACTAATGGATATTAAGGTGCTCCTGTCAAAGAGCACCGGAACAAAGCAATGAACTCAATGGATACATGTAATCCTCAAACTACGGACCATCCCCTTTGGTGTCCCAAGCTGTCACTTTTGGGATCGCCGGTTCCGAACCGTAACAGGTGCATACAACTCATAGATAGGATCAAGAACACAAATATATTCATGCAAACACATATGGTTCAGATCTGAAATCATGGCACTCGGGCCCTAAGTGTCAAGCATTAAGAATAACAAGTTGTAGCAAAGATGATAAACACCATACTAGATGATAGGCAACATGTCCCCAACAATCTGACGAACTATTACATGATCTAACTCATCCAATCCCTACCATCCCCTTCGCCTACAGCAAGGGAATTACTCACACATGAAGGGGGAAGTCATGGAAGGATGATGGAGTGGTGATGATGATGACGATGGCGATGATCTCCCCTCTCCGGAGGCCAAATCAGCCTCCAGATTAGCCCTCCCGAAGAAGAACAGAGGGTGGCGGCGGCTCCGCGACGAAATACAGCGAAAGGACTTCTGATCTCGGATTTTTCCGTCGGGAGGAAAAATACGGGCTAAAGTAGGGCACCAGGGGGTGTGGGGCCCACCCAGGCGCCCCCCCCGGCGCGGCCCAGGGGGGGGGGCGCCCACAGGGCGCCTGGGCACCCCCTGGCCCCCCTCTGGCCCCACTTCTGGCATTTTGTTTCTTCGGGTGCGTGGATTTTTCGTGATTTTTCGTGGATTTTTCTGAGATGCTTAAAAATCCGTTTTCCTGCACACAAATAAACCATAAAGGCAGCTCTGCTGAAAACAGCGTCAGTCCGGGTTAGTTTAGTCCAAATCATGCAAGAATGAGGTCAAAACAATATCAATACTGTTTGGAAAAGTAGATACGTTTGAGACGTATCAACTCCCCCAAGCTTAGCATATTGCTTGTCCTCAAGCAATTCAGTTCAACGAACTGGACGCGACAAAGAAAACTTTGACAAACTCTTTTGTTTCATTAGATGTATATAAGCATGTACTACGAAAAGAGTTCAGCAAGTATTAAAACAGTACTTATGAGAACAATGCAAGGAGCAATCCTTCTTTCAAGTGACCAGTCACAAATAATCAGGAGTAAACAATGTATTACCGAAAATCAAGACAAGATCACATTGCACATAGCTTGAGCATATTAAGGTGGTATCTCGCTAGCCTCCATGAGTGAAGCAAAACATAAATGCAGAGACTCCTCCAGAGTTTTAAAGGAGACTAGAACTAAGAATTTCAGAATAAATCATATCACAAGTATGCAGAAGACAATGTAATACTTTGGGACAATGCACATTACACTCAGAATGACAATTATGCTCTCCTAGTCAGTGCTTTGAAGAAAGAATATGAGACTCTCGAACCGTGGCTTTTATTGGCAAGGTTGAAAACCCATGATCGGAAACAAAAACTAAACATGTACCAGAGCTCTTGGTTTTTAAAAAAAACAGAAGTAAATATGATTTTGAGAGGTGCATATTTCGTCAACGAATGCTAGCAGATAACTCAATTACTTTTTAAGCTAGACAAGTCTCGAGGAACGGCTCCCGCATGAGGACGATCACATACTCTTAATCTCCTTTGTTTATCACTGCCAAAGTTTTCTGATTTCTCATCAACAAAGCGTGAAGGAGGGTTTGTTTGTTATATTATCTTTTTGAGCCGGGCGCACTCAATGCCAGTTCCTTTTCATATTAGGGGTTTGCACATTATACATGCAATCCAGGGGTTAAACTTGTCCAACTTAAAGAGATCATGAATTAACTCCTACTTCCTCATGAGCTAAAACATAGGCACAAAAAAAGAAATGCTTTTGATTAGTTTCGAGATGGTACATGAAAGTCTTCGTTAGGAATGGCAGGTAAATACCATATATAGGAAGGTATAGTGGACTCATATGGCATAACAGGTTTAAAGGTTTTGGATGCACAAGCAGTCATTCCGCTTAGTACGGGTGGAGGTTTAGCAAAAGACTGGGAAGCGACCAACTAGAGAGCGATAACGGTCATAATCATGCAGAGCGACAAAGCAACATTGAATCGGGCATGAAAGTGATATAACTATTCTAAAATTCAAAGATCATCAAGGCAAAGTAGACATTTTAGTATTAAACATGTGTAAGCATGTGCCAAGTCAATCCAAAAATTCTCTAAAGGGAAATGCCACCTTAGTATGCCAGACAATGAACAGTGCCATGCATGTAGATCATTTCAATAACACATTATATACTCTAGTTATTGGAGACTAGCCACAAGGAAAGCATGAACCACTGGAAGAGCATTGTAAACATAGCACTATGTCGCTACAAGCTGGTCTCTAGATCATAAGTACAGGTATATGTACAAAAGTAGAAACAATAAGAGTTCATACCGGTCTTCCTTGTTGCTTCCTTTCAGTCGATCTTCGTCATTATTGCTTGTCACTTGCACGATTGAACGTAGGAAATATAATCAAATGCCACCACGGACGCGAGCTGATCTCTGAAAACAAAGCAACCTAAAGAGAGGAAGGAAATCTTTTTGGGTTTTTCAAAAGTTAAATAAAAAGCAAAAGAAAAAGAAAATCTTTTTGTTGTTTTTGCAAAGAGAGAAATAAAGAAGAACGGACAAAAACTTCAAAAAGATCAAAGTGAATCAAACGGATAATACAATGAAAAAGTGAGAAGGGCACGTACTCCCCCAAGCTTAGGCTTTTGTCCTAAGTTGGTAGCAGCTACTGCCCCCAGGAGCCTCCTGCTCCAGGGGTATGGTGGTGAGACCAAGGGTCGTAGAAGGATGATGGCGCGTACACCGAACTCCTCGGAGGCTCCCACGAGGAAGGTTCCGAGCGCACAACAGAGGAAGACCCTCCACCAAACTCGGTGGCGGTCTCATCCTGAAAATGTGGTATCTCACCGTGCCTCTCCTCGTCGGGCACAAGCCCCTCCATGGTGTTATGGAACTGATGCTGGACCATGAACTCATCGAACTGGACAACATCAAAGGACCATCCGTTCCTGCGAGAAAAATCAAACAAAAGAGGTGCGGGTAGACGGATCTCGCGTTCCGCGGTAGTTTCGAAACGCAAGATATAAACAAGGTTATCAAGTTCAGAACCCATGGTAACAAACTTATGCCTCTTCATAGCAGCAAGATCAAAGCTTAAATAAGTAGAAGGAGTATCATCAGGGTGTGGGGTGCCTCCTCTTCTCAAGCCAACCTTTTGCCCTTCCTAACAAACTCATTTCTGAATTTTTTTATAATTTTCAAAAACGAGGATTAAAACAAAGTGAGCTAAGGCAGACTACTCAACTCACTTGCCCAAGGCATAAACTTGCATCAAAACTTGGAAAACAACTTTCTACACATGCATGCAAGCTCTTCTCTACAGCACCAAGAACTACTAAATACTCACAAATGAGGCCACCAATCAAAAATCTAATTGGAGGGATGGAGGAGTCATATACCAGGGAGTATTTGCTCAAAAATTCAGCTCAGATGATGGGCTGTAGAGAGAGATCGAAGAATCGCCCCCAAGAACAGCAAGAACAAAACCAGAACTCGGGTTTCTGGAAAAAGAGATAGAGGAGGGAAGAAGAAGTACCTGGAGGGGGGTCCCGTGGGCCCCAGGCGCCCTGTGGGCGCGGCCAGGGGCTGGGCCGCGCCAGCTGGCCGCCTGGGCCACTGGTGCCCTCCCCCCCTGGCTGGCCCCAGGACTTTCCGGGTCTCTCCCGTTGTGGAAATTTTTAATATAATTTTTCTGGATTTTTTTTGAAAACTTCACTGTTGAAATTTTTTCAAAGTTCAAAAAGCTGCAAAACTCTCTGAAAACTTGAAGCAGTTAGTAGTATTGTGGAGCTTCAAAAACATAGATACTTGGTACAGCAAGTATGACAACACTAAAAAGAAATAAAAAACATAGAAAGCTCAACTTTTTATCCATATAAAACACGTTCACTAGTAAGGTTGATCAAGTCTTACCGACAAACAAGCGGTATATAGAACAAAAAGTCTCACCTCCTACGAAGTAATCACTGAACTTTTACCTTGATGGACATTGTCCCTACCATGATAGTTTTGTATTTGTGAGGCACATGTAGTGGACAATCCCATTCTCCAATTTTCACGGTCTCGATATTCTCTATAGAGTTGAGGGCATGCCTCCTATCGGTCTTCTTCGGAAAATATACTGTGTGTTCTTTATCATTCACATGAAAGGTAACCTTCCCTTTGTTGCAATCAATAACAGCACCTGCGGTGTTAAGAAAAGGTCTACCAAGAATAATGGACATGCTCCCATCCTCGGGCATGTCAAGCACAACAAAATCAGTAAGAATTAAACAATTAGCAACTTCAACTGGAACATCCTCACAAATACCTATCGGAACAGCGGTTGACTTGTCAGCCATCTGAAGGGAGATATCTGTAGGAATTAGTTTCTCTAAACAGAGCCTCACGTAAAGTGAGAGAGGCATAACACTCACTCCCGCTCCAAGATCACATAGAGCAGTTTTGACATAATTATTCTTTATGGAGCAAGGAATGGTGGGTATACCTGGATCACCGAGCTTCTCAGGAATCTTTCCACTGAAAGAATAGTTAGCAAGCATAGTAGATCAGGAATTTTTCTTTTGTTAGTGACAATATGTTTCATATTTTTTGAATAAGGAAGTAACTTAATAGCATCAGTCAAAGGAATTTGAAGAAAAAGAGGTTTAATCCATTCACAAAACTTATTGTAATGCTCTTCTTCTTTAGATTTGATGGACTTACTTGGAAAGGGCATGGGTTTCTGTACCCATGGTTCTTTCTCCTTCCCATGTTTTCTTGCGATGAAGTCTTCTCTAGTGTACCTCTTACGTTTGTCAGGTGCTTCTTCTTCTCGAACTTCAGGCGGATCGTTTTCCTCATTATCATTACCTTCAGGTTCAGCACCATCTTCAGTCTCAGCATCGGAAATAGATACACTGTTGGGATCAATAGCTGGCTCTTCATCTGCAATAGGATCATTAGAATTGTCGGTCTCTTTATGTTTATTTTTATTATTTGGAGAGACAACAATTTCTTCTTCCTGCATTTGAGAATCTTGCTCGATTCTCTTCGGATGTCCCTCTGGATAAAGAGGATCTTGAGTACTAGTTCCTCCTCGGGTCTTAATCCCAAAAGCCTTCAGTTTATCTTGTTTGGCATTGTTAGCAAGCAAATCTCTTTGCACATTAGAAATTTGATCAAGCTGAGTTTGAACCATATGAAAATGCTTCACAAGACATTGGACATCATTAACTGTTCTATCTAAAACACCAAGCAACTTTTTGATAGCAAGGGAATTATCATGCAACTGACTTTCTATCCTCTCATTAAAATGATTCTGTTTCATAATAAAATTATCAAACTCATCTAAACATTGATCAGGAGGCTTACCATAAGGGATGTCACTTGCGTTGAAATCTAAAAGAGAGTGTACCTCTACCATAGGAGGGTGAGTGGTAGGCTCACACAGCTTTTCAATAGGGGGTAGATTCTTCACGTCTTCAGCTTTAATACCTTTCTCTTTAATAGACTTCTTTGCTTCTCGCATATCCTCGGGGCTTAGAACAAACATGCCCCTCTTCTTTGTTGGTGGAGGTGGTTCTAGGACGGACCAATCTTCACGGTTTTTGGCAATCCTGCCCATTAAATCTTCCGCGTCGTCCGGTGTTCTTTTCCTGAAAACACAACCAGCACAACTGTCCAAATAGGACCTAGATTCATCAGTTAGACCAGCATAGAATATATCAATTAATTCATTCTTAGGAACTCCATGTCCTGGTCTAGCCTGAATCAAACCGCAGTACCTCCCCCAAGCTTTAGGGAGGGACTCATCCTGCAACTGTTTAAAGTTGTAAATTCTTTGTAAAGCAGCATGTTGCATATGAGCAGGAAAGTACTTATCAACAAAAGAGTGAGCTAAGTCCTGAGGACTCTTAATAGAACCGCATGGGAGTGAATCATACCATGCTTTAGCACCTTCCTTCAAGGAGAAAGGAAGAAGCTTGGTCACATAAAAGTAGCGTATCTTCTCATCTGTGGTAAACAGGCTACCTAGTTCACCAAGTTTAGTTAGGTGTGCAATAGCATCATCATTTTCTCTGCCATAAAAGGGGTTAGCTTCAACCAAAGGTATAAGTGAAAGATCAACAGAGAAATCAAAATCAGGATCATCAATGCATATAGGAGATGTAGCAAACTCAAGATTAGGAACGGTTTTGTTTTTCAAAGAGTGTTTTTCAAATATTTTCTTAATAGTTTCAGGGTCAGAGCCGGCAAACTCTGTCAGTTCCCTGCATAAATCTTCATCAAGTATATAATAATCATCATCAAGGAGCCTCTCCTGAAGTTTACTCAATTCAGGAAAATCATAAGTTTCACCAATAGGGTAGCGAGTAACAGGAAGTTCAATTCCATATTTTTCGGCAGCAGCAGTAATTTGTTTCTCAAGAGCATAACCAAGCGAACTAATATCATCGTCAAAAGTAGTAGAAGCATCATCAAGAGTATCAGACATAGTAACAGATTCAGTAGGAGCATCATGTGGTGGTGGTGAGGCAAACTTACTCATAACAGAAGGTGAATCAAGCGTAGCACTAGTGCTCAGAGCAGTACCTCCTCTTGTAGTGGATCGTAAGATCGGAACCTTGGGGTCTCCTTTCTTACCCATGGTGAATAAAGTGCAGCAGGTAGGATGCCTCAAGTAGACTTGTAAATATTTCTATGCTCGCCGGCAACGGCGCCAGAAAACAGTACTTGATAACCCTCAACCGTAAGGGATCGAGATAGTCTTCGCGGGTAAGAATAACCCAATTTATTGATTCGACACACGGGGAGCCAAAGAGTATTTATAAGCTTTAACAGTTGAGTTGTCAATTCAACCGCACCTGAAATATACTAACTTGCAACAAAAGATAAGTGGTAACAGTGATATGATAGTGATGCTAGTAATAGTAAAAGTAAACAGCAAAAGTAAATAGCAGTAGTAAATGGCAAAAGTAGCAACTAGTGACAAGCAAGGTTTAAAATACTGTAGGCTAGGGAGATGGATGGTTGGGTGCTGCATGGATGAGATATATTCTAACTTGGGGCACGGCACACGGAAAAGTAATGATCATCTAGGCAAATATCAAACATTAGGCATGTATCCCGTATGTAGTTGTACGTGCTTGCAATAAGAACTTGCACAACATCTTTTGTCCTACCATCCCGCTACGAACGGGGCCAAAAGGAACTAATGGATATTATGGTGCTCCTGTCAAAGAGCACCGGAACAAAGAAATGAACTCAATGGATACATGTAATCCTCAAACTACGGACCATCCCCTTTGGTGTCCCAAGCTGTCACTTTTGGGATCGCCGGTTCCGAACCGTAACAGGTGCATACAACTCATAGATAGGATCAAGAACACAAATATATTCATGCAAACACATATGGTTCAGATCTGAAATCATGGCACTCGGGCCCTAAGTGTCAAGCATTAAGAATAACAAGTTGTAGCAAAGATGATAAACACCATACTAGATGATAGGCAACATGCCCCCAACAATCTGACGAACTATTACATGATCTAACTCATCCAATCCCTACCATCCCCTTCGCCTACAGCAAGGGAATTACTCACACATGAAGGGGGAAGTCATGGAAGGATGATGGAGTGGTGATGATGATGACGATGGCGATGATCTCCCCTCTCCGGAGGCCAAATCAGCCTCCAGATTAGCCCTCCCGAAGAAGAACAGAGGGTGGCGGCGGCTCCGCGACGAAAAACAGCGAAAGGACTTCTGATCTCAGATTTTTCCGTCGGGAGGAAAAATACGGGCTAAAGTAGGGCACCAGGGGGTGTGGGGCCCACCCAGGCGCCCCCCCGGCGCGGCCCATGGGGGGGGGGGCGTGCCCACAGGGCGCCTGGGCACCCCCTGGCCCCCCTCTGGCCCCACTTCTGGCATTTTGTTTCTTCGGGTGCGTGGATTTTTCGTGGATTTTTCTGAGATGCTTAAAAATCCATTTTCCTGCACACAAATAAACCATACAGGCAGCTCTGCTGAAAACAGCGTCAGTCCGGGTTAGTTTAGTCCAAATCATGCAAGAATGAGGTCAAAACAATATCAAAAATGTTTGGAAAAGTAGATACGTTTGAGACGTATCACTTGCCTCCGCTCGCTGTCGCCGCGCTCTCCTTGCTTCTGACTCCTTTCCTCTTCCCCAGCCGCCATGGCACCTAAGTCCAGCAAAGGCAAGGGAGCGACCGAGGATGTGGGGGAGAAGGAGTTACCGCAGAGCGAGTTGGTCCTGCTTCGGATGCAGCACACCTACTTCCCCCCGACGGTCGTCGCGGTCCATCTCAGGGACTCCTTCCAGCCCTTGTGGGGGTGACAGACGACGGTGTATCCAGCCACGCACGTCGTCCCCACCCAATTCGCTCAGGCCGACCCGAATCGGTACCCCTTCTTCGTCGACTACTTCTCCTCGACCTCCGCCCCCTTTCTCCGATTTCTTCAATGATATCATGCACACCTACGGATTCCATCTTCTTGATTTCATGCTGAATGTCGTGGCATGCATGGTTTTCTTCGCCCAGCTTTGCGAGGGTTTCGCCGGGGTCGTTCCCAGCACGGCGCTCTTCCGCCATTACTTCTATCCTCGTATCCAGGCGAGGGACGCCATTTCCGGCAGTGTCACCTGGATTTCACGGACCCGTGTGTCGGAGATATTGACCACGGGTGTCCCCAGCGACCACCCATGGTACTTCAAGAGAATTCATGGCCGCTTGTCACCCCCCGGCCATCTACTCATCGTGCCGCCTCCTAGGATAGCCTGTCCGAGGAGCCGGCTGCCAGTAGGAGGCAGGGACACAAACAGGCGGCAGCATCACAGCTAAGAGCTAGCAGACGGCTCCACGCCCCTCTCTCAGGATGGGTGACGGGAGGCCACCATGCAGCTGAGGCATGGCTACAGTTGAGTACGTCCTTAGAGAATCTATAAGGGCGTGGCTACAGTGAACGTGTACCTTATGGACATCTCCTAAATGGCGAATCACTGTAACCACGCTACACGTGACCAAGCTTCGGTCAGAGGAACCCATGATCCCACTACCCGCAGACGGCGGGGCAAGCAGGCGGCTGGCCCCACCGGCCAGTGAATAAGACATAGACAAGCCGCCCCTGGCACGCGGCCAGGGGAGGCGGCCACCTGGTAACAGACGGCGAATCCTGCCCTAAAAGTCTGAACCTCATCAAGACGACAAGACAGGACGTGGCGAAAGCGTACGACAGGAGACGGCGACACTATAGCCACTACCCCCCTGACGATCAGCAGAAGCACGCCCATAGTAAAAGGCAATCACATGGGCCTGCAGGCGGCGGGCCCCAGCAGACAGGCGGCAAGGCCAGCGCCCGAAGACACTGACGGCTGGGAGCCACCCCACTAAGATTACTATTGTACACCCGGGGGGTAGGCCTATATAAACACCCTAGGGCCCTCCATGAGGAGGTGCTGGAAGATAAAAACCCTTAGAATAATAAGAGGATAGAAAGAGATAGAAACCCTAACAACCACCCCCGATCCCTAGGGCGAAGGTAGTGAGCTAGCCTTGTTCATCTCCCTCCTCTAGACGACACAGCTCGAGGAGCAACCTTGTAGCTACCGTAGTGACATTAGTCATGACGTGGAGTCCCCGCAGAGCAGGACTAGGGGTGTTATCTCCTCGGAGAGCCCCGAACCTGGCTAAGATATGTAGGCATCCTAAGTTCCGCCTTATCCCGCTTCCAGGGCCCAGTGACGCTCTATTGTCCCCATGCATGATAAGCCATCCGTTGGCATATGTCGCCCCAAAACCCCGACATTTGGAGCCCAGCGTGGGGCCAGGTGCACCGTCGTTCGGAGACATGTTCTGGTCGGGAACTTTGTTCCTCCCTGGCGAGAGCAGCCAGCCCGGCCCGCCTATAGGCGTGGAAACCGGGATGTTTCACAGCGCTGAGGCCGCATGCGCCGCGAGCGGACTCGCCGACCTTCTCGGCGGCGTCCGCATTCATGACGATCCCTCTCCGACGACCGAGCCAGTAGCGCCGGAGAGCTGCCTCGTCGAGCTCCTCCACAAGCTCCACATCATCGATGAGCGCGCCTCTGACGTGGAGTCAGTGGGCTCATCTGACCCACCAGTAGACATGATCATCGACCTCGACACAGAGCCCGTCGATTTCTTCCCCGAGCACGTGGTGATCATCGACGACCCCCTCCCCGCTCCAACGGCCAGCAGCGCCACTAGCACCGTCACGGAGGTTCTCGTCACCAACCACGACGAACCGTCCAGCGGGGCGGACCAAGACCCACTCGAGGCCGCTCTTCAGAACCTTGCGGCTCCTATTGCGGCGGGGGCAGATGGCGTGGCGTTCGAGGCGCTCCGCGTCTCGCTCCTCGACAGCGCCAACAAGCTGGTTGCCTCCCAACGCCTCACTCACGCCTACCGCCGCGAGATGGACCGTGCCATTTGCGGCACGCCGGATGCTGGCGAGCCTAGCCGGGCTGGCGCCGTTCGCGATCGCGGCAGGCTGCTAGAGGACATGCTAGCGGGCCCGCGGTCTGTGTACCTCACTCCGTCAGAAAACCTAAGGGCTGCCCAGACGGTAGTCGATGAGATGGGCCACTTGGAGGGAGACGAGCTTCGTTGCGTGACTCAGTGCGCCCGCCAGCTCCTCGACGCTGCCGCCGCGCAGCAAGAGGCCCGTCGCCGGGTATCAGAGGCCAGCGCGCACGCCGACAACCGCCTTCTTCGGCGGGAGCAAGGAGCCACGTCTCGCTCTCCAACAGTCGGCGCCCCCAACCGGCGAGACTCAGAGCCGGCTGCTAGCCGCAGCCGGCAGACTCGTATCACCATCGAGCATGACGAAGACGGCCGCCCAAGGGCTGTAGAGAGACGAGGGGAACATCCGCCTCCTCCTAGGCGGGAGGGGGTTGGGGAGAACGATGCCCGCCACCGCCTAGACCGACTAGCTCGGTCCCAGGCGGTTAAAGAAGAAGATCACCTCGGCCAGGCCTGTTTCGGCCCCCACATCCGCAACGAGCCTTTCCCCAAGGGCTTCTCGCCCCCAGAGATACCCCCAAGTACAACGGATCAGTGAAACCAGAGAACTGGCTGGTGGACTACTCCACAGCCGCCAGCATAGCCACCGGCAACAGGCATGTTGCGGTGAAGTATGTACCACTTATGATCGAGGGCACGGCCCGGACATTGCTGAACAACCTCAAACCCAACAGCATCAACGGCTGGTTGGACTTCACCGGCGCATTCACTCGCAACTTCACCAGCACCTACAAGCGTCCTCCCAAGCCACGCCAGCTCTCACTATGTGTCCAAGGCCCAGATGAGTCAGCCCGCGATTATCTGACATGTTGGGCAGAGCTAGGAAACTCTTGTGAAGGAGTGCACGAGGTACAAGCCATCGAGTATTTCACGGCTGGGTGCAGAGAAGGCACCTTACTCAAACACAAACTCCTCTGTGACGAGCCGGCCACGCTGGACGAGCTGTTGAGCATAGCAGACAAGTACGCCACCGCCGATTCCTCCATGAAGACCGAGCTGCAAGTGGATGCTTCTGGCAAGATGACTCCTCCAACTCCCAAGACGTCAGCTAGAGAGTCCAGCCGACGCCAGCAGCCAAACAACCACAAAAGCAAGACCCACGCGCCGGTTGCCAACAGCCGGCTGGTAGCAGCAGTTGACGGCCAGCAGCCAGAAGCTCAAGCAGGACCCAAGCGCCAGAAGGGCGGCAAGCCAGTCTGGCAGCCAGCTTTCTCCTTCGACCAAGTTCTGGACGCCCCCTGCAAGTTCCACAGCGGCGCGAAGCCTTCCAACCACACCACGTGAAAGTGACATTGGCTCACAAGGATTGCCAGGGGAGAAGCTCTCCAACCGCCGCCTGCTGGGCAGCCGGCCCCGCCTCCCAATCTGCCGACAGCATGTCCGGGTGGCCAAGTCCAGGACGAAATCCCAGAAGAGAACGGGGCCTATGTCGTCTTCACTAGCTAGGTGGATGATAGGCACAGCGGGTGCCAGCAGCGCAGAGAAGTCAACACCGTTGCCGTCAATGACCCAGAATTCATGCACTGGTCTGAGAAGTCCATCAGTTGGAGTCGAGAGGATCACCCGGCTGTCATGCTACTCTCTCCACCGACAGGCGGGCCTGTCGTTTCTCTCGAGTGCTGGTAGACGGCGGCAGCAGCATCAACATCATGTACCGCGAGACCACGGATAACTTGTCCATCAAAGAAAAGTAGCTTCAGCCTACCAGGACTGTGTTCCACGGCATTGTGCCCGGCCTCTCTTGCTCACCAATCGGCAAGGCCAAGATTGATGTCCTGTTTGGTGACAAGATGAATTTTCGGAGGGAGCCAATCCGGTTTGATGTGGTTAACCTGGAAAGTCCCTATCACGTGATCTTGGGCTGGCCTGCTCTTGCAAAGTTCATGGCAGTACCCCATTATGCCTACCTCAAGATGAAGATGTCGGGCCCCAAGGGAATAATCACCATAGCCAGGGACTAGGAGAAGTCCATCGCATGCGCAACAACAAGCAGCCGTCTGGCCGAGTCCCTTGTCGTAGCTGAAGAAAAGCGCCGCCTGGAACGGCTGGTGGCAATGGCTGGTGAGCAGCCAGCCATACCAGTCGATCCCATGGACGCAGAGCCACAAGGCTCGTTCCAGCCGGCCAAAGAGACAAAGAAGATTGCCTTGGAACCATCTCACCCAGAGCGATTTGATGTCATAGGGTCACACCTAGACAGCAAATAGGAAAGCGAGCTCGCCGACTTCCTCCGTGAGAATCAGGACATCTTCGCATGGTCCCCCAAAGACATGCCGGGTGTCCCGACGGATTTCGCCGAGCACAAACTTCATGTTAGAGAAGATGCAAAGCCTGTCAGACAGTCGTTGCGCCGCCTGTCGTAAGAGAAGAGAAGAGTTGTTGGGGAAGAAGTTGCCCGCCTGCTAGCAGCCGGCTTCATTATGGAAGTTTTTTTTATCCAGAGTGGCTTGCAAACCCACTCCTAGTGCAGAAGAAGAACAAGAAATGGCGCATGTGCATTGATTACACCAGCCTCAACAAAGCTTGCCCTAAAGATCCATTTGCTCTGCCACAGATAGATCAAGTGATTGCCTCCACAGCCGGATGCGAGCTGCTGTCATTCCTTGACCCTTATTCCGGGTATCACCAGATCAAACTCGATCCGGCTGAACGCCTAAAGACCGCCTTCCTCACGCCATGTGGGGCCTTCTGCTACTTAACCATGGCGTTCGGCATAAGAAACGCCGGCACCACCTTTCAGCGTTGCATGCAGAAGTGTCTCCTCAAGCAACTTGGCAGAAACGCCCATGCTTATGTGGATGATATCGTGGTGAAGACGGAGAAGAGAGGAACACTTGTGGGGGATCTCCAAGAGACATTTGAAAAGTTGCGCCGCTTTCGGATCAAGATAAACCCGGAGAAATGCGTCTTCGGGGTACCAGCCGGCAAACTCCTTGGCTTCCTGGTATCCGAACGCGGCATCGAGTGCAACCCTGCAAAGATCAAGGCCATTGAGAGAATGGAGCGGCCAACTCGTGTGCGAGATGTCCAGAAATTCACGGGGTGCCTGGCATCTCTCAGCCGCTTCATCAGCTGGCTGGGAGAAAAGGAACTCCCCCTGTATCAACTAATGAAGAAAACCACTTGCTTCGAGTGGAACGACCAAGCAAACAAAGCTTTCCAGTAGTTCAAGAGACTGCTGTCCACCCCGCCTGTCCTGGCGGCGCCAACAGACAAGGAACCCATGTTCCTTTACATAGCCGCCACCAGCCGGGTGGTCAGCACGGTCATTGTGGTCGAGTGCCTAGAGGATGGCAGATCCTTGCCCGTCCAAAGGCCGGTCTACTACCTGAGCAAGGTGCTGTCAGTGTCGAAGCAGAACTACCCCCACTACCAGAAGATCTGCTACGGCGTGTACTTCACCGCCAAGAAACTCAAGCAGTACTTCCATGAGCATCCAATCACGGTCGTCTACACGGCCCCGCTTGCTGAAATCATGGGCAATAGAGATGCCTCAGGAAGAGTGGCCAAGTGGGCCATAGATCTGGCCCCCTTCACCATCTTCTACCAGCTACGCACTACCATCAAGTCGTAAGCATTGGCCGACTTCCTCGTCGACTGGGCCGAAACCAAGTAGCTGTCGCCTGTTCTAGACTCAACCCATTGGCGGATGCACTTTGACGGGTCAAAGATGCGCACTGGCTTGGGAGCCTACGTCGTCCTCATTTCCCCCAAGGCCGACAAGCTCAAGTACACCCTACAGGTCCACTTCGCCGCCTCTAACAACGTGGCCGAGTATGAGGCACTTATCTACGGGCTCCGGATGGCCAGAGAGATTGGTATCCGCCGAGTGCTATGCTATGGTGACTCAGACTTGGTTGTCCAGCAGTCATCTGGGGACTGGGACGCCAAGGACGCAAATATGGCAAGTTATCGTTTCCTTGTCCAGCAGATCAGCGGGCACTTTGATGGCTACGAGTTCCTCCATGTACCATGAGCCGACAATATGCAAGCCGACACCTTGGCACAAATCGGCTCCACCCGCCAAGCAATACCAGCCGGCGTGTCTCTTCAATGCCTGCGCAAGCCATCTATCAAACCTTCATGAGAGTCGGAGTCAATCTTCATACCAGCCGATCCTGGAGCAGACGGCTCGGCAACTTCAGCAGCCGGCCTGGAGACTGCTCCAGCAGGTGGCCTTGATACTCCAACTCCAGCAGCCGCTCCACCAGTAGTTGCGCCAGTTCCTGGCCCGGGGACTGCTCCAGCAAACGGCCAAGAGGCGCCGGCCCTAGCAGACGGCAAGGGGACCGCCACAGCCGGCTCGGGGACTTTGGAAGCACAACAGGCGTCCAAGCCGAGCCCTCCACCTCCCAGCCCAACCACCCTGGTCTCTCTGGCAGAAGCAACAGGAGTCTCATCGCCATCTTGGGCACAGCCAATCCTCACCTTCTTGCTCAGAAGAGAGCTGCCAGCAGATGAAACCTTGGCGCGGGAAGTTCAACGCCGAGCTTCAGCATACACCATAGTCAACAAACAACTCGTCAGAAGAAGTGCAACAGGTGTCTTCCAGCGCTGCATGGAAGCAGAAAAGGGTCTGGCTATCCTGAAAGACATTCACCAAGGGGAATGTGGCCATCACGCGGCCTCAAGATACCTCATCGCCAAAGCCTTTTGCCACAGTTTCTTCTGGCCAACTGCTTTGGACGACGCCAAAGATTTGGTAAAAAAGTGCAGCGGCTGCCAGCGCTTCAGTTCCAAGCAACACATGCCGGCTTCTGCACTCAAGACCATCCCGATCACTTGGCCATTTGCTGTCTGGGGGCTGGATATGGTGGGCCCCTTCAAAACAGCCAGAGGCGGGTTGACACATTTACTCGTGGCAGTGGACAAATTCAACAAGTGGATCGAAGCAAAACCAATCAAGAAACTCAATGGGCCAACTAATGTGCCATTCATCGCAGACATCACATTCCGGTATGGCATACCACACAACATGATCACCGACAACCGCACAAATTTTGCCAAAGGCGCACTGGCCCATTTCTGTGCAACACAGGGCATCCGGCTGGACCTAGCATCCGTTGCCCACCCATAGTCCAACGGCCAGGTTGAGCGCGCCAACGGCCTTATCTTATCTAACATCAAGCCCCAGCTTGTCGAACCCTTGGAACGATCAGCCGGCTGCTATATTGAAGAATTGTCGTCCGTCCTCTGGAGCCTCAGAACAACTCCGAACAAGTCAACCGGCTTCACTCATTTATTCCTCGTGTATGGGGCCGAGGCCGTCATCCCAACAGATGTTGAGTTCGACTCACCCCGCGTCACCATGTATACGGAAGCCGAAGCCAAAGAAGCACGAGAAGACGGTGTAGACCTGCTGGAGGAGGCCCGGCTGGTAGCACTCAGCCGCTCCACCATCTATCAGCAGGGTCTCTACCGTTACCACAGTCGGCGAGTCAAGCCACGCTCCTTCCGCGAGGGGGACCTTGTGCTCCGGCTGATCCAGCGAATAGCCGGCCAGCACAAGCTCTCGGCTCCTTGGGAAGGACCGTTCATCATCAGCAAGGTGCTAGGCAACGATGTCTACTACCTCATTGATGCCCAGAAGCCAAGAGCACGCAAGAGAGACGACTCGGGAAAGGAGTCGGAGCGCCCGTGGAACGCAAACCTACTTCGTCGCTTTTATAGCTAAAATACAGTATGTGTCGCGCTATCTACTTTATTTTGAGAACCAATGGGACCCCCAAGGAGTTCTCGGGGACTGCCCAACCCTTTATCTATATGATAAGAATTATGCCTATGAATGAGTATTGTTCATTCCTTTGTCCGGCACCGGAGCCTAGCAGACGGCCCAGGGACTGGCCGCCTAGCCCTATGTTTAAAAGTTCTCCCTTAAAATAGTCGGACAAGTAATGTGATGGCATCCAAGACCTCTCCCACCATCAGTCACAGACTCGCAGAACGCGGCTGTCCGACTGACAGGAGCCAAAGGCAAGAAGCGGTGCCCACATGAAAAAGCTAAGGAAAACAAACATAGGGCAAGACGGCCCTTCATACAAAATAGCCGGCTGTTACATAGCCGGCCAGCCGGCTTTCGGCTTAGCCACGCCGCCTTCCAGAGGGCGGGATACTTGCTCATCTGGAAAACAGCTAAGTACCTGACCCAGCCACAGAACCACAGAGTGGCTGTCTGGCTCGCAGGATGGCAGTTAAAGGAGGCAGCAAAAGAAAATCGCCCTAAGGAACCAAGGGCGGGGCTAATCCCAGGACTCGGACAAATTGCATAAAAACCATGCAGCATTAAAAGAATATTTACATCAAAAAAGCCCCAAGGGCTGCCTCCTAGTATCAGCTTACTTATACACCCAGCGTGTGGAATTGTTCGGACTAATCCTACCAAGTCTTACAAAGAAACATGAACCAAAAGATACAAGAATAAAAGCCTAGGGCGCAGCAGGCGGAGCGGGCGGCACGACGGAGCCGGCTTCCGAGGGGGTGGCCTGGCAGGTCTCGGCCTGGCCGCTTCCTGCAGCAGGCGGAGCCACCAGACATGGTATGCTTGTCAAGGATCGGTCAGGCTGATGGCCAGCAGACGGATCCGCCTCCTGGGAGCTGGCCTCCTCGTCGCTGTCTTCCTCCTCCTCGCCCTCATCGCTGGAGGCGATCTCCTCGTCCGGTTCATCTGAGGCCGCCAGGTCCAGCCCAAAGTTGCTGGGTGGCACCACATAGCCATTCTCATCCAGCTCTGGGACGAAGATAGAGGTGTCGACGTACTCGGCAAGGGCGGTGGCACGTCTGGCAAGGTCCCTTTGCACCGTGGCCAGCTCAGGCTTGGCCTCCACGCGGAAGGTCTTCAGCTGATCAAGGTTCAAATCCGGGTACCAGCCCTTGGCAAACTCCAGGGCGGTCCGCGCACCATCCCTCGCTGCGGCACCCTTCCAGGCCTCGAAGAGGTGGCCGGCCACCTCCAGCCAGTCGGCAGTTCAGCTAGGAGTGCGGAGTACTGGAGCACCTGGCTAGAGGGCGGCCAGCACTTGGGTGCCAGCGCGCTGCAAGCGATGAAGCAGGCGATGGACCGATTGGAGGCGCACCTTGACAGCAAGAAGCTGCTCAGCTAGGGTCCTGGGCGCGTTAGGTGCGATCACCCGGCCCGCCTTGTCCCACTCGTCACGCTCGGCCTCGATGGTCTGGGTGGCGGACACAGAGTAGCCTGGGAAGAACTCTGCCAAAACTAGAAGAAGAATCATAAGAAAAGAAAGGCAGCAGTTGACGGCCAGCAGCCAGAAGCTCAAGCAGGACCCAAGCGCCAGAAGGGCGGCAAGCCAGTCTGGCAGCCAGCTTTCTCCTTCGACCAAGTTCTGGACGCCCCCTGCAAGTTCCACAGCGGCGCGAAGCCTTCCAACCACACCACGTGAAAGTGACATTGGCTCAAAAGGATTGCCAGGGGAGAAGCTCTGCCACCGCCGCCTGCTGGGCAGCCGGCCCCGCCTCCCAATCTGCCAGCTGCATGTCCGGGTGGCCAGGTCCAGGACGAATTCCCAGAAGAGAACGGGGCCTATGTCGTCTTCACCAGCCAGGTGGATGATAGGCACAGCCGGTGCCAGCAGCGCAGAGAAGTCAACACCGTTGCCGTCAATGACCCAGAATTCATGCACTGGTCTGAGAAGTCCATCAGTTGGAGCCGAGAGGATCACCCGGCTGTCATGCCATCGCCGGGGGCCTACGCCTTGGTCCTGGATGCTACTCTCTCCACCGACAGGCGGGCCCGTCGTTTCTCCTGAGTGCTGGTAGACGGCGGCAGCAGCATCAACATCGTGTACCGCGACACCATGGATAACTTGGCCATCAAGGAAAAGTAGCTTCAGCCTACCAGGACTGTGTTCCACGGCATTGTGCCCGGCCTCTCTTTCTCACCGATCGGCAAGGCCAAGATTGATGTCCTGTTTGGTGACAAGATGCATTTTCGGAGGGAGCCAATCCGGTTTGAAGTGGTGAACCTGGAAAGTCCCTATCACGTGATCTTGGGCTGGCCTGGTCTTGCAAAGTTCATGGCAGTACCCCAATATGCCTACCTCAAGATGAAGATGCCGGGCCCCAAGGGAATAATCACCATAGCCAGGGACTACGAGAAGTCCATTGCATGCGCAACAACAAGCAGCCGTCTGGCCGAGTCCCTTGTCGTAGCTGAAGAAAAGCGCCGCCTGGAACGGTTGGTGGCAATGGCTGGTGAGCAGCCAGCCATACCAGCCGATCCCATGGACGCGGAGCCACAACGCTCGTTCCAGCCGGCCAAAGAGACAAAGAAGATTGCCTTGGAACCATCTCACCCAGAGCGATTTGATGTGATAGGGTCACACCTAGACAGAAAATAGGAAAGCGAGCTCGCCGACTTCCTCCGTGAGAATCAGGACATCTTCGCATGGTCCCCCAAAGACATGCCGGGTGTCCCGACGGATTTCGCCGAGCACAAACTTCATGTGAGAGAAGATGCAAAGCCTGTCAGACAGCCGTTGCGCCGCCTGTCAGAAGAGAAGAGAAGAGTTGTTGGGGGAAGAAGTTGCCCGCCTGCTAGCAGCCGGCTTCATTACGGAAGTTTTTTTATCCAGAGTGGCTTGCAAACCCACTCCTAGTGCTGAAGAAGAACAAGAAATGGCGCATGTGCATTGATTACACCAGCCTCAACAAAGCTTGCCCTAAAGATCCATTTGCTCTGCCACAGATAGATCAAGTGATTGCCTCCATAGCCGGATGTGAGCTACTGTCATTCCTTGACCCTTATTCCGGGTATCACTAGATCAAACTCGATCCGGCTGACCGCCTAAAGACCACCTTCCTCACGCCATGTGGGGCCTTCTGCTACTTAACCATGACGTTCGGCTTAAGAAACAACGGCGCCACCTTTCAGCGTTGCATGCAGAAGTGTCTCCTCAAGCAACTTGGCAGAAACGCCCATGTTTATGTGGATGATATCGTGGTGAAGACGGAGAAGAGAGGAACACTTGTGGGGGATCTCCAAGAGACATTTGAAAACTTGCGCCGCTTTCGGATCAAGCTAAACCCGGAGAAATGCATCTTCGGGGTACCAGCCGGCCAACTCCTTGGCTTCCTGGTATCCGAACACGGCATCGAGTGCAACCCTGCAAAGATCAAGACAATTGAGAGAATGGAGCGGCCAACTCGTGTGCGAGATGTCCATAAATTCACGGGGTGCCTGGCATCTCTCAGCCGCTTCATCAGCTGGCTAGGAGAAAAGGAACTCCCCCTGTATCAACTAATGAAGAAAACCACTTGCTTCGAGTGGAACGACCAAGCAAACGAAGCTTTCCAGTAGCTCAAGAGACTGCTGTCCACCCCGCCTGTCCTGGCGGCGCCAACAGACAAGGAACCCATGTTCCTTTAAATAGCCGCCACCAGCCGGGTGGTCAGCACGGTCATTGTGGTCGAGCGCCTAGAGGATGGCAGAGCCTTGCCCATCCAGAGGCCGGTCTACTACCTGAGCGAGGTGCTGTCATTGTCCAAGCAGAACTACCCCTACTACCAGAAGATGTGCTACGGCGTGTACTTCACCGCCAAGAAACTCAAGCAGTACTTCCATGAGCATCCAATCACGATCGTCTACACGGCCTCGCTTGCTGAAATCATGGGCAATAGAGATTCCTCAGGAAGACTGGCCAAGTGGGCCATAGATCTTGCCCCCTTCACCATCTTCTACCAGCTACGCACTACCATCAAGTCGTAAGCATTGGCCGACTTCCTCGTCGACTGGGCCGAAACCAAGTATCTGCCGCCTATTCTAGACTCAACCCATTGGCGGATGCACTTTGACGGGTCAAAGATGCGCACTGGCTTGGGAGCCTGCGTCGTCCTCATTTCCCCAAAGGCCGACAAGCTCAAGTACACCCTGCAGGTCCACATCGCCGCCTCTAACAACGTGGACAAGTATGAGGTACTTATCCACGGGCTCCGGATGGCCAGAGAGATTGGTATCCGCCGAGTGCTATGCTATGGTAACTCAGACTTGGTTGTCCAGCAGTCATCTGGGGACTGGGACACCAAGGACGCAAATATGGCAAGTTATTGTTTCCTTGTCCAGCAGATCAGCGGGCACTTTGATGGCTACGAGTTCCTCCATGTACCACGAGCCGACAATATGCAAGCCGACACCTTGGCACAAATCGGCTCCACCCGCCAAGCAATACCATCCGGCGTGTCTCTTCAATGCCTGCGCAAGCCATCTATCAAACCTTCACGAGAGTCGGAGTCAATCTTCATACCAGCCGATCCTAGAGCAGACGGCCCTGCAACTTCACCAGCTGGCCCAGAGACTGCTCCAGCAGGTGGCCTTGATACTCCAACTCCAGCAGCCGGTCCACCAGTAGCTGTGGCAGTTCCTGGCCTGGGGACTGCTCCAGCAAACGGCCAAGAGGTGCCGGCCCTAGCAGACGGCCCGGGGACCGCCACAGCCGGCTCAGGGACTTTGGAAGCACAACAGGCGGCCAAGCTGAGCCCTCCACCTCCCAGCCCAACCACCCTGGTCTCTCTGGCAGAAGCAACAGGAGTCTCATCGCCATCTTGGGCACAACCAATCCTCACCTTCTTGCTCAGAAGAGAGCTGCCAGCAGATGAAACCTTGGCGCGGCAAGTTCAACGCCGAGCTTTAGCATACACCATAGTCAACAAACAGCTCGTCAGAAGAAGTGCAACAGATGTCTTCCAGCGCTGCATGGAAGCAGAAAAGGGTCTGGCTATCCTGAAAGACATTCACTAAGGGGAATGTGGCCATCACGCGGCCTCAAGATACCTCATCTCCAAAGCCTTTCGCCACGGTTTCTTCTGGCCGACTGCTTTGGACGACGCCAAAGATTTGGTAAAAAAGTGCAGCGGCTGCCAGCGCTTCAGTTCCAAGCAACACTTGCCGGCTTCTGCACTCAAGACAATCCCGATCACTTGGCCACTTGCTGTCTGGGGGCTGGATATGGTGGGCCCCTTCAAAACAGCCAGAGGCGGCTTGACACATTTACTCGTGGCAGTGGACAAATTCACCAAGTGGATCGAAGCAAAACCAATCAAGAAAATCAATGGCCCAACTGATGTGACATTCATCACAGACATCACATTCCGGTATGGCATATCACACAGCATCATCACCGACAACGGCACAAATATTGCCAAAGGCGCACTGGCCCATTTCTGTGCAACACAAGGCATCCGGCTGGACCTAGCATCCGTTGCCCACCCACAGTCCAACGGCCAGGTTGAGCGCGCCAACGGCCTTATTTTATCTAACATCAAGCCCCGGCTTGTCGAACCCTTGGAACGATCAGCCGGCTGCTATATTGAAGAATTGTCGTCCGTCCTCTGGAGCCTCAGAACAACTCCGAACAAGTCAACCGGCTTCACACCTTTCTTCCTCGTGTATGGGGCCGAGGCCGTCTTCCCAACAGATGTTGAGTTCGACTCACCCCGCGTCACCATGTATACGGAAGACGAAGCCAAAGAAGCACGAGAAGACGGTGTAGAACTGCTGGAGGAGGCCCGGCTGGTAGCACTCAGCCGCTCCACCATCTCTCAGCAGGGTCTCCACCGCTACCACAGTCGGCGAGTCAAGCCACGCTCCTTCCGCGAGGGGGACCTTGTGCTCCGGCTGATCCAGCGAACAGCCGGCCAGCACAAGCTCTCGGCTCCTTGGGAAGGACCGTTCATCATCAGCAAGGTGCTAGGCAACGATGTCTACTACCTCATTGATGCCCAGAAGCCAAGAGCACGCAAGAGAGACGACTCGGGAAAGGAGTCGGAGCGCCCGTGGAACGCAAACCTACTTCGTCGCTTTTATAGCTAAAATACAGTATGTGTCGCGCTATCTACTTTATTTTGAGAACCAATGGGACCCCCGAGGAGTTCTCGGGGACTGCCCAACCCATTATCTATATGATAAGAATTATGCCTATGAATGAGTATTGTTCATTCCTTTGTCTGGCACCGGAGCCTTGCAGACGGCCCAGGGACTGGCCGCCTAGCCCTATGTTTAAAAGTTCTCCTTAAAATAGTCGGACAAGTAATGTGATGGCATCCAAGCCCTCTCCCACCATCAGTCACAGACTCGCAGAACGCGGCTGTCCGACTGACAGGAACCAAAGGCAAGAAGCGGTGCCCACATGAAAAAGCTAAGGAAAACAAACATAGGGCAAGACGGCCCTTCATACAAAATAGCCGGCTGTTACATAGCCGGCCAGCCGGCTTTGGGCTTAGCCACGCCGCCTTCCAAAGGGCGGGATACTTGCTCATCTGGAAAACAGCTAAGTACCTGACCCAGCCACAGTACCCCAGAGTGGCTGTCTGGCTCGCAGGACGGCAATTAAAGGAGTCAGCAAAAGAATATCGCCCTAAGGGACCAAGGGCGGGGCTAATCCCAGGACTCGGACAAATTGCATAAAAACCATGCAGCATTAAAAGAATATTTACATCAAAAAAGCCCCAAGGGCCGCCTCCTAGTATAAGCTTACTTATACACCCAGCGTGTGGAATTGTTCGGACTAATCCTACCAAGTCTTACAAAGAAACATGAACCAAAAGATACAAGAATAAAACCCTAGGGCGCAGCAGGCAGAGCGGGCGGCACGACGGAGCCGACTTCCGAGAGGGCGGCCTGGTAGGTCTCGGCCTGGCCGCTTCCTGCAGCAGGCGGAGCCACCAGACCTGGTACGCTTTTCGAGGATCGCTCAGGCTGATGGCCAGCAGACGGATCCGCCTCCTGGGAGCTGGCCTCCTTGTCGCCGTCTTCCTCCTCCTCGCCCTCATCGCTGGAGGCGATCTCCTCGTCCGGCTCCTCTGAGGCCGCCAGGTCCAGCCCAAAGTTGCTGGGTGGCACCACATGGCCATTCTCATCCAGCTTTGGGACGAAGATAGAGGTGTCGACGTACTCGGCAAGGGCGGTGGCATCCCTCGCTGCGGCACCCTTCCAGGCCTCGAAGAGGTGGCTGGCCACCTCCAGCCTGTCGGCAGTCCAGCTAGGAGTGCGGAGTACCGGAGCACCTGGCCAGAGGGCGGCCAGCACTTGGGTGCCAGCGCACTGCAAGCGGTGAAGCAGGCGATGGACCGATTGGAGGTGCACCTTGACAGCAAGAAGCTGCTCAGCTGGGGTCCTGGGCGCGTTAGGTGCGATCACCCGGCCCGCCTTGCGCCTCTCGTCACGCTCGGCCTCGATGGTCTGGGTGGCGCCCACAGAGTAGCCCGGGAAGAACTCTGCCAAAACTAGAAGAAGAATCAGAAGAAAAGAAAGGCGGCTGTAACATATGGCAAGTACAAGAAGAAAGGGCAGACATCTCACTTTCGACCATGTCTGCAATGGCTCCATAGCCGTCTTGCAGAGCCGCCTCCTTCTCGACCCAGTTCGAGCGCTCGGCCTCGAATTCTACCCGAAGAATCGTCTCGGCGTCCGACATCTTCCCGAGCTCAACCTTGTGGGCCGCCGCCTGGTCTGCCAGCTCCTTGGCCACGTGGTCACGATCCTGAGAGGCGAGATCGCGCTCTCGCTCCTTGGTAGCTAGCTCCAACTGGGCCTCGCCCAGCTGGTTGCGGAGGTTGGCTGCGACCGCTGACAAGAGAAGAAGAAGAATAATAATGTCAGCAGCAGCAAAAAAGATAACCTTGGAGTTCCAAGCCGCCTGCTCAGCAGCTGGCTCAGAACTCAGGGACTACACCCAGCAGGTGCGCTGACGTGCCCCTGCAAGGAGGAGAAGGGAAGCACTCACCCTGGCTGTCTGCCAGGGCAGCCTGCAGTTGCGCCAACTCCTGGCGCTGGGCGTTGTAGGAGGCCACACGGAGGTTGTGGTAGTCCTGCAACAAGACACAAGATCAGCCCACGACGTACACTTTGGAGTTCCAAGCCGCTTGCTCAGCAGCCGGCTTGGAACTTGGGGACTACACCCAGTGGGTGCGCTGACGTGCCCCCACAGAAGAAATTGAAGGAATAAAAGCGAAAGAGCATGAAGCCTACATACCCGAACAGAGGACCGTGCAGCCACGAACTCCTGCACCATCGTCTGCACGATGTTGCCCAGGGAGGTGAAGCGGTCAAGGACATCCCGCGACGCGACAATCAGCGCGCCGCCGCCTCTATGCCTCCAACCCGACGGCGCCATGCTGGTGGCTTCACTCTCTGGCGTGGACGAGCTGGCGCCGCTGGCCTCCACCTGCTGCGGCACGGAGACCGCCCTCGCAGGGCGCGGACAGGCAGGGGCTTGGGGCGCCGGCTACGGGCCTGTCACCAGCACGCCCTCAGCGGGCGGCACCACCGCCCCAGCAGGCCGGCTGCCCCGCGTCCTTGCAGGCAGCGCGGGGGGCGGCACCTGTGTCTCCATGACGACGCCGTAGTCCCCCTCGTTGTCGGGAGCCGGCTGCTCATCAGCAGCCGGCACTTGGGCGGACGGCTCCAGAGAGGCCACCTCTGGGAAGACGATGCGGCCCGCTGGCTGCTAGGAGGCCACTTCCTGCTCCTGGGCTCGGGTGGTGTCTGCCTGGGCCTTCTTTGCCGCTTCGGCCTCTGCCCTGGCCACGGCATCAGCCACCGCTCGCTCGCGGTCCGCAGCCTCCCGCTCCTCGCGCACCTCGCGAGCATTCCTCTCCGTGCCTCTCGGAGCGAGGCGGCTGGATCCACACGGCGGGGCTCAGGGGGGATATCCGTGCCCCCACTATGGAGCCCACCGGCGCCCGCGAAAGGGAGAGCGGCGCGTGGCGTGGATATCCCGAAGAAAGATGGGGAATCAGCCAAGATGGGAACGGCTGAGGAGGATAAGCATCAAACAAAAGAAAAACACAAGACTCTTACCCGGATACGACCGGCCTGGCCTTGGGTGCCTTGGGCAGGATCGCCTTGGCGGCCGCCTCCCAGCGCTTGGTGGCGGCGGTTGACAGCCGTTTCTTGGGCTGGGGACCAGACGGCCCTGAAGAGGACCGCCGCTTCACGCCGCCGGCTACGCTAGACGGCCCCGCCTGCTGGCTGCCGCGACCTGGCGGATCCGCCTCCCGGACGCGGATGGGCGCCTCCTCCTCCTCCACGTCTGGCCAGCTCTCGATGTCGCCTTCTGGCAAGCCGCCTGATGGTTGGCCCTCGCCGCTTGTCACCTCCTCCTCCTCCATGGCGGCGGCCCCAAGATCGGGGTCGCTCGTATCGCTTTGGGAGCGATCTGGTTCCAGGGACCGGCCTGGCTGGTTAGAACCCGGCGCCGGCTGGCCGGGGAAGATCTGCCGACGGCACCAAGCCCATACGGCTATAACAGACGGAAAGAAAAGAAAGAAAAACAAGAGAAGGCATAAAAACTTACTACAGGCGGCTGGTTGCTCCGGCTGTATGGTGGCTTGCCGAAGGCTCAGCTGGAGTCGGAAACCATGCAGTTGGATATATAGTTCACCAAGTTTGCCACCTCCCTGTATGGCATTGGCTTGGTGCATGTCCGGCTAGGATCCCGGCGCCCGCACATGTCACAGATCAGGTGAGGGCGGCGCTGCAGCGGCAGCACTCGGCGCTCTGCGAACGTGAGCAGCAGGTCTGCAAAGACCAAACCCTCGCTGTCCCTCAGCTCCCGGAGACGCCGCATGGCAATGAAAGCGCCTGCCGTGAGAGAGGTAGGTCGGGTCCTCCAGCAGTCGCGAGGCTCAGCACGCGGACCTGGTGCCCAGTCCGGCAGGCAGATGAAATCTTGGTCGGGATCGACGTTGAAGACGTAGAAGTATGTTTTCTGCCATAGTTTCACCGACGCCACGAGCTGCGGCGCCGGGAAGAAGTTTCTTGATCCACTGCGCTTCACCGCAATGCATCCCCCGCTCTGGGCGGCCACGCTTTGGATTGCGGTACCGAACTTCATGTAGAAAAGCTTGGTCCACAACTCCATGGTGGGGAGGATGCCGAAGTAAGCCTCGCACAAGACAAAGAAGGCAGACTACGTCAACACCATGTTCGGCGTGAGGTGGTGGGGTTGGATGTTGAAGAATTCCAAGAACGACCGGAAGAAGCCGCTCGCAGAGAGGCCGAAGCCGCATGGGAAGTGCGAGCGGAAGACAACCCGCTTGCCCAACCGCGGGGCCTGCCTAAGCTCCGCCGCCGGTGCTAGGCGCACGACGACCTTGTCGGCAGGGGGCAGCTTCCGCGAGCGGCGAGGTTGTCGATGTGCTCCTCCAGGACGTCACTGCCATCCCACTCATCGTGGTGGCGGACCGGCGGTACGGCGACCATGGCTCAGGCGGCAGCTCGCTGTGGAGTTGGAGCGAGGAGCGGATGAGAGCAAGGAAGAAGAAGAAGGAGAGCGGGGAGGGGCGAGCGCGAGAATTGCGCTAACCCCTCTCCCTCGGCCTACTTATAGGCTCGGGGCGGCGAAGCCGAGGGGGCAGGCGTGGGATCAACTGTTCCACGCCCCGCACGTCCCCCGCCTTTCGCGCGCCTAATCCGCGCACATTAAATGCGCGTGGGGAGGGCAATCGATTATCCCTGCCACACTAAATCCGCGCGAGGGCCGAGGCCCTGTAGTGGTGGGCCCTGGCCCACTGTTGCGTCCCGTCACGCGCGTGGGCTGGCAAGCCGACGTGACAGGGCAATGACGCGTGCGGAGCCGCTAACGGTCGGCAGGCCTGCTCGACTGCCTGCTGACCAGGCGGTGCCTTCCCCCCGAAGATTTGAAGACAGAGGTCCGACTGCCAGAAGCCGGCCCCCCTTAGTACAGGACCGGCTGCCAGCAGACGGAACTTTACGGAAGACGGACGAAGGACGCTGGTCCTGCCTAGAGAGGGAAGCTGCTGGAACCCCGCAGCCCTCCAACACTAGTCGCGGAGTTCCACTGGCTTCGGGGACTACTGTCAGAGATAATGACCACGGGTGTCCTCAGCGACCACCCATGGTACTTCAAGACAATTCGTGGCCGCCTGTTACCTGCCGACCATCTGCTCATCGTGCCGCCTCCTAGGACAGCCTGTCCTAGGAGCCGGCTGCTAGCAGGAGGCAGGGACCCAAATAGGCGGCATCATCACAACTAACAGCTAGCAGACGGCCCCACGCCCATCTCTCGGGATGCGTGATGGGGGGCCACCACGCAGCTGAGGCATGGCTACAGTTGAGTACTTCCTTAGAGAATCTATAAGGGCGTGGCTACAGTGAACGTGTACCTTATGGACATCTCCTAAACGGCGAATCACTGTAGCCACGCTACACGTGACCAAGCTTCAGCCAGAGGAAGCCATGATCCCACTACCCGCAGACGGCGAGGCCAGCAGGCGACTGGCCCCACCGGCCAGTGAATAAGACATAGACAAGCCGCCCCTAGCAGGCGGCCAGGGGAGGCGGTCGCCTGGTAACAAACGGCAAATCCTGCCCTAGAAGTGTGAACCTCATCAAGACGACAAGACAGGGCGTGGCGGAAGCGTACGGCAGGAGACGGCGGCACTGTAGCCACTACCCCCCTGACGATGCTGCCGTCAGCAGAAGAAAGCCCTCAGTAAAAGGCAATCACATGGGCCCGCAGGCAGCGGGCCCCAGCAGACAGGCGGCAATGCCAGCGCCCGAAGACAGTGACGGTTGGGAGCCACCCCGCTAAGATTACTAGTGTACCCCCGCGGGGTAGGCCTATATAAACCCCCCAGGGCCCTCCATGAGGAGGGGCTGGAAGATAAAAACCCTTAGAAGAAGAAGAGGATATAAAGAGAGAGAAACCCTAACAACCACCCCCGATCACTAGGGCGAAGGTAGTGAGCTAGACTTGTTCATCTCCCTCCTCTAGACAACACAGGTCGAGGAGCAACCTTGTAGCTACCGTAGTGACATTAGTCATGACGCAGAGTCCCCGCAGAGAAGGACTAGGGGTGTTATCTCCCCGGAGAGCCCCGAACATGGGTAAGATCCGTAGGCATCCTAAGTTCCGCCTTATCCCGCTTCCAGGGCCCGACGACGCTCTATTGTCGCCATGCATGATAAGCCATCCGTTGGCATATGTCGCCCTAAAACCCCGACACCATGGGAAGGGTACGTATCCCGAGGGTGCGCAGAAGGAGAGGTGGGAGGAGTGGAGGAGCCGGTGGCTATGGATTGAGGAGGATGACCCACCGGAGTTTTGCCGAGTTCGTCAGAGCCCCCCGGTCCACCGCGTGGACCGGGGGTACGTCGACGTCAACGACAAGAAGCTCTTGATCGCCACCACCAGGATACACCGTCTTGCTCAGGCCGGGCTCACCCTTGAGATGATTAGGGCTGAGTTCATCCACCGTCGAATCGCGCCACTGCACAAGAAGGGGAGGCCGGCTTGGCTATTCCAGAACGCGGCCGACGTCATGAGGCTCCGCCCTGCTCTAAAGCACAACTTAACGATGATGGGACATGCTCATCTTTGCCAGAGGCTCTTCCAGCTTGACGTGGACCGCGACGGCATGGCTGAGAGGACCAGCAGGGCCGCCAAGAACGCCAAGGCCGTTAAGGGGCCTCTGTTTGGGTTGCCGACGGAAGTGGTCCCGCTGAGCAGCAACTCTCGCCAGTCCGCCATCATTGCCATGATGCCAGACATTAACGCGCACGGCCTTGACCCGGCCTGGGTCGAGCCGCCAGCGGATCAGGTGCAAGAGTTCTTCGACACCTTGTCGGAGAGCTATGTCCGTGAAGAGCTGGTGCTCATCCGCGACACCACCCAGGCGGAGCTGGATTATATTGCCGCCAGGGCGGCGGAGGTGGCGCTTGGCTGCCGGCTACATGGAGGATGAGGCCAACGCGGCCGCTTAGGAAGAGGAGCTCGCCGGATGGGCGAAGTCTGCCGGGGAGGCCACAGCGCCGGCATCGACGCTGACACTCCTCTTGTCGAGGACGTGGTCGAGGAGTCGACCGAAGAGAAGGGTGAGGCCGTCAACCGTCCTGTCACGGGGAGGCGGCGCATCCCGCGGCAGGCTGGCTCGGGTGAGCCGGTCTGGCCTAGCAGCATCGCGCAGCCGCAGCAGCCCCAGGAGTTATTCGTGCACGAGACGAGGGCGATGAAAGCCGCGGCAGAGAACAAGGCGGGGAAGACCGCGGTAGCGCAGAGGATGGCAGCTGCTTCCTCTTCGTCCAAGCGTGGCTAGACCCCATCTCCGTCTCCCCCTCCCGCAGATATCTCCATGGATGTTTTGACTTTGACCTTGGGTCTCTCAGCCCATGGAGGAAGAGGAAGCCACAGGAGGAGGAGGAGGTGGAGGACGATTACGTATTTTGCTCCCTGTATTACCTCCTGACCCCACCTCTGTACTATATTTCCCTGATTTGATATTGTCTTTGCAGGGACATGGAGTCGCAGGCCCAGAGGGCAGCAAAGAGGGCCAGAGCCTCAACTGGCGATAAGCCCCCGACGGGTACTTCAGGTACACCGCTGCTGGTGGAGAGCAGCCCGGAGAACATCCCCCTGCGCAGCCCCCATTCTAGCTCCCAGCGTAAGTTCATTACTCAATTTTCCACAGATGAACATTGGGGTGTGAATCTTTGATGGTGACCTTGTCGGGTTTGTAGGAGTGGAGCGGCAGCAGGAGGGCCCACAGGGGGCCACCACTCACATGCGGCCCCCCTCAACTACACCGCCCCAAGGGGTGTCCCCGGCAAGGGAACCGACCACCAAGCCCACGCCTATGGAGGTGGAGGAGATGAACTTGGGCACTGGTGACTCTCCCCGGGAACAATCAGTGGCTGGGATGGCGCCACTTCTTCACAGCCTGGTGATACGTCCAAAACGTATCTATAATTTCTGCTTGCTCCATGCCTCTTTTGTGTGATATTGCTATGATATTTATGCACCTCCATACACTTTTGATCATATTTGGACTAACCTATTAACTCAGTGCACCCCAGTGCCAGTTTCTGTTTTCTGCTGTTTTTGTATTTCAGGTTTTCCCATTACTTAAATTGCCAGAAAAATTCCGGGAAAAATATATAAAAAATCAGCGCTCCAGAAGCTTCCACGCGCCAGAAGTGGGGCCAGAGGGGAGCCAGGGGCAGCCCAGGCGGCCTGCCCACGCGGCCCCCCTCCTGGCCTCGCCGGGGGGGCGCCTGGCCCCCCCCTCTCCGCCTCTGGTGCCCCCCTTTGTCATATATTTAGCACGCGTCCCGAAACCCTCGAGGACGGAACCCTTTTTCGCGATCTCATCTCTGTTCCGCCGCCGCCGCGCTTCCAAGATCGGGAGCACCAGGAGAGCTCTTCCCGGCACCCTGTCGGAGGGGAAAACC
>LR738716.1:176339333-176350352 GCA_902687465.1 Secale cereale | reverse complement strand
TGAGTTTTCATGTTTATCTTGTTAAGAGAGTTTGTCTGTTGCACTGAGTTGTGTGTCTTAAACTTAAAGTAGGTAATTGAGGTTGCTATTTAATTTTAGTAGTAACTTGCAATAGTTTTGAGGTATTGCCATGAGTAATGTCTGAACTTTTGGTGTCAAGAGCTTTAGCCTATTAGTGATAGATGTCGTATTTTGGGCAATCCGTGTTTATTTTCGAAAACCTACAAAATAGTTGAGAACTTTAGCTACTAAATGGATCACTAATATTTGGAGGGATCGAATATTAGAGTACACCCACGTACCATGGGTCGAGGATGCGCAAGGGTAACCAAACCCCCATACACACCTCCTCGGGGTACTTGTCTCTTTGTGAAGCTCCTAATTAGATTGAGAGTTACCGATAATAAGTGCATGAGTTCTTCGGACTAATGTGAGTATTCGAAGGTTGACACTTCCACCTATCCATATTTTTCTAGCCTCTTCGTTACCGTGCATTGCCCTTTCTCACCTCGAGAGTTGGCGCATACTTCGCCGGTGCATCCAAATCCTTGGCACGATACGCTCTGTCATTATAAGCCTCATTATATCTTTCCTCAAAACAGCCACCATACCTACCTATTAAGGCATTTCCATAGCCTTTCCGAGATACATTGCCATGCAACATCCATCTTCTCATGACTTGATCTTCATGTCATACATGCTTTTTGCTTGATCGATGAGCCACATGCTAGTTGGGCCTTGCCCTAATCATTGCTACATGACGCGCTAGTATCATTGCATATCCTGCTACACTGGCAGAGGCATACATTTGCATACATCATGATAGTTTAATTTTCTTTATGTTGAGTACTTTTGTAAAGTGTGAAAGATCTTCTATACTTCTTGTAATACATAGAGTGTTGCCCCTAAAATGAGGAAAAGATCCCAAAGAGGACAAATCAAAAGATCCCAAAGAGGACAAAATAAAAAGATCCCAAAGAGGACAAATGAGAGGTAAATAGAAAGAGCCATTGAGGCCAAAAAAAATAAAATATAGAAAAAAAGAGAAAAAGAAATAAAAAGAGAGAAGGGGGCACACTACTATTTCTTTTGAGAGATCCACACTCGAACTCCATCTTATACCTTGTATTCCATAGAGATTATCATTTATGCATATAGCTATGTGGGGACCTTTACACTATAGAACTTGGCTTGTATATTCCAATGATGAGCCTCCTCAAAAGAGCTCTAGGTCTTCTTGAGAAAGCAAGTTGGATGCACCCCCACTAGTTCCATTGGAGAGCTTACCTTAGCTCATATGTGCATCCGTTGCATGGCAATCCCTACTCCTCACATCATATCTATCATTTGGCTTTCTCTCACCGATGATTGTCCTCATTGATGTGAGCCTTTCACACCTTTTTTGTCTTCCCCCTCTATCATTTTTCTCTCTCTGCCATCCTAAGTGTCGACTTTCTTGCTTACGCTCATCCATTGCATGAGTGCTCAAAATATCGAAAGGGAGTGGATCATTTTGACTTGTACCTAGCTGACGGTCTGGGGATGAGTCAAGATAACATTCCAAAGAATACCAAGTGTGAAACTTTAGTAGATTAAGTTTTCAACAATACAAAAACTATGTTTTACTCCCTCATATATCCCTATCCCCTTTCTTGCACGCAAACAACATTTGGAGACATTCGAGTCACGGACAGCGAGAGCTCTTGCACCTTTATGTTCTTATGTTACTTGTTACAATGCTAATATAGACTCTTGCTTGTCATGAATTGAATTGAATTATATGCCTTGATTACTTTACTTAAAAGTTCTTATATGGTTGATAGCATGTCACCACAGAAATTATGCTTGTTATCATTTACCTACTCGAGGACGAGCAGGAATTAAGCTTGGGGATGTTGATACGTCCAAAACGTATCTATAATTTCTGCTTTCTCCATGCCTCTTTTGTGTGATATTGCTATGATATTTATGCACTTCCATACACTTTTGATCATATTTGGACTAACCTATTAACTCAGTGCACCCCAGTGCCAGTTTCTGTTTTCTGCTGTTTTTGTATTTCAGGTTTTCCCATTACTTAAATTGCCAGAAAAATTCCGGGAAAAATATATAAAAAATCAGCGCTCCAGAAGCTTCCACGCGCAAGAAGTGGGGCCAGAGGGGAGCCAGGGGCAGCCCAGGCGGCCTGCCCATGCGGCCCCCCTCCTGGCCGCACCGGGGGGCGCCTGGGCCCCCCTCTCCGCCTCTGGTGCCCCCCTTTGGCATATATTTAGCACACGTCCCAAAACCCTCGAGGACGGAACCCTTTTTCGCGATCTCATCTCTGTTCCGCCGCATCCGCGCTACCAAGATCGGGAGCACCAGGAGAACTCTTCCCGGCACCCTGCCGGAGGGGAGAACCACCACCGGGAGCTTCTCCACCACCATGGACGCTTCCCGGATGAGTTGTGAGTAGTCCCTCTTGGACCATGGGTCCATGACCAGTAGCTATGTGATGTTCTCCTCCCCTCTTTGTTCTTCACCGATTAGACCTCGTGAGCTGCCCTACATGATCGAGGCACATATGTAATCTTTATGCTGTTGCTATGCTGAGTTTGCTGGGATCCGATGGATTATGAGATTATGTTCAGATTGTGTGCGAGTAATATATTTGATTCACCTCTTTTATATTTATGTTCTTGAGTAATTCTTGCATGTTCTCCGTTGCTATTTATTGCTTTGGCCGAGTAGTAGGTAGTAACTCCAAGAGGGAACGTTATGCTTGATTGTGGGTTCATGCCCCTCGATGACTAGCTTGAGTGACAGAAACATGAGTCTAGGGGATGTGTTGTTGCCACAAGGGGGAAAACAACGGTGCTTGTACTTGCGGGTGCAAGGATTGTTTACTTTACGCAAAGTTCTTTTAATGCAGTTGTCTATTGCTTTGAGTTTACACTTTGGGTGGGACTCGGAACTTAATACCAGCGAGATGTTCTGGATAGATATCTCAAGGTGGATGATTAGTAGTAGATGCAGATGGATTTCGGTCTACTTGCCTTGGCGTACCGCCCATGCTTTTGAGCCTCTACCTTTCTTACAGCATAGTTAGCATTGGTTTGCGCACATAATCCTGTCAACTGCCCAGCTGTAATTCGTTTACCTCGCTTAGCTGTTTTATCGTCTTTTGGGAGAGAGACATCACTAGTGAACATCATGGGACCCCGGTCCATATTACCATAACTGATTACACCCGTTATTTACTTCCTGTTCTTATTTACTAGTTGCAGTCATACCTATCACTATTATCTCTTGCGTTTGATCCTTTGTAAACGACAAGGCCGGAGGGATTGACAACCTCTCTGTACTCGTTGGGAGCAAAGTTATTTGTATCTGTGTGCAGGTCCTGTCAAGCAAAAGTCTCTGGCGCTATTGACACCTTCTTGTTGACCCTCGGAGTCTCACGGGATTCGATCCTTGGTATCTTTGCCAAGGGAAAATTTGCCTCTACGCTACATCTCAACCTTCCACTTGGGGTAACCTGTTCTTGTTCTGTTTTCTTCCTGGTATAGATAAGTTGTTTGTTTCCTGTTCTTGTTCTGTTTTCTTCAAGTCGAGCCTTGCCCCTGACTTTATCTTACCCTTTCTCCTGATTTTTAGCCCCACCCTCGACGGACCAGGTGGATGTTGAGTCAATTATTGCGGAGGTCATCAAGGTCAATGGGGCCGAGGCTGACAAGATAGCTGCCGAGGAGGCTGCCAAGACTATTGCTGAGGAGGCCGCCGAGGGGTACGCCGGAGGGATCGGCGAGGCCAGTACTGATGAGGCCGGCAAAGCTGTTACCGAGGAGGCCGGCAAGGCTGCTGCCGAGGACCAACCTTCCTCCTCTGCCACTTCTGGCTCGGGCTGTTATTTGAAGGTGAGCGACGACCTGTTCTTCCACCTTCCATGGACGGCAAGCGCTAGGGCGCCAACCGAGGGGGAGGCGTTCGACGACGAGGTAATCGCCGCTGTCGGGCTTGAGGTTGTTGACGAGCCAAGCGTCGGAGGCAATGGTTCTCGAGAAGAGCTACTCCTTCGGGCCATGAGTGCCACCTTCCAGAAGCTCCAAGCGCTCTACCACACCCGCTTGGACAAGGCAAAGTCCAGGTCGGCGGTGGTGGACAAGGCAGAGGCGGATTTCAGGAGCGCGTTGCCTAGATGAAAACTTGGTTTGCCGAGGCCCATGAGGGGTTGAGGACTTCCCAGGATCAGCTGGACAAGCGCGCCCGAGAGATTATCTTGGCGCAGTCCGATTTTGAGAAGGCCCGGGAGATGGCAAAGGAGCTGGCCGCCTAGGATGATGCCGACCACAACCAGCACCAAGATCGACTGGATTCCCAGGAGGAAGACCTCGTCGCTCGTGAGAAGGCACTTGCCGCAGCACTCCGCGACAAGGATGAGGAGGTTGAAAAGCTCGTGGCATAGCGGACCCAGGAGCTAGAGCAGAGGCACAAAGAGGCACTCAATGCTCAAGCTCGGGCCCATGCCGGCAAGGTGAAGGAGCTGGAGGCGGAGTGGGATGACCTGAACAAACGGGTCTTGGGACAGAATGAGGAGAGGGATACGATCAACGCCACCTTGATGGAGGTGCAGGCCGGAGATCTCGGCAAGGCTGAGCAACTCTCCGTGGCCTAGGACTCCATCAAAGACCTAAATCTGGAGATGGAGGGCCTCAAGGGGATGCTTTCGGAGGCCAAGGCTCGGGAGGAGACCCTGAACAAGGATCTCGAGACGGAGAAGCAGCTACGGAAGAACGATGCCACTAGTCATGTAGATTACGTGAAGGGCGAGAACCTCTGGATCAGCCGCCTTGTCGCTATCATGGAGAAGCTCACCACATAGTTGGCCGCCATGGGCATGCCAAACTTCAAGTATTCCCGGGAGGCGAACCTCACCATCAACGCCAACCTGACCGTGTTCTTCCAGTGCATCCTTGATGACTTGGAAAAGCTCCACTCTGACCAAGCAGTTTATCTGGCTGATGAGTCCCGAAGGCTCTTCCGGGGCGCCTTGACCAACGTTCTCACCAAGGTGGCATACTGGAACCCTGATCTCGACTTCGACGGTGCGCTGGATAGCTTGCCGGATGGTGTAGATCTCACGGCGCTCAAGGAGCGTATCAAGCTCATCATCAGCCTGGTCGACGGAATTCAGAGGATAGAAGGCCAGCATCGGGATTAGGCACCCTATTTCTTATCGCCTCTGCGAGTTCACAACCAAGACAATTTTGATCTGTAGTTAGAACCGCAGCAACAATTGATGTAATATAACTCTGCAGTACTTCGAAGTGATGCGCGCTATTTTTCCTGTTTGATTCCCCTTTGTATGTTCCCCCTACACTTAATTGGATAGACTTGCCGGTGTGCAAACTCAAGCCACGGCACCTTGAGGACATATCCCCAATAGCCTACCGGGTGTGCTTGCTGCCAGGCAAACCACCTTACCACTCCTAGTGCGGCTGTTTGAACTGTTGAGCGGACTCGTAATAGGACGAAGGCGTTGCCAATAGTGTAGGGGCCCCATTGCGTACAGGTTTATCATACATAGGGCAAGATCTCCGAGGAGAATAACCTTATGTAAAAAGGAATTACACAAAGTTTTGCATGACTTGTCTTTTCTGTTGCTGCATGAGCATCCATTGTACTCGCTGATGATGCCGCACGCTAGGTCATCTTCTTCCTCGGAAAACATGGCGATGAAGAACTGCTAAACTAACTGCTAGACCAGATTCTCACAACTGCACACCCCTACCTGGCGCGCCAAAGATGTCTGTGGAGAACGACACCTATGGGATCAATGGAATCTCTTCTACGGTTGGCGGGCGCGAGGTTGTGCAAAGAGCGGGTCTAAGAGTCAGTACAAGGATCGTTTACCCAGGTCCGGGCCGCTGGAATGTGTAATACCCTAGTCCTGCTTTGGTGTGTATTTGAGTGTTCTTGAGTTCTTGAACTAGCTACGGTGCATGTCTAGTCCAAAAGATCTGAATCCTTCTCCAGTATGCCTCGGGGATCCTTTTATAGTCAAAAGGGGCTGCCACAGTGGCACACATGAAGTGGGAAGGTGTACAGTGCACATGCTTATCTCATGCCATTAAGGGACAAGACGCATTAAATGCGCTACTTAGGTATCCACTCGCTTTATCGGGGATGAAAACGAGGCCAGTCCTGTCCGTGGCCGCTCCGTCTGGTTGCGACGCGCGTCCAGGCTTGCTGGGCAGGCAGCTGACATGGCGTGGTGGTAGGGTCTTCACGAAGATCTGCATGCCACCATGCAGGTGCTTGACTAGCTGGACTAGGAACCACGTACTGCCACATGGGTACCTGCCTGGGCTAGTGGGTCGGCCGCTGAGCTTAGGCGACAATGGGGCGGCAAGGGCTTGCCGTAGTCCTGCATCAGTTCCTGGCAAGGGTCTTGCCGGGGCCTCTATGAGTGTCCTCGGCAAGAGGCTTGCCGGGGCTTCTGTGAGCGTCCTCGGCAAGAGGCTTGCCGGGGCTTCGGAGTGTCTTCGGCGAGGAGCCTTGTTGGAGCCTCATGGGTATCCTTGGCAAGGAGCCTTGCGATTGCCTAATCTTCTGGTTCTTATCTTAGGAATCATGGACCCTTGTCTTTACAAAGATCTGCATGCCATCACATGGGCGCCTCCCGAGCCTTGGTTCCAATGTTGTTGATGATGTTGGAGCTCCTAGGCTCAAGGGTGGCTGCAACGGAGGCGTTTGGGTGAGTTGCCTCGGCAAGGTTTCTTGCGGGGGGTGTGCAGGCCGCCCCGGCAAGAGTCTTGTCGGGGGAGAGCCTATCTTCTTACTTGGCCTTCTTGGGCCACCGTTTTGGCGTTGCTCTGGCAGCCTTGTGTCTGGCTTCCCTCCTCTGCCTTGTTATGTGTGGCCGCAGGCGCGGCTCTGACTGCCCGTGCATAAGGAAGGGGTACAAAGGAGCGCCCCTACTTATGTACACCGACAGGAGTGCGGGTATCTTTTTGCAAATTGTCATAGTTTCCTACCTATCCGTCAGATATAGATCGGATGGCCTATATTGCAGGATGGCATGCACACCATCATCGCCAACTCTGTTTTTTATAAGAGTAGAGATTTACCCGGGTACTGTCCTCATCCACGTCATTGCATAATTTGACATCGCTTGCTAATTTGGGAACACAAAAGAGTGTATAGCACACAAACCACACTTACTGAATCGATCAATTTGATGTTAAAAAAAAAAGAATCGAGCAATTTTAGTAATTAAATAGAGCCAGTTGACCTAAACATTGCTCTAAAAAAAGACCATCATTAAAAACAAAGCCTAAGTAAGCATAACTTTAACAGATCTGCCGCTGCGCCGTCCTATGCATCGGCGGTGAGAGATGAGACATCGATGACTTGTCTTGGGGACATGTCTTGGGGACATGCCGCCGTTGATGTACTTCGCGCCCCCTGCTAAAGTCGACCGTGTCCTCGTCCTCATGCTTGTCCTCTGAGCCGCCCTCGAGGTTAAAGTACTCGTAATAGTGGATGCGCCAGAGCTCGCATTAGTACTCCACCGCCGATTCCTCGACGGACAGACTCTTCTCTACCTCGAACTCGGCCGCGCGCAACTCCTCCTGCCAGCGCTCCTCGATCTCCGCCACCTCCTGCCTCTGCAGCTCCTACTCGATGACCTCATGAGGAAGCAGGTGCTCCATGTCCACCACCGCCTTTTCGGACGTGGATTGCTTGCTGGATTCCGAGGTGGCCTGGAATATCTGGGCGTGTTCTTCCTCAATATTGGCATGGATGGCCTCTACCCGGGCCAGTGCGACATCGGCGGCACGGACGGCAGATCGAGTGCTCTCGGCGTTTGCAGCTGCTGTCCAAGCAGCAACTGCAAATGTCTCGGCTACCGCAGCTGCATTGTCGACTGCCGTCGACGCCCTCTCGGTGGATGCAGCGGCACTCTCGCCGTAGGCGGCCGCGCTCTCTGTGCAGGCTGTGGCGCTCGGGGAGGACGCGGCCACCGTACGGGCCTTCACGAAGCATTTCCATGGTGAATATTTGTAAGAAGGGGTTGCTGGAATGGGGATCGGGATTCGTGGATTCGGGGGTTCTCGGCACTAGAGCAGACGAGCCGGCGAACTTAAGGAGGAAGACTTAAATAGACCTAAGAATTTGGAGTAATGTGGTAATGGTTATTAGCTGTGAAATACGAATTTGGAGTAAAGTGGCAACGAATAGTGTTTTAAATGTACGAGAAAATTTGAAGTACTAATAGAACTGTCATGTCAAATTTTGGAAAATTTCAGGGGTCAGTTGAATTTTTAAGACATTTAAGTGATTTTCTAGCAATTTAATGACTGTAATTCATATTTGAACTACATGTACATACAACAGCTAACAATATCCCGAGTCCTAGCCCGAGAGAGAGAAGAGAGGTCATAATATGACATCTTGGCCACAATACCGCGGGGAGGAAGAAGGGGTCGGAGGCCCTCCCGAGCCGGCACTGTCTCAGAGAGAACGGCACGGCCGCCGATCGGGACGCGCGGGCAGCTGTTGGTCACCTCCCTCGTCACCAAGGATCACGTGAACGATGCACCTACACCCAGGCCCCGGCCGAGGTGGTCCAACCGGATTTGTGACCAGCGGTGTGTAGAGAGAGAGTGTGTGGCCACCTATGTCTTGCTTAGATCTGGAGAACATGAGAGAGTGAAAGAGAGGAACCCTAGTAAAGCATTCACCGAGGCTCCTTCTTATATGTATAGTCGAGTGATTTTGTTATAGCAACCATCACTACTGGAATCTGAGTCTTTGCCATCTGCCAGCTCTTTGCCGTCTGCCAGCTGATGGCAAAGAGGCTGTTTGCCGTCTGTCTTGTCAAAGCAGACGGCAAAGAACCAGCTGATGGCAAAGAGGGTCTTTGCCATCTGCCAGATCTTTGCCGTCTGCTGGCAGACGGCAAAGAGGTCTTTGCCATCTGCCAGCAGACGGCAAAGACCAAAGTGGGCCCCATGGGGGTACTGCACTGGCTAGGTCACACCGGCCACTTCTTTGCCGTCTGCTGGCAGATGGCAAAGATTTCTTTGCCATCTGTCAGCAGACAGCAAAGAGGTAAGAGGGGCCCACAGTGTCACGGCGTGGGCGGGCTAACGGTTAGCCTCTTTGCCGTCTGCTGGCAGATGGCAAAGAATTCTTTGCCGTCTGCTGGCAGACGGCAAAGAGGTGGGCTATCTTTTTTTTTCCGGGTCGGACTTATTACGTGCAAATTGCCACCGCCCAGCCCCGCACAGAACCGCCCACGCTCAGCCTCGCACTCGATCCCCTTCCTCCCGCACTCTATCGCTCCCGTCCGCCGCCGCCGGCCCTCCCATCCGCCGCCGCAGGCCCTCCCGTCCGCCGCAGCCGGCCCTCCCGTCCGCCGCCGGCCCTCGGGCGCGTCCCCTCCGTCCAGCCGGCGGAGCTCCAGCCTCCACCTGTCCGCCCGCCTTCTCACCGGAGCAAGCCGGGCTGGGAGCATCGGCGCGCCCTCACCGCCGGATCCCACCTCCGCCCTCCCCAGCTCGTCGCCGTCGGACGCCCCCAAGCCCCGCCACTCCCGGAATGAGGTAGCAGCAAGGGTTCCACCTAATCACTCCCTCCCCCCCTTCATCTATCACGCGGTCTGGTTTCCTCCCAATCAGCATATCTACACGCGTGTATTTCCCATCGGTCGAGGGTAGGATTATGACCTGCAAGTTCATGTGTATGTGTTGAATTTGTTAACCGTGGATTCGGTTGAGGAGAACCCCTTTTGCTCTGTCCCTGCACAGTATGTCAGCATACGTTTTATTTGGGCCCTGTTCTGGGGTGCATCCCCAAGTTCATGTGCCGTTATGAGTGATTTGGAGCCCCAAATGTCTCTGGTATGCTGCAACCCATAATTAAATATCTGAATCACAGTGATGTATGTTTGAAAAATATTTTCACAGAGCCCAAAATATCCCGATGCTTGAAAATTGGCTTGTTCAATGTCTCAACTGGGCTCATCTCAACTCTTACATTTTAAAATGTGTCACGCAGGCAGAAAATTCTGCGCAAATATTGGAAGTGATCGTTGTAGCAGATTTTATTTATAGTACGGATATATGAAAACTTTTGTCGAAACTGATCCTTTTAGTTTGATTTTATGTAGAGTAAGGGCATGTGGTGACTCTTCTGGAAAATGCAAATGCTTATAGTTTTGCTCCATCACGATGCATTTTTAAGCATAGTATGGACATATGCAGAACTCTTTTGGAAACTGTTAATGCTTATAATTTTGCTCCACTATGATGCGTTACGAAGTATCATCGGTTTCATATGCATGCTTGACCAGAGTGCAAAAGTGGGACCTACTGTTAAACATAGTACATAAGAGATTCATGCATTAAATAATTGGATTATTGTTGATTGCGAGCACTGTTTTACCTTGTAGAATCCAACAGTTAGGCAATCATGTGGATCCTGGCACCCCTACCGGGAGAAAATCACCGGAGATTACTACTACTAGTCCACTCGTGAATGGAGGAAAGAGTAAACTCTGGGATGAGATTGGAGGCTGCCTCGGCCCCGCCGGGGGAGATGGTCGCCGGTGTCGAGTGCGAGACGGTGGCCGAAATTGTGTTCCGTCGGTTCTGGGTAATTTCTCCTTTACAGAATTAAAGATCAACACTACGTAGTGATTTTACTAATCAGCGTTGTCTTGTTTGACTGCAGACCTTCTACAGGATTTCAGATGGAGAGCAGGAGGCTGCGGCTTCAGTTGTCGAAGTCGAGTGCAAGCGCCTACTTAAGAACTTACGGCACGAGGCTCGGGTGCAGGCCGTTCGAGACTACTACGCCTCGAAGGGTATTAGGAGGGCGAAGAAGAAGTGTCGCGGCAAGTTTCTGACTAAGGAGAAGTACATGCTGGTAATTACCTATTCTTAAGGCCTTGAACTTAGTTCTCTTGATTTGATTCGTAGGCGTAGCGCTGAAATTTCTCTTGACTACCTTAGGTGCCCCCGAGATGGTGTG
>LR738716.1:176306944-176336022 GCA_902687465.1 Secale cereale | reverse complement strand
AGCTCTTTGCCGACAGCAAGCAGTCGGCAAAGAATGCCACGTGGCAGCTCCCTGTTCAACCTGGGAACACTGGTTGCCTATTTGGGCATTTTGCCGACTGCCGGCAGACGGCAAAGAGGCTCAGCTCTTTGCCGACTGCCGGCAGTCGGCAAAGAGGCTAAGGTCTTTGCCGACTGCCGGCAGTCGGCAAAAAAGGCCACGTGGCAGCTTCCCAGTGACTCCTATTTGGCCTCTTTGCCGTCTGCCAGCAGACGGCAAAGACCTTAGCCTCTTTGCCGTCTGCCGGCTGACGGCAAACCACGCCGTTAACCCCTAACGGCTCCCACCTCACCTCACTGCCGTCTACGCTCTTTGCCGTCTGCTGGCCGCAAACGGCTGACGGCAAAGAGCTTTGCCGACTGCTTCTATGAAGCAGACGGCAAAGAAGGCCTTTACCGCCGCTAATTCAGCCGGACTGTTTGCCGACTGCTAGCAGTCGGCAAAGAGCTTTGCCGACTGCCATTCATGCCTTTGCCGACTGCCATGGCAGTCGGCAAACAAGCTGATTCCTGTAGTGCATTAATAAATTGAATATGCATGAACCACGATTTTCATTTAAAGTTCAAGTAAAAAAAACTCGATCAATAATGTGCCACCGCCTCCAGGCCGCACTATCAAATCACCGCGTCCAGGACGCACTATCAAATCACCGCGTCCAGGACGCACTATGTAATGTATCATTCACGTGCGGTCCCGACCCTCCATCAAGTTGAAAACTAGACTAGTCAAAATGAGGATGCCTCTTTGTAAACAAATGAGCTCCTAGCTTAAAAAAAGAAAATGCGCTCCTACGTGTACCCGTGAGTGGGTGTGAGAGAACTAGTGCGTGCGTGCACCGCTTCTTTTCATGAGAGTACGATATACTACGCCCATAGAACGTTCGCCACAAGAGTAAAAGTATAAGTGTGTGACGTGTGAGTTAAAATAAAAGGTGCGCGACGTCTTTTCTCTTTTAGAAGTTCTTAGGGTAGGGTGTGAAGATCACATATGTGTGTGACGTCTGCCTATAGATAGTCGGTGGGTGCGAGAGGACACATAAGAGTCGTGAATCGTGAGGGTGCGTGTGTGCATGAGAGCGAGGGGCACGTATCAAAACAATGCATGTGTCCGTAAATCATATTTGTAGTGGAGGCTCCTACCCTAGGGTGCCCTAGGTAGGTGCCGCATGCATCATTGCTCTTCCGCCCTAGATTGAAATGATGGTTGCTTTGTCCGTCCAACTTAATGCGGGAAAGGTGGGGCTTTGTGATTTGACCCCTCATCGCTCATTTACTACTACTGCGGCACTACGACCAGGGTGCCTCCAAGTCCAACCGCTGCTCCGAACTGTAATTTGGTGCATTGCCCGTGGAACAAGACGGTGGATGAGCCACATGTCGGCCAAACGGGTCAAGTAAGTGTGTCGCCATTTCGTGTGCGGACCGACCTTGCCGAGTTGCTACGCCAATGCGATAGGAGGAGCATACCACTTGGTTTTGCTCCTTGGTGAATCCCGACTAATATTGATCTAAAAAGATAGTATCCAAATATGTACTCTTATAGAAAACCGAGTTGGTGATGATGGTGTGCCTGCCATCCTGCAATATAGAACGTCCGATCTATATTTGACGGATAGAATGCAAACTATGACAATTTTGCAAAAACATACCAGCACCCCTCCCCACATTTGAAGATAAGCCCTTCTCTCGTTCATTTTTGCTAGTTAGTAGTAAAAATGAGGTGATTTTACCGAGAAGTGGGTAGGGGAACATGGCCTATCATGCAGTCCCACGTGTCATGTTGTACCAAGGCGACATGCATCCCTCTTGAGGCAGAACAATGCCAGAAGCAATACGTGGTTTTCTTGAAGCTGATGATGGAGAAGCGGATTCTATGAAGTGTGAAATAATGGTTGCTTGGTCCGTCTGGGGTAAAGGTGCGTCTTTGTGATTTGACGTCTTGTTCATCATTACTCCTATTACTACTGGACGCTACGAGTGGGGTGCGCCCCCTACTGTTCTGCACTGTTATTTGGTGCATGACATGTCTACCCGGTTGCTATATGCCCCACATGTCGGCGAGAGGAAGTACATCATTCATGAAAGCCAACATCTCCACTCTTTTAGTACGATGGAGGAGTACACGACATGGCTTGGTTTTTCCTGCTTCACGTGATCCATCGATAAAAACCCGGAGTAAAAATCGCTAGCACGGGTCTTTCCCCGTGCGGTAGGGCAGGGGACTTTTGCAGCGTCTGTTCGACGCAGTCAGGCGGGAAGGGAAACAAGCAAATAAAGGTTGAGCAACTTAGTAATGGGAAAATCTTATTTTACGGAAAACGTACCCACCATGGAGGTAGTACTTCTTACTACTCCCTCCTTTCCGTTATGGCGATCATCTAAAAAATCATTTTTCCGTTTGATAATTCTCAAATGTACTATTACTTACTACCATCCCATGTTTGGATTTCGAGGTGCATTAAATCATCTGATGCAAGCAGTTCATGAGAAAACTCACCAATGCATGTAGAAGTTCATAGAAATTTCGTGGTCATGCATGCATTCGTTGTAATTAATGCATAGATAAACTTATTTTTTTGAGAAAAACGAGCATACTAATTAGGTACTTGTGAAAACTACAAAATTATAATTCCACCACTCACAGTCTACCTTGGTTGGGAAGGAGGGAGTAGTAAGATAGCCTAGGGTAGCTTGCTGTAGCACGGACTCCAAGGAAATTGTTCTAGTACTACTCCTACTACTATACAACTCCTACTACTCTACACTACGAGTACGATGAGGTTATCCAACCGCGTCTCGGCAGAAGACCGTGGACACTGATTATTCGTTCATATTTAAATTTGTTTTCACACAGTAAAATATCCATGAAAACAACACATGTCAAAATTTCACTGCGACTGAATAGAAGATTAAATAGACGGCGGATGGGAGGAGCTCGACCGGCATTGCGTTTAATGCTGGACCGGTCATGAGCGGACATGTGGCCGGAGTGGGTTTCTCGGCTTCCACATGAGTTTCATGGAGTCATTTGAATGCGGCATGGAGGTGTGTTCAGCCGGGCGTGCAGCGCCATCGAATATGACGTACGACACCGCGTCGCTCTTCCACTGACATGTGGGCCCGTTGGGTACCTGGTCTGCATGTCAGTGACCCAACGCAGGCAACGCACGGCAGAGGAGCCGGATCAACATGATAAGATTGATTCATAAAGACTTCTGCAAACATCAATGTTCTGCTTATCACAAATAAGATTGATTAATGCTCGTAACAATCCATGTCCTTAACAAAGGGTGCATGCACGTATAGATTGAGTGTGTGTCTTGCGTCGTGTGTTGTGTGCATGCAGGCGTGCGAGTGTTGCGCGCGTGCATGTGTACGTTTCAGTGTTGCATGCATGCGTGCGTGTGTTCGAGCGTGCATGTGTACGTGTTAGTGTTGCACGCCGGCAAGCGTGCGAGTGTTGGGTGCGTGCATGTGTATGTGTGAGTATTGCATGCATGCATGCGGTCGTTGCGGGTGTGTTTGTGCACATGTGTGATGTGTTTGTATTCACCATAGTGGCTCGTGCGTGTGTGCCATTAAAACGGCCATCTCAGCATATCATCACAGGGCGACCTTGTCCGCTATTGTTAGGGCTGCCAACGAGTGGTCTCAAGACTTCGAATCCCAACCAACCACTAATTTATCACCATTTCTGTCTTTCACATACGCGCTGACAGGTGGGCCCCAGGGTAATGTGCGCTAACGGTAACATGCGCTAATGAACGTGGACCGTTTGACTGGTCAATTGATCGTGTCATCAACAAACTACGGAGCTGTATGGTGAGCCAGTGACCTTATGAAAACCACAAAATGTATTTTATTAACACAGTACAGATGCAAGCTACCATTTCTTTCTTTTATATATGCGCTGACAAGTGGACTTCACGGTTACGTGCGCTGATGGTGCAACACTAGTTGCGCCACGCACAACGTCTGTCTGGTCAATTGATCGTGGCATCAACAAATTACCGAGTTGTATGGTGAGCCAATGACCGTATTATCATGACATGTATTCTTTTAACACATTACATACGCAAGCGCTCATATATATACGCGCAAACACTCAACGCTATAAGTGCACACACGCACACCCTACCCCTATGAGCACCTTCAAGAGAGTCAGCCAGCATATCATCTTGAGATTTTAGGAAGTGACCATATATAGGCGCCTCGTAGTCGAGGGGAACGTCTCCTCCCACTGAACGCACGTCGCCGGAAATACTAAAATTAATCCAGGATATATGCAGGCACCGAGATTTTAACCCTCGTGGGCTGGGGATACCACTGTCCTTCTAACCATCCAACCACAGGTTGGTTAGCACCACAAAATGTATATGGTGACCGTGATGAGCTTATTATGAAGTCTAGTGACCATATCGTCCTTTCGCTTAAAATACAATGACTTTAATATTCGTAAACAAAATATGGAGCATGCATCAAATACAATGATCGTCGGTGTCATCAACAAAATACAGAGATGTATGGTGAGCTAGGTATTGTATGATCTCCACAAGAATATATACGGTGATCGTAATGAGCATATCCTAAAGTCCAATGACCGTATAGTGCTTTTTCCTGAAATACAGTGATCGTCACGCGTGAATGTGTCAGGGGCATTCTTTTAGAGGGCCGAGAGATAGTTTGTGTGCGTACGTGAAAGTGGTGTAGAGAGAGGGGGCTTCGGTGGTGACAAAGAGATACATGCCCTTCGCTTCTCTTTCGCGTGACTAATATTTTAGGAGAAGATATAAACATTCACAGTGTGGAACAAATATTATTGGATGCATCATGCAATTAACTTTCATTTATAACTTTGTTCTATTTTATATGCTTATTTTCTTAGTGGCCGATTGTCTGTGTGGTGTGGTGGGCACATCATTTCTAGTTGTGGTGGGTCGACGTGAGGACTCATGGGTCGGTTTCATCTTGCGCCACATATGTTGGACCGGTACGCATTTTACGAAGCCCATGGAGGACTCGACGTACAAGACGAAGCTACCAGAGTCGTGGAGGACTCTATCCCAATTGACGATAAGCTGACTATATGTGATTTGTAACCCTAGCTAGGCCTCGAGTATGTTATGTAATCTCGGGGCAGGTTCGTTGATAGTATACACACACAATGCATTGTATTCACATGTACTTTGTACAGAACCCTATCACAAATATACAGTACTAGGAGTAGGCTTTTTCCTAAACTGCAAGGGCCCATACTTGGGTAAAAGTTTGCCTCTTATGACCATAAAGCCTAAGAGTTAGGGATATCTTACTGAATGATCTGATGGAATGATATCCTCCTACTAGTAAGAGAGAGGGGGTCAATGTGTGCGAGAGAGGCCTAAAGATAATGTGTGTGTGAGACACACGCATGCACATGTATGTGCATATAGAGGGGCAGCAGAGACCATACGTGTGTATATATGCATGTGTGAGAAATAGTGCTTTCCATCTGAGATTAGTGAAAGGAGTGGTATGTAGTAGTAAGAGAGATGTATGTGTGTATATATGCATGTGTGAGAAATAGTGCTTTCCAACTGAGATTAGTGAAAGGAGTGGTTTGTAGTAGTAAGAGAGAGATAGAGGGAGATATATATAGAGTGTGTGTGTAAGCCACAACGGGAGAGAGTGTGAGCATGTGTGAGAGAGAATGTCGATGTATATAAAGTGTGTGTCCTTATGCGTTAGATAGATAGATATATAACGCATGTGTGAGGACGGGCAGAGGCATAGTGCATCTACACGTAAAAGACTACACATTAAATTAAAATATAAATTCCATTTTTTTATGAGAGCAAGAATTTTACAATTTTTGTATGAACAAACATTGGTCTATCAGACACCCATACTCTATTGAATTCGAGCATGTGTATGGGTTTATATCATATTAACGATCCATAGAGAGAGGGAGAGAGAGAGTGGTTTGAAATCCATACAATGCATGGCTTTTGCAATTCATATATAAATATTAATTAGTGCACTCCGTGTTGTTAGTGTCAAGCACTTTATACATTTGTCACATACATGGATACATTACAAATTACTAGATATGGTAGAATACATGTTCAATTAAACATAAACGTGTGGTTTCGAAGATTCGAATTCATAGGAAGTGCATTCATCTATTTGAATTCAAGATAATGGCATTTGAAAGTCATGTCTAAAAGCAGACATCAATCTTTGTCGTGCGTTTGAACATGCTATAAATTCATATGCATGTCTAACTTTTTTTTTTGCAACCAAGGAGATTATATATCGAACCATGCATGAATTGAGATAAGCTGCATATTCTTTATTATGTATACTTGTGTACAATGTATTCAAATGTACCCCCTCCATTCCAAAATAATCGTAGTTTTAGGATTTTCAAGAGTCAAGATTTTTGAAGTTTGATAAATCCTGAAAGTTCAATTCAAGAGAACTGTAAACGTTAATGCTTCTGCTCCCAAATATTGAATTAAGTGCCAAATAAGCCTCTCGTCGCCCGAAACCGCGCGAGACTAATGTTTCATGGTAGGAAATTACTGTCCTGACTCTGACCCGAGTAGGCTATCGGCCCGATGTCCAAAGGTCTAAACCGGGGTAGGTTTGTAACTTCACCAAGACGCCAGTCTCAACCTCCTCCGAGAGGCATTCGTACAATGTCGGCGGATAAACACCTCTATGCGCTCGTCCGAAATCTATCACGCACACTATTTGGGACACATGAGATTACACTCCTACCCCGACCCGCAATATGTCCAAAATTTTAGATGGGGGTAAAAGTTTGTAACTTCCCCCAAATTTCGAACAAGCACGTACCAAACCGAAACATTGTTCCACTTAGTCCCCCTCCCTCCATTTCCCCGTTCATACTCCGTGGGCGCCAAAACACCCTCTCCACCAGCCGCAAAACCCCAGCCTCCTCCGTCCTCCACCCCACCGCACCCAATCCACCGCCGCCCTCCTCCATCACGCCGAAGCAACTACCCGGACATTGTCGTCCAACGCAACTGCAACACCCTCAAGGAATTAGAAACTACCCCGATGTTGTCGTCCAACGCAACCGCAACACCCTCAAGGACTTAGCAGCTGAAGCTGAGCCACGTCTGCCTCCACGACGCCGACGCTGACATGCACGATACGAGAACCACTTCACCACGCCGTCCCGCGCCTCACCATTGTCGCTCCACTGTCGCAACCGTCCACCACACCGGAGTGATACGTCTCCAACGTATCTACTTTTCCAAACACTTTTGCCCTTGTTATGGACTCTAACTTGCATGATTTGAATGGAACTAACCTGGACTGACGCTGTTTTCAGCAGAATGGCCATGGTGTTGTTTTTGTGCAGAAATAAAAAGTTCTCAGAATGACCTAAAACTCCACAGGGATTTATTTTGGAAAATATAAAAAATATCTACAAGAAGATCCAGACCAGGGGGCCCACACCATGTCCACGAGGGTGGGGGGCGCGCCCCCCCTAGGGCGCGCCCTCTGCCTCATGGGCCCCCTGGTGCTCCACTGACGTATCCCCAGATCCTATATATTCACTTTCGGGGAGAAAAAAATCAAGGATAAAGAATTATCGCGTTTTACGATACGGAGCCGCCGCCAAGCCCTAATCTCTCTCGGGAGGGCTGATCTGGAGTCTGTTCAGGGCTCCGGAGAGTGGAGATCGTCGCCATCGTCATCATCAACCTTCCTCCATCACCAATTCCATGATGCTCGCCACCGTGCGTGAGTAATTCCATCATAGTCTTGCTGGATGGTGATGGGTTGGATGGGATCTATCATGTAATCGAGTTAGTTTTGTTAGGGTTTCATCCCTAGTATCCACTATGTTCTAAGATTGATGTTGCTATGTCTTTGCTATGCTTAATGCTTGTCACTAGGGCCGAAGTGCCATGATTTCAGATCTGAACCTATTATGTTTTCATGAATATATGTGTGTTCTTGATCCTATCTTGCAAGTCTATAGTCACCTACTATGTGTTATGACCCGACAACCCCGAAGTGACAATAATCGGGACCACTCCAGGTGATGACCATAGTTTGAGGAGTTCATGTATTCACTATGCGTTAATGCTTTGGTCCGGTACTGTATTACAAGGAGGCCTTAATATCCCTTAGTTTCCAATAGGACCCCGCTGCCACAGGAGGGTAGGACAAAAGATGTCATGCAAGTTCTTTTCCATAAGCACGTATGACTATATTCGGAATACATGCCTACATTGCATTGATGAACTGGAGCTAGTTTTGTGTCACCCTAGGTTATAACTTCTACATGATGAATTGCATCCGACATAATTTCCCATCACCGATCCAATGCCTACGAGCTTTTCCCATATTGCTTGTTGCTTATTTACTTTTCCGTTACTACTATTACAAAAACTACAAAAACACTACTATCACCACTATCATATTACTTTGCTACTAAACTATCTTGCTGCAGATACTAAATTTCCAGGTGTGGTTTAATTGCAACTCAGCTTCTAATACTTAAGAGTATTCTTTGGCGCCCCTTGTGTCGAATCAATAAATTTGGGTTGAATACTTTACCCTCGAAAACTGTTGCGATCCCCTACACTTGTGGGTTATCAATACTATTTTCTGGCACCGTTGCCGAGGAAGCATAGCTCTATTCTTTAAGTCACTTGGGATTTATATTTATTGATCACTATGAAGAATTTTAAGGACTCAAAAACCAAGATCTTACCCTCAACTACGAGGGGAGGTAAGGAACTGCCATCTAGCTATGCACTTGATTCTCTTTCTATTATGGGTAAATTTGCGACACCTACTCATGCTATTGAATCTGATATGTCGTATGTTCTTGATGATGCCACTTCTGCTATGTATGATGAAACTACTTCTATGCCTGACACTGTGCTACTAGGTGAATTTCTAGATGAACAAATTGCTAGAGTTAGGGAGAATGCAAATATTGAAACTGGTGATATTTATGAAAGTGATGATGAAGCTTCTCCCAATAGATATGAATTGCCTGTTGTGCCTGAGGGTTATGTTATGGATGAAGAAACTGCTATAGACTTTCTTGCTTGCAATGATAGATATGATCTTAAAAAATTATTAGCTAAGCTGAAAGAAAAGTCCTTGAATGCTAGAATGAAACATGACCCTGCTTTTGCTACTTCACCTATCTGTGTTACTAATAAGGATTATGAATTCTCTGTTGATCTTGAGTTAATTACTTTGGTTGAATCTGATCCTTTCCATGGCTATGAGTCCTAAACTGTTGTGGCACATCTTACTAAGTTGAATGATATAGCCACCCTATTTACCAACGATGAAAAGATTCATTATTACTATATCCTTAAGTTATTTCCTTTTTCGTTAAAGGGTGATGCTAAGACTTGGTTTAATTCTCTTGATCCTGGTTGTGTGCGTAGTCCCTAGGATATGATGTATTACTTCTCTGCTAAATATTTTCCCGCTCATAAGAAACAAGCTGCCTTACGGGAAATATATACTTTGTGCAAATTGAAGATGAGAGTCTCCCACAAGCTTGGGGGAGGCTTCTCCAATTACTTAATGCTTTGCCTGATCATCCTCTTGAGATGCATGATATACTTGATGTCTTTTATAGTGGATAACCGATGATTCTAGAGACCCCCTGGATAGTTGTGTTGGTTGTGTTTTCAGGGAAAGAACAGTTGAACAAGCTGAATTACTATTGAATAATATGCTGGCCAATGAAAATAATTGGACACTTCCTGAACCAGCCCCTAAGCCAACTCCGAAGAAAAGAGGTGTTCTATTTCTCAGTCCTAAAGATATGCAAGAGGCAAAGAAATCTATGAAAGAAAAAGGTATTAAATCTGAATATGTTAAGAATTTACCACCTATTGAAGAAATACATGGTCTTGATAACCCAACACACGTAATAAAGGTAAATTCTCTCTATAGATTTTATGAAGGTGATATTCCTCATGATAAGTCTGCTAGCCAATGCTTAGATGAGTTTGACAATTTTATTGTGAAACAAGAAAACTTCAATGCTTATGTTGGTAGACAATTACAATACAACGCTTATATGATTGAACGCTTGAGTGATTATCTGTCTAGAGCTAAAGGTGAACTGAAACTTATTAGTATACATGCTTCTATGGTCACCACTCAAGTAGAACAAGTACTTTAGGCTCAGAATGATTTTCTGAATGAATTAAATAGTAAGAATAATGACTATGCTGTTAGAGTTGCTACTAGAGGTGGTAAAATGACCCGGGAACCTCTGTATCCTGAAGGCCACCCTAAGAGAATTGAGCAAGATTCTCAGAGAGCTAATTTAGATGCACCTAGTTCTTCCAAGAAGAAGAAAAAGAAAAATGATAGGACTTTGCATGCTTCTAGTGAACCTGTAGCTGACACACCTGAGAATCCCAATGATATATCTGTTTCTGATGCTGATACACAATCTGGAAATGAACATGAACCTAGTGATAATGTTAATGATGATGTTCATAATTTTGCTCCACCTAGCAATGATAATGATGTAGAGATTGAACTTGCTGTTGATCTTGATAACCCACAATCTAAGAATCAACGTTAAGAGAGACTTTGTTGCTCAGAAGCACGGTAGGGAAATAGAACCATGGGTTCAGAAACCCATGCCTTTTCCTCCAAAACCATCCAAGAAAAAGGATGATGAGGATTTTGAGAGGTTTGCTGAAATGATTAGACCTATCTTTTTGCGTATGCATTTTACTCATGTGCTCAAAACAAATCCTTATGCTAAGTATATGAAAGATATTATTACCAACAAAACAAAGATACCTGAAGTAGAAATTTCCACCATGCTTGCCAATTACACTTTCAAGTGTGGAATACCTAAGAAATTAGGAGATCCGGGAGTACCTACTATACCTTGCTCCATTAAGAGAAACTAGGTTAAAACTGCTTTATGTGATCTTGGAGCCGGTGTTAGTGTTATGCCTCTCTCTTTATATCGTAGACTTGACTTGAGTAAGTTGACACCTTCTGAAATATCTTTGCAAATGGCTGATAAATCAACTGCTATACCTGTCGGTATTTGTGAGGATGTCCATGTTGTAGTTGCAAATGTTACTATTCTAACGGACTTTGTTATACTTGATATTCCCGAGGACGATAACATGTCTATTATCCTTGGTAGATCATTTTTGAATACTGCAGGGGCTGTTATTGATTGCAACAAAGGCAATGTCACTTTTCAAGTCAATGCTAATGAGCATACAGTACACTTTCCGAGGAAACAACCTCAGGTCCACAGTATCATTTATATTGGAAAATTTTCAACTATCACTATTGGAGGTTTTGAATTTCCTCTTCCTACTATCAAGAAGACATATGACATTCTTATTGTTGGGGACATACATATCCCCATCGAGGTAACCTAGTGTTATTCGAAAATTCTCTAGTTTCATGCTATTCGGAAAGAGTTTATTAACAAGACCTGATCAACCTTGTTAATGGATTCCTTTTGATGAGCATGGGATAGGTGAATCTAGATAGCACAACCTTTTGTACCCTCCTTTTACTTTCTATTAATTAGCATAAATAAAAAAATAGTATTTTCTGTCTGTTTCCAGACATATCCGTGTAAAAAAAATATCCCGAAAATAAAAGTTCTCCAAATGCCATGAAAATGAAATATGATTTTTCTAGAATATTTGAGAAAATATGGCACAAAACACAAAGTGAGGGGATCCAGCACCTAGCCACGAGGGTCCAGGGCGCGCCTCCCTTCCACGGAGCGTCCCCCTGCCTCGTGGGCCCCACGTGGCCCCCCTCAACTTATTCCTGCACCACACTCTTCTTCTTCCTCCCAAAAAAATCACCAACTAGCTCAAACCCGAGTTCTAGCTCATCTTGCTGCCATTTTCGATCTCCTTGCTCAAAGCACCATTCAGCAAATTGTTTGGGGAGATTGTTCCTTGGTATGTGACTCCTCCATGGTACAATTAGTTCTTGCTCTAGTGCTCTATTTATTGCAAATTTTTGCTGGTGTGGTGACCTTGTTCTTGAGCTTGCATGTCAAATTTTCTTGGTCCCAAGTAGTTCTAATGCATGATATAGTCTCTTGGCACTTATAGGAGTTGTTGCTATCAATCTTGTTGAGTTTGGTTAACTTTTATTTTGAGTTACTAAAAAGTTCAGAAAAATGCATAGGAAAAACTTCCAAGGTGGTTCTCCAAGGAAGCAAGAAACGAGGCTCACGTTCCGTGAGCCGGGCGATGAACTACCGAGGGATGATGATGTCAGGCATTGTGAATGGCCGTCTGATGACTTTTTGGATCAGGTTGGCATAAAGGATGATTTTTACGCATATGTGCGTAATGCTGACCTCGAGGGCTTGATACAAGATAAGTGCCCTCAATACTGTGGCTTAATTGATAGCTTTCTGAGAAGGTTTAAATTTTCATCTTCACGTAATTCTCACACTGTCCTATTTGACGTATATGATAAATCTTATACCATGGACTCAGAGGATTTTAATGATGCTTGTAAGCTCCCATAGTGGGGCAATATGGGTGATCCTCGTAAATCTGAATTTAGAGAGTTCCTTGCTAGTATCACAGTGGGGGAATCTAGGGAAATCACACATGTTACCATAGGGAGCATCCATTTTCCTGTTATTCATTACTTTGCTCTCTTTATTGGTAGATGCATAAATGGTAAAGATGAGGCTTGTCACATGTGTGTCCTAGATCTTAGTGTTCTCAGGAGTGTTTTGCTAGGTGATAGACAATATAACTTGGGAGCCATTGTTGCACGTAAGCTACACCATAATGGTATGATTGGAGATTTATTTGGTGGGATTTATGCCACTCGCATAGCCCGCTTTCTGGGTGTGCCTGTGCACGAGAATGATGAACCTTTACCTCGTGCTCATTTAGATTGCTATGCTATGACTAGTCACCGGTTTGTAGAGAGGGATGGCCAAACCCTCAAATATCGATTAATCTTTAACAAGTAGCATGCCATCACTATTGTTCTTCCCGCCCCTACTTTGTTTGACTTTTAGGCAAAAGGGAGACACACTATAACTATGGAGTAGGCAAATGCGTATTATAATATGACAGAAGCAGCCCGCCTTTGAGCTGCAACTCAGCATGCAGTAGCTACTGCATCTCACGACAACCCCAACTATGACTTTGGATATCCGTCAAGCCAATACTGGCCATAGACCAACTTAGGCCAAAAGCCTAAGCTTGGGGGAGTATGTGTTTCTCACCGACTTTACTCTCATGTTCACACTTATTCTAGTTGTCGGTGCTCACACTCTTTCATTGTACCATCCATGTTTAGTTTCAATTCTTTTTCTTAGTCTTTTTCTCGTGTGCTAGAAGAACCTTAAGAAAAACAAAAAATATATTAGTTGTAGCTTCTAGCTCGTTCACTTTTCTTGCTTGTAGTAGTAGTAATTAAAAATAAAACCCCAAAAGATTTCTCGTTCTTCTTTTGCTTGTTGGAAGCTTTCCCGTGTAAATAGTTTCTTTTCTTTTCTTTGGGGGTTAAGAGTAGAAGACCATGATTGAAATTGCTTAGTGGCTCTCATATGCTTTATTGTTGATTTAACCTTGAGCCATATTACCTTGTCTTCTCTCTTGTATTAAATGTCTGCAGATTCCAACTTAGTCCAATGCACGTGCACTATTATTATTATCCACACTGTTCGGTCGTGCGAGTGAAAGGTAATAAGGATGATATATGATGAACTAATTGAGATGAGAAAAGCTGGTATGAACTCGACCTCTCTTGTTTTTGTAAATATGATAGTACATCGTTCCTGATTCAGCTTGTTGTGAATGAAACATGCTTGCAATGACAATTAGACATCATAGCTGCTTATGCCATGATTAGTTAGCTGAGAGTTTATAATGGTCTATCTTGCGTGCCAACATGATATTAAAATGGTTGTTATGTGGTATGATGGGGTGGTATCCTCCTTTGAACGAATTAAGTGATATGACTTGGCACGTGTTCACGCATGTAGTTGAAACAAATCAACATAGCCTCCACGATATTTATGTTCATGGTGATTTATATCCTACTCATGCTTGCATTCATTGTTGATTAATTTTAATGCATGTTCATGACCGTTGTTGTTCTCTAGCTGGTCGCTTCCCAGTCTCTTTCTAGCCTTCACCTGTAATAAACGGGAATACTGCTTGTGCATCCACATCCATAAACCCCAAAGTTATTCCACATGAGTCCACCATACCTTCCTATATGCGGTATTTACCTGCCATTCCAAGTAAATTTGTATGTGCCAAACTCTAAACCTTCAAATGAAATTATGTTTTCTATGCTCGAACAACTCATGTATCAACTAGGGATGTCTATATCTTCCATGCTAGGTGGGTTATTCTCACGATGAGTGGACTCCGCTCATCATTCATGAGAAAATGGCTGGTAACCGGGATGTCTAGTCCCATGCTCAAAATCATAATAATGAAACAAAACTCCCCGAGGGCTGTTGCTGGTTTGGACGGTACCCGTTGTTTCGGGCTAGCCGTGGAGTGTGCTTATTGGAGGTTGGGGGAGTATAAACTTTACCATTCTATTTGGGAACCGCCTATAATGTACGTAGCATGGGAGATATCGAGATTCTTGGTTGTTATGTTGACAATGAGAGTATACCGCTCAAAATGTTATTCATCTCTATTTAAAAATCAAGCTCTGGCACCTCTACAAATCCCTGCTTCCCTCTACGAAGGGCCTATCTATTTACTTGTATGCAGAGTCATCATCCTCTTATCAAAGAGCACCAGTAGGAGAGCACCTCTGTCATAAGCATGTATTACCATTAATTTGCATTGAGTATGATCATGACTGGATCTCTTTTACCATGAATTACAATGTCTAGTCAATCCTTGATCTTTAAAGGTGCTCTGCATTTATGTTTTGCGGTCTCAGAAAGGGCTAGCGAGATACCATCTTGTTATATCATATCATGATTGTGTTGAGAAAGTGTTGTCATCTAAGGTTTATTATTATTGCTCGCCAGTTGATTATGCCATTGATATGAGTAGACTTGAGACCTGAAGGTTATTGTGAATGGGGTTACTTCATGATCTTTTTGAAAACCTTAATGTTATCTTACATATTTACAATAACAAGAGCAAACAGAGTTTGTCAAAGTTTTTCTTTATCACTTTCAGTTTATCAACTGAATTGCTTTAGGACAAGCAAAGGTTTAAGCTTGGGGGAGTTGATACGTCTCCAACGTATCTATTTTTCCAAACACTTTTGCCCTTGTTATGGACTCTAACTTGCAAGATTTGAATGTATCTAACCCGGACTGACGCTATTTTCAACAGAATTGCCATGGTGTTGTTTTTGTGCAGAAATAAAAAGTTCTCGGAATGACTTGAAACTCCACGGAGATTTATTTTGGAAAATATAAAAAATGTTTGCAAGAAGATCCAGACTAAGGGGCCCACACCCTGTCCACGAGGGTGGGGGCGTCCCCCCTAGGGCGCGCCCTCTACCTCGTGGGCCCCCTGGTGCTCCACCTACGTATCCCCAGATCCTATATATTCACTTTTGGGGAGAAAAAATCAAGGAGAAAGAATTATCGCGTTTTACGATATGGAGCCGCCGCCAAGCCCTAATCTCTCTTGGGAGGGCTGATCTGGAGTCCGTTCGGGTCTCCGGAGAGTGGAGATCGTCGCCATTGTCATCATCAAACTTCCTCCATCACCAATTCCATGATGCTCACCGCCGTTCGTGAGTAATTCCATCGTAGGCTTGCTGGACAGTGATGGGTTGGATGGGATCTATCAAGTAATTGAGTTAGTTTTGTTAGGGTTTGATCCCTAGTATCCACTATGTTTTGAGATTGATGTTGCTATGACTTTGCTATGCTTAATGCTTATCACTAGGGCCCGAGTGCCATGATTTCAGATCTGAACCTATTATGTTTTCATGAATATATGTGTGTTCTTGATCCTATCTTGCAAGTCTATAGTCACCTACTATGTGTTATGATCCGGCAACCCCGAAGTGACAATAATCGAAACCACTCCTGGTGATGACCATAGTTTGAGGAGTTCATGTATTTACTATCAAGCAATTGATAGAAAAGCAAATAATTATAACGACATCTATGGCAATGATCATAAATATAGCCATCACGTCGGAGACAAGTAGACCGACTCCTGCCTGCATCTACTACTATTACTCCACACATCGACTGAACCGATTCTGTATCTAGAGTATTAAGTTCATAAAAATAGAGTAACACATTAAGCAAGATGACATGATGTAGAGGAATTAACTCAAGCAATATGATGAAAACCCCATCTTGTTATCCTCGATGGAAAAAATAGAATACGTGTCATGTCCCCTACTGTCAGTGGGATTGAGCACCGCAAGATTGAACCCAACGCAAAGCACTTCTCCCATTGCAAGAATTATCAATCTAGTTGGCCAAACAAAACAGATAGTTCGAAGTGAATTACTAAGATATAATATCATGCATATAAGAATTCAGAAAAGACTCAAATATTATGCATAGATAATCCGATTATAAACCACAATTCATCGGATCTTGACAAACACACCGCAAAAGAAGATTACATCGGATAGTTCTCTAAGAACAACGAGGAGAACATGGTATTCAAGATCAAAGAGAGAGAAGAAGCCATCTAGATACTAGCTATCGACTCGTAGGTCTGTGGTAAACTACTGACACTACATCGGAAGGGCAATAGGGTTGATGTAGATGCCCTCCATGATTGATTCCCCCTCCGATCGAGTACCGGAAAAGGCATCCAGATGGGATCTCGCGAGAACAGAAGTTTACAACAGTGGAAAAGTGGTTTCGATAGATGTTCTCATGTTTCTGGAATATATAGGTATTTATAGGTGGAAGAAGTCGGCCGGGGGAGGCACGAGGGGCACACAAGGTAGGGGCGCGCCCTACCCCTTGGGGGCGCCCTCCACCCTTGTGGCCACCTCGTGGATCCCCTGGCGTGTATTCCAAGTCCATCTGATGTCTTCTAGTCCAAGAAAAATCTCCAAAAAGTTTCGTTACGTTTGGACTTTATTGGATATTCCTTTTCTGCGAAACTGAAAAACAAGGAAAAACATAAACTGGCACTGGGCTCTGGGTTAATAGGTTAGTCCCAAAAATCATATAAAATAGCATATAAATGCATATAAAACATCCAAGATAGATAATATATTAGCATGGAACAATCAAAAATTATAGATATGTTGGAGATGTATCAAGCATCCCCAAGCTTAATTCCTGCATGTCCTCGAGTAGGTAAATGATAAAAACAGAATTTTTGATGTGGAATGCTACATGTCGGTGTCAAAACCAGCAGATCTTGGGTAGGGGGGGCCGAAGTTGTACGTCATAGGATCGATGGTAACAGGAGACAGGGGACACGATGTTTTACCCAGGTTCAGGCCCTCTCGATCGAGGTAATATCTGTGACGCCCCCGATTTGTCCGTACACTAATCAAGCACACAAATGTGTACGGCCAAGATCATGGACTCACTGGAAGATATCACAACACAACTCTAGACACAAATTAAAATAATACAAGCTTTATATTACAAGCCAGGGGCCTCGAGGGCTCGAATACACAAGCTTGAAAACACAAGAGTCAGCGGAAGCAACAATATCTGAGTACAGACATATGTTAAACAAGTTGCCATAAGATGGCTAGCACAAAGTAGCAACGATCGAAAAGGCAAGGCCTCCTGCCTGGGACCTCCTAACTACTCCTTGAAGCCGAACTTCACGTAGAAACATCCTCGGGATCTTCTGGGTCCGGGGCTCCACCATCTGGATGCGTCATCCGAGAAGAAGGGACAAAAGAGGAAAAGAGGGAGAAAAGCAACCGTGAGTACTCATCCAAAGTGCTCGCAAGCAAGGAGCTACACTACATATGCAATGATATCTGTGTAAGGGGGTAATATTTGTGGACTGAACTGCAGAATGCCAGAAAAAGAGGGGGGTAGCTAATCCAATCGAAGACTACGCTTCTGGCAGCCTCCGTCTTGCAGCAGTAGAAGTGAGTAGCTGGAAAGTAACAAGTATCAAAGCTTCTGGCAGCCTCCGTCTTGAGTAGCTGAAGAGTTCACCAAGTAACATCGTATAGCATAATCCTACCCGGCGATCCTCCCGCACATCACCCTGTGAGAGAGCAACCACCGAGTTATATCTGGCACTTGTAAGGGTGTGTTTTATTAAGTATCCGGTTCTAGTTGTCATGAGGTCGGAATACAACTCCGGGTCGTCCTTTTACCGAGGGACACGGCTATTCAAATAGATTAACTTCCCTGCAGGGGTGCACCACATAACCCAGCACGCTTGATCCCATTTGTCCGGACACACTTTCCAGGGTCATGCCCGGCCTCGGAAGATCAACACGTCACAGCCCTACCTAAGCACAACAGAGAGGTCAGGACACCGGTCTAAGTCCTAGGCGCGCAGGGGTCTGGGCCCATCGCCCAACGCACACCTGCACGTTGCGTACGCGGCCGGTGAGCAGACATAGCAACCTCCATTACTAAGGAAGTTACGTTACGCGGTCCAACCCGGTGCGCGCCGCTCAATCGCTGACGTCAAGAAGGCTTCGGCTGATACCACGACGTCGAGTACCCATAACTATTCCCACGTAGCTGGTTAGTGCGTATAGGCCAACGGCTAGACTCAGATCAAATATCCAAACTCGTTAAGCGTGTTATTATGAAATAACTGCGGACAACGACCAGGGCCAGGCAACCTCTCCACTGGGTGTCTCAACCTGCCCTGTCGCTCCGCCACAAAGATCCACTCGGGGGCCGTCGGGAACTCAGGCCCACCACTACCTGGATGGAGCCACCTGTCCTTTCAGCCCCCATATCAGAATCACTTGCGGGTACTCAAAGAGCCGACCCGACTTTAGTCACATCATGTATCATGTAAAGTGTATGTAGTATATACCCGTGATCACACCCAAGTGATCACGGCCCGGTAGAATAGCAGGGCAGACAGACAACGGTGTAGGGCCACTGCTGGAGTACTAGCATCCTATACTAAGCATTAGGATGGCAGGTAAAGTATCAACAGTTGTAGCAACAATGACAGGCTATGCAGCAAAATAGGAGTAACCGAACAGTAACATGCTACGCTACTCTAATGCAAGCAGTAGAGAGAAGAATAGGCGATATCTAGTGATCAAAGGGGGGGGAGGCTTGCCTGGTTGCTCTGGCAAGGAGGGGTCGTCAACACCGTAGTCGGACTGGGGTCACCGGCAGTCTCGGGGTCTAACGGAAAGAAGTAACCGAGGGGAAACATAATAAATAACAGAGCTATCAAAGCATCACAAAGCATAACATGGCAATACGCGGTGCTACGTGTGACCTAACGTGGTAGGAGGTGTCACCGACGAAGGGGGTAAACATCCGGGAAATTATCCCCGGTGTTTCGCATTTTCGGACAGATGAAACGGAAGGGGAAAGTTGCAGGTTCGGTATGATAGAGGTGTGTGGCGGACGAACGGACCGCGTATTCGGATTCGTCTCGTCGTTCTGAGCAACTTTCATATATAAAACTTTTTCATCTGAGTTACGGTTTATTTTATATGATTTTTCAAAGTTTTAATAATAATCTCTAATTATTATTAATTCGAAAATAAAGATTAAATGCTAGGTGCACCCAGCTCTGTGTACACAACAGTGTACACAGAGGATGACATGTGGGTCCAGGGGGTCCCAGTTGACCAGTCAACGTTTGACTGGTCAACAGGGGGTGGGGCCCCCTGTCATGCACATAGTAGGTAATTTGATGATTAATTAGTCTAACTAATTAATTAGTTTAATAAAGTTAATTTCTTCTATTTTTTTCTTCTTTTTTTTAACAGGGCAGTGGGGCCCGTAGGCCAGTGACTCAGGGGGCTCGGGCAGGTTATCGGGGCTGCGAGAGCGAAGCCAAATCGGGGCTCCGCCCCGATAGCGCAGGCACGGGCGCTCAGCGCCGGAGCGCGCGGCCCCGGTGGAGTGGGCGGGCGAGGCCCGGCGAGGGCATCCGGCGCAGGGCGGCGGCGCTAGGCAGGCGAGGCCTGGGCGGCACGCGCGCGGCCGACGCGAGCTGGGGTGGGGCCGGGGCACAACAGGGGAAGGCAGGGGCGCGGCCGGTTAGCGAGGAGGCAGTAGCAGCATTGGCCGCGGCGACTGCGGTCGCGGGCGACAGCGGTCGCGGGCGACAGCGGCAAGCGACAGCAGCAGCAGCATCAGGCGGCAGCAGCGGTACGCAGAACAACAACGGCATCACAAGCAGGCAGCGGCGGCGCAAGCAATAGTGACAGAGCAAGGCAAGGGCGGTAGCAGTACACACACGCGTGTGTACGCGGAGCTTCAGGGCGGTGACGACGAGCTCTAGGTAACGGCTACATCAATGAATCAAGGCGGAAAACAAGAGGAATTGGTCGAGGAGCTCACCCCAGGGCTTGTGGACACCTTGGTTGCCGCGGGGACGGATCGGAGCAGCGGCAACTATCGGCGAGATGTGGCGGCCGTGGGCGAAGACGACGGCAACGGCGAGCGTACGGAGCGTCCTGGCTCGGGTTCCTCGATGGAGAGGATGGAGACGACCGCGAGGATGCTGATGGATGTGCCCTTAGGTGCCGGGGAAGCCCACGGCCTTCGGATCGACGAGGGGGCGGCGATGGTGGCGGTGGACGGCTTCTGTAACAAGAGAGGGAGAGATGGGGAAGGGGAGAAGAAGCTAGGGTTCGAGGAGAGGACCGGGCGACGCCTTATTGTCCCAAGAGGCCGTGGGATCGCCAGCACGTCGCCCAGGAGCACGGCCATGGCGTGGATGCCCGCCACGACCCCCCTGCCTCCCTGTAGCAGGAGGTTGGGGATGAGTGCGGGGGGGGGGTGTGGGCTGGGCCTCGCCTAGTCCACACTTGGGCCTTTCTTCTTTTGTCTTAAGATTTCCTGTTGTTTTTTTTTTGTTTTTTTTTGTACTTCTCCAATGTTTTGCAGTTTATTTGGTCTCACTTGCCTTTTGTTAAAAGTGGAACCAAGTCACATAAATACTATGCAATAAACTGCATTGCCACAAAAAGTTTTTACCCCGAAATAAAAAAGTTTAGTATTTTACAAAATACCAAAGGCATTTAAATAATCGTTTTTGCTACCTTTTATTCTTTTTAGAGTATTTAACCATTTTATTAAAGGGGGATTTGTCCACCATAATTACCTATGCATTATTTGGTACAACCCAAACATTTTATGTTTAATATTTGAAAACTCTTACCGTTTGACTCGATTTTGAAATTGAATTTGAATCGGTTTCGAATCAACGCGAGTTTATTAACCATAACCGAGGTGACGTGTCATCATCAATGTGGAATTAATGTAGCTTAATTATCCGTGCGTCACAATTATCCTCCACTACAAGAAATCTCGTCCCGAGATTTAAGCGGTGGAGTATGGGGGGAAAAGTGCTGGTAGCGAAAACCTAACGAGTCTTCTCGGTCTTGGCTGCCCGTTCGAAGAGGTTGATCCCTTTCATTGATGTCTTCATTTCTCTGCTTCAAGTCATCGTGATATAGTCGTCATCCTTTCTTCGGGATCTCCATCGTCCTACGAATGCGATAAGGGGGGAAAACTTTGGAAGAACGCATCTCCACAAGGCTGGGCATCTGACGGTAAGCTCAATGGAAAATACATGAGGTATCCCACGAGTTGTATTTCAGTGAATTAGATGAGTACAATATACGATGGTACCAAAGTTTCAAATCTGTAGGCAATCATTCGATGCCTAGTCAGAAGCTGGAATGGGGGCTTGATTAACGGGAATAACATGGCGCTTGATTCCATGATGAATAATGGTATAGAATTTAGCTCGTGAATCACATACGAAGCCAGGTGCAAAGAACACATTAGAATCCAGGTTGTAAAGAAGGGTCATGTTTCGATCCAGCGGACCTGTGGGTTATGGGCCCACCATGTGGATTGAAAGTAGGAAGGGTGGTGACATCTTGCACAGCCGCAATAGGGAGGCATGTCAGTGGATAGCTTGTCAGCTATGTCGGCAACAAAGTCGGTACCAAGGACGGGGAACGAAGAGAACCATTTTCCCGCTCGTTGAAACGAGGCGGACCAATAGACAAAGTTCTCGCCCATCAGTGGTTACCAAAATGTTATCAACAATAGTAACAGGGTCTTACTGACAAAGTTGTACACCAAGGTGTTTACATAAGCAGAAAATTATTACTGCTTAGATGATATGTAGATCAAAGAAAGGTTAAACAAACAAATGGAAAGGAAAATTGTGATTACACACAATTAATAGGAGTATATCCTTCCCATGGTCAAGCAGAACATGGCATACAGGGTAGGAGAGCAAGTACCCAACCATTTAGATAAAGATGCAAGGATTAATCAAGATGTTACCCATACAACGGTGTTTGGATAACTGACCAAGAAACATTTAACATTGGGCTTCAAATGCTCTTGTTGAAAATCGGAGTACCACAGACATGCTTCGAGATAGTATTGGCATGGTCTTGAAGCAAAGGTCGGACTTGGATACACAAGGGATTCACCAGGAACAACTTATAGAATAAGTCTTACAATTTCCTCCTGAAGAATGGTTATCCTTGCAAAAGAGATTATAATGATAGGTCCTCCAGCAAGGGGGGCTAGGCACGACATCATATTACCAAGTCATCAAAGGACCAATATTATAACTACTGCAAAGTTGTCCCAGCCATCATATCTGACCGAGTTTCAGATTTGATTGGTGTCATGATACCTCAGGCTCGGGATGTTCGAGAAGAAACGATGCAACAATAATTGACGAAATGACATTGCAAGATTCTCGAGTAATGAACTATGGGAGCGGGTTCCCGAAATAATAGTTTATCATTAAACCAAGGAGAGGATGAGGAGGTGGCTGATGGGCTCAGCGACAATTCATCGAGAATTCTAAACAGAGGGATTTCCACAATAATGTGAACAAGAGGATGACACTTGTCAATTCAAATGATATAATGTTGTATGCTCGAGGAAAACATACACCATTAAACATTAGTTGAAAGGTGTGCCCGAAATATGACCTTAGGCAGCAAGATCAATGTTAGAGTGACGATTCAATAACCAACGGTCTAAGAAAGAACTGTTGATCATTAACTCCAAAGCAATAGGGTTGCTAGAAGTACAGAACTCAAGTAGCATCATTAGCATATTGGTATCCCGGTTAAAAACAACACGGGGACCAAGGAAGAATGGTGATGGTGAGAAGTATCATCATACCGGGAATTTCTAAGAGGTGGAGCAATCCCCATAACATTCTCGACATAAAAGACATTAATACTTCAAGGCATAGCACAACACTACCTGGAGAGCAAGTTGTGTTCATCATGTAGAGAAGTTCGTGATGAAAGGAAGTCATGGGTGTTGTCGATGATAATAAAATCATCGAGGGCAAGGAGGGTATTTCTCATCATGAACATAGTTGACATCTCGTAAGAAGTCAAAGTGTTGAAGGTGATCCGACACATTTGTTGGGAGGTTTCAAGAGGATGCAATCAAACAACAACGGCAACAAGCAAGGGAATGACGAAGTGGCCAGTTATAGGATCAATATATAAGATGGAAGCTCGGAACCAACGTTGCCTTTCGAGACAAGCAACATGAGGTTGAAAGCCCGACGTAAGTCGTGCTCACACACTGAAGAATTTGTGCACCAGAGAAGGACAAGGTAGCACAGTCAAAGATAGCAAGACCATGATGCAACAGATAGTCCACGAATGACTAGATTGAGTTCAGAATTTCCCAGTAAAAATACTAGGGGTATTTGATTTGTAGTGCGGAATAATTCCCCTTGTCAGTGTCCTCGGTTGACAACAACCCAGAAATCGTAGAGTTATTACGACAAGGAAGGACATTACTTCAACAAAGTTAATAAGATGTGGTGCAATGGCAAGACATCTTCGATATACCAGGGGGTAATACTCGAAGGTAGAACATGATAGAAGTAGAACCGGGTCATTGACCTACGACATCAGATACTTTAACATTGCCAAAAATAGACGAGCCACTGGAATGAATTCCCATCAGATATATTAGATCAGGCCAGCATGGTTGGAACCATAACTGTAAGGAATCAATTCAAGAATACCGAAAGAATCATACAGCTCGATAATCATTTTGCAAGAAGCTTCTGAGACGGTCTACATCATTTTCATGGGCATGAACACAAAGTTCATGGTGGACACCCACTTCTTTAATGCATATCATTTCATTCACCTCTCGCTTTGATAAAACTGTAGTGTTGGAATTTTAACTGGTAGAACACCGGAAGAGTATGACTTGTGAAAACTTTCGGGTTTTCACGGATTAGGGGAAGGCATAGGTTCCACCCATCGGGCATCTTAGTAACATATACCACAAGTTTCAAAAGTAAATATCACCAGATCAAAAGGAGAGCATGGTTGTCAAAGAAGAGGGTACAATTTACCAAAGGCATTATGTATCAGGGGGAGAACTCAAGTTTTTGATATGTCGGAACGATCGGATAATAATCCACAAAAGGATCTGGCAGACCGCAAGGAATCAAATGTGAGTATCGATACTCAACCAGAAGAAGAAATAATTAAAGGAGATCAGATTATAGAAACAACTGACTAATTCAACCAAATGCAAAGGAATTATGTTTCCTGAATCAAGAGATCAGAAGCAAACGCTCTGATCAAGGATGGATAAGTTGAATTTGCTTAGGGGTACAAGCGATGGCAATTTGATTGGTCGAGATCCAACTAGGTTTAAAATGACGTCTGCGTCGGAAGGATGAATTCTAGGATCTGATTGGGGATTGCGAGCATCGGCAACATTTTGAATCAACGGACTCAAAATGATAGTGACAAGGATGAGAATAATGTTGCCAGGCTTATGGGATTAACCATATTGCACGCAAGCAAGAATTTCAAGATAAATATGTTGTTGAGGATTTTCTAAAGCTCGAATAGGATTTCGAAGACTTTAGTGAAACATATGAACAACTGTGGAGAAACAAATCCTCGGTATGTGTGAGGATTAATTTGTAGGTGTATTCAGGCGACAAGGAACTATAAGGCAGTAGGCACAAAGGATTATTGAAACAACGACGAGTATTTCGAGGTATCTTGTAATAACAAGACCAACTAGGGATGAATGTAAGAATGACACCTGCATGTAGTTATCATAAGGGTTGACGGTGGAAGGGGAAATGCAAACGCGATGAACACGAGTTCTCGGGTTAGAAACGGAGTGTATCTTTAGGGTCTTCTGGTGCAGCAGACGATCATCGGTAATAAGGTGCTCTCCGGGTGAAAGTGATAACGAGATCCTAATGTTAGATTTAGCAAAATTCATTTATCCCGAATAGAAGAGAGATCAGAGTCCCAGAGTATAGACCAGGAGTAAAAGATCCTATCACCACCCATTGGTGTTGTGGGCCCGTAAGCCACATAGCAAGTTAGTAAATTTGTTTCTCAAATACTAGACTCAACTTCGGCCAAGGAGTTGGAAAGGGGGATTCCTACAGGCAGTCGGCTCTGATACCAACTTGTGACGCCCCCGATTTGTCCGTACACTAATCATGCACGCAAATGTGTACGGCCAAGATCAAGGACTCACTAGAAGATATCACAACACAACTGTAGACACAAATTAAAATAATACAAGCTTTATATTACAAGCCAGGGGCCTCGAGGGCTCGAATACACAAGCTCGAAAACACAAGAGTCAGCGGAAGCAACAATATCTGAGTACAGACATAAGTTAAACAAGTTGCCATAAGATGGCTAGCACAAAGTAGCAACGATCAAAAAGGCAAGGCCTCCTGCCTGGGACCTCCTAACTACTCCTCGAAGCCGAACTTCACGTAGAAACATCCTCGGGATCTTCTGGGTCCGGGGCTCCACCATCTGGATGCGTCATCCGAGAAGAAGGGACAAAAGGGGAAAAAGGGGAGAAAAGCAACCGTGAGTACTCATCCAGAGTACTCGCAAGCAAGGAGCTACACTACATATGCAATGATATTTGTGTAAGGGGGTAATATTTGTGGAGTGAACTGCAGAATGCCGGAAAAAGAGGGGGATAGCTAATCCAATCGAAGACTATTTTTCTGGCATCCTCCGTCTTGCAGCAGTAGAAGAGAGTAGCTGGAAAGTAACAAGTATCAAAGCTTCTGGCAGCCTCCGTCTTGAGTAGCTGAAGAGTTCACCAAGTAACATCGTATAGCATAATCCTACCCGGCGAACCTCCCGCACATCACACTATGAGAGAGCAACCACCGAGTTATATCTGGCACTTGTAATGGTGTGTTTTATTAAGTATCCGGTTCTAGTTGTCATGAGGTCGGAATACAACTCCGGGTCGTCCTTTTACCGAGGGACACGGCTATTCGAATAGATTAACTTCCCTGCAGGGGTGCACCACATAACCCAGCACGCTTGATCCCATTTGGCCGGACACACTTTCCAGGGTCATGCCCGGCCTCGGAAGATCAACACGTCGCAGCCCTACCTAAGCACAACAGAGAGGTCAGGACGCCGGTCTAAGTCCTAGGCGCGCAAGGGTCCGGGCCCATCGCCCAACGCACACCTGCACGTTGCGTACGCGGCCGGTGAGAAGACCTAGCAACCTCCATTACTAAGGAAGTTACGTTAAGCGGTCCAACCCAGGGCGTGCCGCTCAATCGCTGGCGTCAAGAACGCTTCGGCTGATACCACGACGTCGAGTACCCATAACTATTCCCACATAGCTGGTTAGTGCGTATAGGCCAACGGCCAGACTGAGATCAAATATCCAAACTCGTTAAGCGTGTTATTATGAAATAACCGCGGACAACGACCAGGGCCAGGCCACCTCTCCCGTGGGTGTCTCAACCTGCCCTGTCGCTCCGCCACAAAGATCCACTCGGGGGCCGTCGGGAACTCAGGCACACCACTACCTGGATGGAGCCACCTGTCCTTCCAGCCCCCATATCGGAATTACTTGCGGGTACTCAAAGAGCCGACCCGACTTTAGTCACATCATGTATCATGTAAAGTGTATGTAGTATATACCCGTGATCACACCCGAGTGATCAAGGCCCGATAGAATAGGGCAGACGGACAAGGGTGTAGGGCCACTGTTGGAGTACTAGCATCCTATACTAAGCATTAGGATGGCAGTTAAAGTATCAACAGTTGTAGCAACAATGACAGGCTATGCAGCAGAATAGGAGTAACCGAACATTAACATGCTACGCTACTCTAATGCAAGCAGTAGAGAGAAGAATAGGCGATATCTGGTGATCAAAGGGGCGGGCTTGCCTGGTTGCTCTAGCAAGGAGGGGTCGTCAACACCGTAGTCGAACTGGGGTCACCGGCAGTCTCGGGGTCTAACGGAAAGAAGTAACGGAGGGGAAACATAATAAATAACAGAGCAATCAAAGCATCACAAAGCATAACATGGCAATACGTGGTGCTACGTGTGACCTAACGCCGTAGGAGGTGTTATCGACGAAGGGGGTAAACATCCGGGAAAGTATCCTCGGTGTTTCGCATTTTTGGACAGATGAAACGAAAAGGGAAAAGTTGCAGGTTCGGTATGATAGAGGTGTGTGGCGGACGAACGGACCGCGTATTCGGATTCGTCTCGTCGTTCTGAGCAACTTTCATATATAAAACTTTTTCATCCGAGTTACGGTTTATTTTATATGATTTTTCAAAGTTTTAATAATAATCTGTAATTATTATTAATTCGGAAATAAAGATTAAATGCTAGGTGCACCCAGCTCTGTGTACACAACAGTGTACACAGAGAATGACATGTGGGTCCAGGGGGTCCCAGTTGACCAGTCAACGTTTGACTGGTCAACAGGGTGTGGGGCCCCCTGTCATGCACATAGTAGGTAATTTGATGATTAATTAGTCTAACTAATTAATTAGTTTAATTAAACAGTTTAATAAAGTTAATTAATTAATTAATTAATTATATTTATTTTTTATTCTATTTTTTCTTCTTTTTTTTAACAGGGCAGTGGGGCCCGTAGGCCAGTGACTCAGGGGGCTCGGGCGGGTTATCGGGGCTGCGGGAGCGAAGCCAAATTGGGGCTCCGCCCCGATAGCGCAGGCACGGGCGCTCAGCGCCGGAGCGCGCGGCCCCGGTGGAGTGGGCGGGCGAGGGCCGGCGAGGGCATCCGGCGCAGGGCGGCGGCGCTAGGCAGGCGAGGCCAGGGCGGCACGCGCGCGGCCGATGCGAGCTGGGGTGGGGTCGGGGCGCAGCAGAGGAAGGCAGGGGCGCGGCCGGCTAGCGAGGCGGCAGTAGCAGCATTGGCCGCGGCGACTGCGGTCGCGGGCGGCAGTGGCAAGCGACCGCAGCAGTAGCATCAGGCGGCAGCAGCGGTACGCAGAACAACAACGGCAGCACAAGCAGGCAGCGGCGGCGCAAGCAATAGTGACATAGCAAGGCAGGGGCGGTAGCAGTACACACACGCGTGTGTACGTGGAGCTTCAGGGCGGTGACGACGAGCTCTAGGTGACGGCTACATCGATGAATCAAGGCGGAAAACAAGGGGAATTGGTCGAGGAGCTCACCCCAGGGCTTGTGGACACCTCGGTTGCCGCGAGGACGGATCGCAGAAGCGGCAACTGTCGGCGAGATGTGGCGGCCGTGGGCGAGGATGACGGCGATGGCGAGCGTACGGAGCGTCCTGGCTCGGGTTCCTCGATGGAGAGGATGGAGACGACCGCGAGGATGCTGATGGATGTGCCCTTAGGTGCCGGGGAGGTTGATGGCCATCGGATCGACGAGGGGGCGACGATGGTGGCGGTGGACGGCTTCTGTAACAGGAGAAGGAGAGATGGGGAAGGGGAGAAGAAGCTGGGGTTCGAGGAGAGGACCGGGCGACGCCTTATTGTCCCAAGAGGCCGTGGGATCGCCGGCACGTCGCCCAGGAGCACGGCCCTGGCGTGGATGCCCGCCACGACCCCCTGCCTCCCTGTAGCAGGAGGTTGGGGATGAGTGCGGGGGGG
>LR738716.1:176295520-176306934 GCA_902687465.1 Secale cereale | reverse complement strand
GGTGGGCTGGGCCTCGCCTAGTCCACACTTGGGCCTTTCTTCTTTTGTCTTAAGATTTCATGTTGTTTTATTTTCTGTTTTTTTGTACTTCTCCAATGTTTTGTAGTTTATTTGGCCTCACCTGCCTTTTGTTAAAAGTGGAACCAAGTCACATTAATACTATGCAATAAACTGCATTGCCACAAAATGTTTTTACCCCGAAATAAAATAGTTTAGTATTTTACAAAATACCAAAGGCATTTAAATAATCGTTTTTGCTACCTTTTATTCTTTTTAGAGTATTTAACCATTTTATTAAAGGGTGATTTGTCCACCATAATTACCTATGCATTCTTTGGTACACCCCAGACATTTTATTTTTAATATTTGAAAACTTTTACCGTTTGACTCGATTTTGAAATTGAATTTGAATCGGTTTCGAATCAACGCGAGTTTATTAACCATAACCGAGGTGACGTGTCATCATCAATGTGGAATTAATGTAGCCTAATCATCCGGGCGTCACAATATCCTACTTCCTACTTGATTGGTCTTGATGAATATGTTTACAAGAGTTGATCTACCTCGAGATCGTAATGGCTAAACCCTAAAAGTCTAGCCTAAGAGATTGATATGATTCTATTGTCTCTAGGGACTAAACCCCTCGGCTTATATACACGCCGGAGGGGGCTTAAGGTTACAAAGGTTACTTGGGGAGGAAGGAATCGTTACATCCGGACATCTTTCTTTCCTTACTACATACATTGGAGTCCTAACCGAACACGGGGGAGGGCCTTCTGCTTCTATCTTCACGGCCCATCAATTCGGCCCAACATCAATGACCCAGACGCCTTAGGACCCCTAAATACAGGACTCCCTCAGTATCCCTCGGACTTGCCTTCAGAGACGAGGTTATATCCGGCTTCATGTCTTTGGTCTTGCAAGGTGAGTCCTCCATCGAATTAGATGATTGTTTGGCTTCATATTTAATGTTATATCCTATCGATTCCTTGCCGCCGTTGCTTCAGCTTCCACGTGTCAAACAAATTCGAACCAACGGGGTATTTTTTTTAATTATCCCCTCGACTTCATACGTAAGGCGCTTATTTAAAGATACCATTCCATCCAGGCGAAATATCTTTGGAGCCTGCCACGGAATATCAGACATGGCCAGCATCCCTAGTTCTTCCTCAAGCCCTCTCGACCCTCAAGCGGGTGACTTGTAGATTTGCTCCGTATCTCATGCACATCTAAGGAAACTTTAGACGCAGGGATATCTTCCTGCCGAGGATCTAGTCCCCGTTTGGGTTGGATTAAGTTTTCTTGATGGTCAAGCCCTAGTGGAAGGTTTCCCCAGTCCTTCCAAAATAGAGTGGGTGTGCTTCGTCTCCTTCCTTCTAAGAGGCATCGGATTTCCTATCCACCCTTTTCTCAGGGGGCTTCTGGAGTTCTATGGCCTCAAACTGCACGACCTTACACCGGGGTCTATCCTGCACATTGCGGGCTTCGTTGCTCTCTGCGAGCTCATTCTGGGCTGCGAGGCTCATTTTGGGTTATGGCGCAAGTTCTTCTACCTCGTCCCTCGCTCCCAGAAGGGATCTGTATTCGAGGTAGGAGGAGCTAAAGTGTGGCGCATAGCCAGGACAGGTTACTTGCCCGGTACTCCGAAGAAGGCATCCGAATAGTGGCCCTCGGAGTGGTTTTATATCGAGGACGTGGTCCGGCCGGACCCAATCCGACAAGGCATCTCTGAATACTCCAGTGCTCCTTTAAATAAGCGTTTCAACTGGTGTCCCCACAGTCTCAAGGAGGAGGACAATGCGGAGGTAAAAAGACCTGCAAGCAAGATCAGACTACTGCCCACCTCAAGCTGACGATATAACGCGATGCGTGCAGCCGCTCCACGCTAGAGGATTTCCTATGTGGCACTATAATGGCCAGGATGATGCCTCATGCTGCCTACACCAGGGTCCAGGCAACCCCGCCGCTCTAGCTGCCATCCTGGCTGATCTCTACAAAGGGGAGAAAGAGTACTTTCTTCGCTGGAACTGTCGAGAGGGTTTCCCTATGTATAACCCCATCGATTTGGTAGGGCTTTCCCTGATCGCTAGTTTTACTCTACTTTTATTTAATTAACCGAACTGAGTTCGGTTGTTTTCAACAGGAGTGGAGGAAGGTGGTTGGAAAGATTAGCAGTCCTATTCCATAGCCAGAGGTCCATATTCTTGACGTGGATCCCAGATTCGAAGAGGATCCGGATATTGGCATAGATCTTACAGAGGGAGTCTTTTACCAAACCAGCCACGACGGTACCGAAGTGGCTGTTATAGCCCACTACCCTGGCCTTCTTCCTTCCTCTCAGGTAAAGGTCCAGGAAATTCCTCTCCAAAGAGAATATTCCCAATGCGCCTCACCCACCACACTATCTCATGCTCAAAAGGGGCTGTGCTCATCCCGCCGAACTGCATCAAGAGTGTCTTCCCAAAGGGCGACACCCACGCAGTGCGGATCTCAGAAGGGAAAGGGGACCGAAGACCCCACCGAACCTCCTCCTTTATTGAAGAGGTGAGACTCTTTAACATATGTCTGGTGGCGGAGCTGGATCATAAATTTTCGCTTTGTCTTTTCTTTTTATGAAGAGTATACGCCAGACTATGTCCGGTGATCCTGCTGGTCATGCCCCATCCAATCTAGTCCCCGCCCATCCACAAGGACTAGGGAGGATGCGGGGGTAACACCGGATTGTCCTCTTCAAGAGGATTCAGATGAAGTATCAGTTACTAATTCTGAAGTGGAGAGCGCGATGAATCATCAACAACGCAAAGCAGCCATGCGTGACCCAGCTTTCACTGAGGAGGCATTTAACGCCTTTAGTTCTGCGGATGCATATATCCGAGCCACTCGAGACGGACTTGCTGGAGCCACTCACCAGCTTTCCAAGGACATGCGGGTGAGTGTTTAATTCAATGTTCATATGCCAGTAGCCCTCGACACTTAAAGCAGTTGGCCCAACTGATTTAAGGATCGTTGTGTTTGTAGGTACTCAAGGAAAAGAGTAATGTTTTATCCAAGGAATTGGAAGAGTGCCAAACCAAACTTAATACTGTTACCACTAAGTTGGAGAACCCAAAGAAGTCCAAAAATTTCTCTGATGGTAAGAACAATAGTATCCAAATAGTATAGTCCCGTACTGATCAATGATCTTTAAGTATACATTGTTTAATATGTAGCAATAGGACAAGTAGACCAATTGGATTAAAGGCTAAGGGCTGCTCTGGCAGCGAAGGAGCAGGCCGAAGGGCAAACTGTTGCCGGTGAACGTGTATTAACACGCACCATAGATGAGAAAAACAAGCTGCAGGATACGAATGTCAAGCTAGCCGAAGAGTTAAAGGACGTACGAGCCCAACTCTTAGAGGCTTTAAAAGAGAACAAGAAGCTTAAGGGTGGCATATTTAGGATGACGATAAACCTAGCTTTCATTATAGTCCCCTGATTCGAAGTTTCTTTACAAAAACTGTTCCTGCAGGTTTGTTGACTGGGCGGCCCGAAGGAGAGGTGTCGGGATTTCAAGGTGACCTGCTGCAAGAGCTTTCCAAAGTGCACGAGCGAGCTCGCAAGGCCATGAGGAAAATGGCAAAGGCTTTATGGATGGCCCATTCTCCTCCAGAAATTATGGAGGAGCTGGCGAGTCTATTCAAAGGTGCCCGACGCCGCTTTGAATTATGGAAAGCATCAGCGTGCCGAGAAGGTGCCCAGGAAGCATGTGCTATGGTGAAGACACGTTATACTGGGCTGGATTCAAACCATATGGCTCGGGTTGGACCTGGAGGGCCTGGCGGACTAGAAATCCATGTAAGTGTCGTGGAATTAGCACGGCAAATGTCCGGTTTTAGCGGACTTAGTTGTGAGGCCGCGCATCTATGTAGTAGCTTGAGAGGGGTTGAGCGGAATCGAGAGACGCGATGTAAGACAAGGATTTAGACAGCTTCGGGCCCCGGGAAACATCATCCGGAAATAACCCTACATGTTGTTTGAGGCTAGATCTCATTATGATCCTCATGGTGTCGCCGGTAAACCGGCTCTTTGTGTCTAGCCCTAGAAACTTGTGAGAACCGCTCTAAGACCTATCCCTCTTTTGGGAGCCCTGCCCCTCCTTATATATGTTGAAGGGGCGGGTTACATGTAGAGTCCTAGTAGGATTAGGATTGCTTTATTACAAGGAGTCCTAGTCTTGCTTCCTTTGTAGGAGAATATCCCTTGTGCTTTCTTCATAAACCGGCACACCATAACATGAACCGGCCTTCTAGGCCTTGGGCCTTGTCATCCGTGATCCGCCAGCCAGGTTACCAGTGAGTGGTATTATTTAGGCAGGTTGCTTGTAAACCGTCTGGTTAGGACGGATCGCCAGTGAATCATCAAGTGTAAACCGCCAAGTCCGGCCGGGTCATATTTCCGGCCGATTCATACCGCGGGGTATATCCCCGGCAGTAAGCTTGGTGTATGATCAAGTAAAGATAGTCGCCAAGTATTCCCAACAAGACTGTAAATTAGACTGTCTTATAGATTGTATAGATGAAGAATGAGTGTTTGATTCTATGTAACAAAGTACTTTATCACCAAACTTATCTCCGCTCGAAATGAATATAATGTTTGTCATGGCCGACCTTGTGTTTTAACCTCCGAAGACCCGAGGGCTGGAGTGTCTCCGAATACTATACCTGAAGTAAACACGGGGTATGTTCGGTGCCCAGGCACTACGATCATAATTTCTTGAAGAGACAAACTGTGTTCGGGGAGCTATGTTATATTACTATTTAACGTAAGAAACATCTTCTAGAGAGAATACTTCCGTTAAGGGTTCCTTTCCATGTGTTACCATGCACATATATATGCATGCCTAGGCTTTAGATCTTGTGAAGAGGATTTGAGGATGACGTATCCTATTAAATTCGAAAAATGTATGTGCTTTAAAAGCAATATGTCATGTATCCGCCGACCGATTATTCCCTTAAGAACCCTAGCTTTCGGCTTCACCCGTCTAAGGTATAGGTCCGGATTACCCGGTTATAGCAATCGCAGAGGCGCTCCCTTTACACCCTAGCCGAACAATCGGGAATGTATGGTATAAGCACAGGAGCCAGGCAACCCAGATTGGCTAAAACATAAGTCATAAAGTTGCATATAATAGCAAGGAGACTGCATGAAACAGATGACATAATTATTCTGAGCAATATGCTTTATTGATAATGGGATTCGTATAGAAGCCCCCAAGTATTTTTGAGGTATATACATTTAAAGATGTTCTACCTTGGGATTTTTGGTGGAGCCAAAAAATTATCGATAAGAAAAAAGAAAAAAAGGAAGAGGAGAACTGTAAATACAATGAACAAGACCTAGACTGAAAAAGAAAATATGTGCTACCGAACTATCCATAGAATCGTAGGAGCCTGGCAATCTTCCATGGGTTCAGCTCAAGGAGATTGTCTGATGAATTTTGAAGGCGATAAGCTCCACCGATGAGTACTTCGTCAATAATGAAGGGCCCCTCCCATCTTGGTTTGAGCTTGTCTTTTTCTTCTCCGGGAGGCATAATACGAGTTCCCAGCATTGTATGTCTTCGCCCGCACTTATCTGCTTTAGTATCGCCTGGCCTGTTGTTGATAAAATGCGGAACGAGCCTGCGCGATATCGCGTTCCTCTTCGAGGCCGTCTAGGTCATCCTGCCGATCGAGATCGGCCTTTGTCTCTTCGTACATGTGCACTCGAGGTGAGTCATGAATAATATCGCAGGGCAAGACAGCCTCTACACCGTACACCATGAAAAAAATGTGTGTATCCGGTTGTTCGGTTAGGTGTAGTTTGCAGCCCCCAGAGTATAGAGTCGAGGTCCTCCACCCAGTGTTTATCTGACTCCTGAAGGGAGTGCACTAGTCGGGGTTTAATGCCACTCATTATCAAGCCATTGGCTCTTTCTACCTGACCGTTTGTCTGAGGGCCGTACACAGAGGCGTAATCAAGTTTAATGACTAACTTAGCGCACCAATTTTTCACCTCGTCAGCTGTGAAGTTGGAGCCGTTATCTGTGATAGTACTATGCGGGACACCATAACGGTGTACTACGTTAGATATAAAATCTATCACTGGCCCTGCCTCAGCTGTTCGAACTGGCTTGGCTTCTATCCATTTAGTGAATTTATCCACCATGACTAGTAAATATTTCTTTTTATGGCTTCCCCATTGAAGAGGTCCAACCATATCCAGCCCCCAGACCGCAAAGTGCAAGGTAATGGGGATGGTTCTGAGAGTTCTGAGAGGCATGTGACTTTTGTTTGCGAAAAGCTAGCATCCAACACAATGTTGGACTAAGGTCTGTGCGTCTGCGTGTGCAGTTGGCCAGAAGAAACCAGTTCGAAAGGCCTTGCTTACAAGAGCTCGAACCGCGGTGTGATGGACGCCCAAGCCAGCTTGTATTTCGGCTAGAAGTTTTTGTCCCTCCTCTTCAGAGATGCATCGTTGGAGAATACCAGTTGTGCTTTTCTTGTATATATAGTTAACCTTCGTGAACATAATAGGTTTTAGAACGCCGAATTATGCGGCGGGCCTCATTTTCATCATCGGGGAGCTCTTGCCTATTAAGGTTGGCTAGGAAAGCCTCGGTCCAGGGGGCTATGACAGCCATGATCTCGTGAGCCGATGATGTGATTTCCATGTCGGGTCCCTATTGACATCTATATTGGGTTTGGTAGGGGGCGTGTTCAGGTTTGGATTTGCGTCATTGCTCTCGTCCTGCCATGTTACTGATGGCTTGAACAACCTTTCCACAAAAGTGTTAGGTGGGACTGGGTTGCGTTTAGCGCCCATACGCGCAAGTATATCCGCTTCTCGGTTACTGTCTCGAGCCACATGGTGGAATTCTAGCCCCTCGAATGGAGCCGATATTTTTAATATGGCGTTTCGATAAGAGGCCATTTTTGTATCCTTCGCATCAAACTCTCTATTTACTTGAGATATGGCGAGGTTCGAGTCTCCGTGTACCTTGAGGCGTCGTATACCCATGGATACGGCCTTTTGGAGACCATGTAGTAGTGCCTTGTATTCGGCTGTATTTTTTGAGTCATTGTACATGATTTGCAACACGTAGCGGACTGTATCTCCTGTCGGGGATGTCAAGATGACGTCGGCCCCCAATCCGGCTAGCATTTTCGAATCGTTGAAATACATTGTCCAGTGGGAGTATGATCCGCACTCTTTAGGGAGTTCGGCTTCAGTCCATTCCGCAACAAAGTCAGCCAACACCTGGGACTTAATAGTCAGGCGAGGTTTGTACGGTATTTCAAACGGTAAGAGCTCGATGGCCAATTTGGCTATGCTTCCAGTGGCATCTTTATTGTTTATGATATCATTAAGTGGTACATCAGATGCCACTGTGATCGAACACTCTTGAAAGTAGTGTCGAAGCTTCCGAGATGCCATGAACACTGCATAGGCAATTTTTTGGTAATGGGGGTATCGTGATTTGCACGGTGTTAGAACCTCAAATACATAGTATACGGGTTTTTGAACTAGGAATTTATGTCCCTCTTCATCTCGTTCGGCGACGAGCACCGCACTAACCACCTAATGAGTGGCGGAGATATAAAGCAGCATTGGCTCGCCAACGTCTGGAGCGGCTAGGATTGGGGTACCTACTAATAAGGTTTCTATTTCCTATAGTCCGGCCATGGCCGCATCTGTCCATTCAAAGTTGTCTTTGCGCCGTAGCAGTCTATAAAGCGGTAACGTTTTCTCCCCTAATCTGGAGATAAAGCGGCTCAAGGCCGCTACGCAACCTGCTAGCTTTTGCACTTGTTTGAGATTAGTTGGCGTACTAGTTGTGAGAGGGCCCAAATTTTAGCTGGGTTTGCTTCGATTCCTCTATGGGATACGATGAACCCTAATAGCTTTCCGGCCGAAACACCGAAGACACATTTTTCCGGATTGAGCCATATGTCATATGTTTGTAAATTATCGAACGTAAGGCGGAGATCACCCACCAAGGTTTCGATGTGTTTGGTCTTGATGACTACATCGTCGACATATGCCTCCACTGTTTTGCCAATTTGTTTTTCTAAGCATGTTTGAATCATGCGTTGATATGTGGCACCATCGTTTTTAGTCAAAATGGCACAGTGTTAAAGCGAAGGGGGCCGTACGAAATGATGACTGCTGTGGCGGCCTGATCGGATTCCTTCATTTTTATTTGATGGTATCCGGAGTAGGCATCGAGGAAACGCAATGAGTCATGTCCTGCAGTTGCATCGATAATTTGATCAATGTGGGGCAGGCGAATGGGATCCTTAGGGCAGGCCTTGTTTAGGTCCGTGAAGTCGACACAAAGGCACCAGGATTTGTCCTTCTTTGGAACCTTGACCAGGTTGGCGAGCCAGTCCGGGTGTTTGATTTCCTTATGAATCCAGCTTCCAATAGCTTGGCTAGCTCTTCCCCCATAGCCTGTCTTTTGGGTTCAGAAAATCGTCGTAATGACTGCTTGACTGGCTTGAACCCTTTGATAATGTTGAGGCTATGTTCGGCCAGCCTGCATGGGATTCCTGGCATATCTAAAGGATGCCAAACAAATATATCCCAATTTTCGCAAAGGTAGGCACATAAAGCACTGCCTACCACCGGATCCAGCTTTGCCCCAATAGATTGGAATTTCACAATTTCATCTGCTCGCTTAAAAGAGGTAGATTTAGATCGTTTGTCAAGGACTACGTTGACCCTGTCCACCATAGATCGTAAGGAGGTTAATTCTTCCGCCGTGAGGGCTTCGGATAATGCCTCTAGGTTTAAAGATGCAGTTTTGTTCTCGACGCGGAGTGCTCTATCCGGATCACTTGCAACTGTGAGTATTCCATTGGGCCCTGGCATCTTAAGCTTCATGTACCCGTAATGGGGTATAGCCTGAAAGCGTCCCACCCTAAAAGGGCGTGGTATCCGATGTTGAACGGCACAATGTGGAAGAGGAGTTCCTCTGACATGTAGTTCTCGGGTGTACCGAATACTACGTCGAACTTAATGCTTCCCGAACACCGGGCTTCCCGGCTGGGGATGATTCCTCGAAAGGTTGTGTTACTTTTTTCAATGCGGGATTTGGCAACCTGCATTTTTGCAAGCGTGTCCTCGTATATGAGGTTGAGTCCACTGCCTCCGTCCATGGGTACTTTAGTGAGGTGGCAGACATCTACTATGGGGTTCAGTACGAGAACAGCTGTGGCTCGGACCGGCCGGACTCGTGGTTCATCTTCGGCAGAAGAGGTGATTGTTGTGTCATTCCATGGGCTTGCAATGTTGATTTGATTGACCTCTGCAAGATCGCATTTCGCTCTATTGTGCCAGTTGTTTGAGGAGAACATCTCGAAGATGGTAAAGACATCGAGGCCTTTCTCCCTCGGTGTTGCAGTGGTAAGGATTGATTCACCACTCTTTGCTACCTGCCGGAGTACCCAACATGCTCTAAGGCAGTGGGTATGGGTATTGTCCGGTGTGGTGTGTATTTGGCAAGGTTGATCTAGCAGTTCATCTAGAACGGATCTGTGCCTTGTGAAAGGTCTATTTTTCTTGCCATTGTGTGTGTTATCGGGCGCCCTTCCAGGGTATGTCCGCTTTGCCTTATCGGCACGTGGTCCGAAGATGGACTATTCCAGAGGTGTGCTCTGGGCTTTCCAAGTGTTTTCCATGACACAATACTTTCGTATGAACTGTGAAAAGTTCCGCAAAGCTCCGTATTCGATGGAGGTTGAGGGCGCTCACGACTCCCTCATCCGTACAATTCCGGTGAAATATGGGCACCGTATCATTGTCACAGCAGTCCTTAATCTTATTTTTAACAAGTAGGAATCTAGCCCAGAAGTGATGAACTGTTTCCTGGGGCCTTTGTTGTATATACGTGAGGTCATGTGTGTCTGGTAGTCCGGATTTACTTGGAGAGCGCATATTGTGGTGGGTGGGTGGGGTTAATTTAAGACCCGACCCAACGCAGTGTCCGGTGTTTGTATAACCTCCGGTGCAGCCGATCTGGGCCCGGCAGGGTCTGGATATTCTGCAGGCCCAACGTTTATCCCAGAGCTCGAAGGGCATGTTGTGCCACTTGTTAGAGGTGTCTTCGGCTCGATTGGTTCGGAGATCCGAGTAGCGCCAGTCTCCGTTTTAAGAGGTGATATATTCTAAGGTCGATCCTTGATTGCCGCTACCAGGTGAGTGGTCGGGGTGGAATTGACTTCCTGGCCGGATATAAGTCCGATCTGATCATCTGACGATGAAAACCCCAAGGCAGCGATGCAATCGAGCAGCTCATTTAAAGACGAGGAATCCATCGAGGTCGTGTCGTCGGGGAGGTCGGAGCTAATGTAGGAGTGGGGCTCAATGGCCGCGGGAAGTGCGGCGACCTAGAGGCCACCCGGACGCATACAGCGAACCCGCCAAGCGAGAGGATTTGGATCATGGCCAGGTTGTTTCCGAGGGTGATCTCATCGGTGATGATGATACGAGCCATCGGTCGCTTTTCGTGAGCATACAGTGGAGCTCTCAGTGAAAGCACCATTGTTGGTGTCAAAACCGGCAGATCTCGGGTAGGGGGCCCAAGCTGTACGTCTTACGATCGAGGGTAACATGAGACAGGGGACACGATGTTTTACCCTGGTTCAGGCCCTCTCGATCGACGTAATACCCTAGTTCCTGCTTGATTGATCTTGATGAATATGGTTACAAGAGTTGATCTACCTCGAGATCGTAATCGCTAAACCCTAAAAGTCTAGCCTATGAGATTGTTATGATTCTGTTATCTCTACGGACTAAACCCCTCGGCTTATATACACGCCGGAGGGGGCTTAGGGTTACAAAGGTTACTTGGGTAGGAATGAATCGTTACATCCAGACATCTTTCTTGCCTTTCCACATACATTGGAGTCCTAACCGAACACGGGGGAGGGCCTTCTGCTTCTATATTCACGGCCCATCAATTCGGCCCAGCAAAAATGACCTGGACCCTTGAGGACCCCTAAATACAGCACTCCCTCACTACCCAACATATTTATCAATGTAATATTCTTTATTGTGGCATGAATGTTTAGATCCATAAGACTCAAAAAAAAGTATTTCAATATGAAAACAATAATTCTTTAATCATACCAAAAGCAATCTATAAAGCTTAAAAAATAACATGGCTAAAGAACGTTATCACTACAAATCATATAGTCCTTATGCTCCCTTTTTTAACATAAAGCACCCCTCATGTCCATCCTGGAGTCTGCAAAGCAATTGCTTTCATGCTCTACTCTTTCAAAATTTTCAACTCTTGACGCAATATATGAGGGCGAGCCATGGACATAGCACTATGGGTGGAGTGGAGGTGTTAATAGAAAAAGGTGGGAGAAAGTCTCACATCAACTAGG
>LR738716.1:176275755-176295510 GCA_902687465.1 Secale cereale | reverse complement strand
ACTCCCTCACTACCCAACATATTTATCAATGTAATATTCTTTATTGTGGCATGAATGTTTAGATCCATAAGACTCAAAAAAAAGTATTTCAATATGAAAACAATAATTCTTTAATCATACCAAAAGCAATCTATAAAGCTTAAAAAATAACATGGCTAAAGAACGTTATCACTACAAATCATATAGTCCTTGTGCTCCCTTTTTTAACATAAAGCACCCCTCATGTCCATCCTGGAGTCTGCAAAGCAATTGCTTTCATGCTCTACTCTTTCAAAATTTTCAACTCTTGACGCAATATATGAGGGCGAGCCATGGACATAGCACTATGGGTGGAGTGGAGGTGTTAATAGAAAAAGGTGGGAGAAAGTCTCACATCAACTAGGCAAATCAATGGAAAATGGAGATGTCCATCAATCGATATTAATGTGAGTTAGTAGGGATTGCCATGTAACATATGCACTAGAGGTATAAGTGTATGAAAGCTCAAAAAGACAACTAGTGGGTGTGCATCAACTTGCTTGCTCATGAAGCCCTAGAGCATTTGAAGAAGCCCATCGTCGGATTATACAAGCCAAGTTAAATAACGAAAAATTCCCACTAGTGATATATGAAAGTGACAACATAGGAGACTCTCCATCATGAAGAACATGGTGCTACTCTAAAGCACAAGTGTGGAAAGGATAGTAACATTGTCCCTTCTCTCTTTTTGTCTCATTTTTATTGGGTTCTTTGACCTCTTTTTTCGGTGGGCTTCTTTGGACTCTTTCATTTTTGATAACCACACATGGGATAATGTTCTAATAATTATGATCATCACACTTTTATATACTTAATACTTGATATTACAACTCGATACGAGAACAAAGATATAACTCTATATGAATGCCTCCGGCGGTGTACCGGGATGTGCAATGACCAAGAGTGACATGTATAAAAAATATGAAAGGTGGCCTTTCCACAAATACTATGTCAACTACATGATCATGCAAATCAATATGACAATGATGAAGCGTGTCATAATAAACGGAATGGTGGAGTTACTTGGCAATATATCTCGGAATGGCTATGGAAATGCCATAATACATAGGTATGGTGGCTGTTTTGAGGAAGGTATAAGGAGGGTTTTATGCACTAGCGAAAGTTGCGCGGCACTACAGTGGCTCGAAAGGTGGAAGGGTGAGAGTGCGCATAATCCATGGACTCACATTAGTCATAAAGAACTCACATACTTATTGTAAAAAGTCTACTTAGCCCTAAAAAAACACTACGACGCATGCCCCTAGGGGGGAGGTTGGTAGAAGTTAACCATTGCACGCCCCCGACCTTCCCACAAAGATGAAACAATCAAAATATGGTGCGCACCAATTTGGTTACATCGGCTATACGGATATGCTCCGGGAATCACAAACCTTAACACAATTATTTCTTTAACCTCACAAACTACCTCTAGCATGACTCTAATATTACCATCTTAACATCTCAAAACAATTACAAGGAGTCAAACTTCACATAATATTCAATGCTCTCTATATGAAGGTTTTTATTATATCTCCTTTGGATGTCTATCATATTAGGACTAATTTCATAACCCAAGAAAATTACCATGCTGTTCTTTAGAACTCTCAAAATAATATAAGTGAAGCAAGAGAGTTTAACAATTTCTACAAAATAAAACCACCTCCGTGCTCTAAAAAGATACAAGTGAAGCACTCGAGCAAAATTGCCTAGCGCAAAAGATATAAGTGAAGCACATAAAGTATTCTAATAAATCAAGATTGAACCGTGTCCCTCTCAAAAGGTGTGTACAGCAAGGATGATCGTGACAAACTAAAAAGCACAGACTCATATCATACAAGACGCTCCAAGGAAAACACATATCATGTGGTGAATAAAAATATAGCCTCAAATAAAGTTACTGATGGATGAAGACAAAAGAGGGGATGCCTTCCCGGGGTATCCCCAAGCTTAGGCTCTTGGCCGTCCTTGAATTTTACCTTGGGGTGCCTTGGGCGTCGCCAAGCTTAGGCTTTGGCCACTCTTTGTTCCATAGGCCATCAAATCCTTACCCAAAGCTTGAAAACTTCACAACACAAAACTCAATAGAAAATTTTGTGAGCTCCGCTAGTAAAACAAAGCAAATAACCACCCAAGGTACTGTTGTGATCTTATTCTAATTTCATATTGGTGTAATATCTAATGTATTTCAACTTCTCTATGGTCCATAACCCCCGATACTAGCCATAGATGCATCAAAATAAGAAAACAACACATAAAAAACAGAATGTGTCAAAAACAGAACAGTCTGTAGCAATCTGTAAACTTTGCATACTTCTGCAATTCTAAACATTCTGAAAAAATTGGAAGACATGGGGAATTTTTATATCAATTTTGTGTAAAATTTTCAGAAGGTTTCGACGTTCCAGTGATTTATTGAATTTTCTACACTGGGCGCAAAAGTTTCTTTTTTTCAGCAAAATCAAATCAACGATACCCGTAAGCCATCACAAAGGTCTTACTTGGCTCAAACACTAATTAAAACACCAAAGAATAATTACAACAGAATTAATAATGTGTCAAACTGGCAAAACAGAACCAAAAAGTGAAAAGCAAAAATAAAATTGGGTTGTCTCCCAACAAGCGCTATTGTTTAACGCCCTTAGATAGTCATAAAAAGCAAATAGATCTAGGTATTGTCATCTTTGGTCTTAACTCTTTTAACATTGTTATGCTCAAATCCGGGAGGTTCCTTGGGCCTCACATCCTCTTCAGCAATTTTTATATCTAAACCATCTAACCTTTTATTGCAAAGAGTGATCAACATATTCGTGCAATTAAGGTTTCCATTAATATTTTTGAGAGGTTCAATAGATTTTCATAAATTGACCATTTTTTCTGTACCTCACGTAATTTTTCTAAAACTTGAGTTTTCTCCTGGTAATTATCAAATGCCTCCGGTGGTAATTGTATTCTCTACCATACCCTATATTATATCAAAAGCAGTGTTTCCATCGATCTCAATGAAATTTCCTTTAGCAGCAAAATCCAGAACTTGCCTATGTGGCCTGTTTATTCCAATATAAAAATTGCGAAGAAGAATCTTGACATCCTCCTTTGTAGTGCAGATGCGATAAAATTTTATCATACGGTACCAAGAATCTTTAAAATTTTCTCCATGTTTCTGCTTAAAGTGAAGAACTTCAAGGTCCAAAGTGGAAGGAGGGATATTGGTGCTAGCCATTAAAAGCAAGGAAAGCAATATAACACACAAGCACACAAGAAGCAAGCGAACAAGATGAACAAAAGAAAGGCAAAGAAAAAGGCAATTTTTTGAAAATCGTTTTAGAAGTGGGGGAGAGGAAAACAAGGGCGAATGGCAAATAATGTAAATGTGAGATATGGGAGTTTAATGAAGGTTACTTGGTAGGTCTTGACTTGGCGTAGATCTCCCCGGCAACAGCGCTAGAAATTCTTCTCCTTCCTCGATGCTTTCCCGAGGTAAAGTTGGTGTTTCCCTTGAAGAGGAAAGGGTGATGCATTAGAGTGAAGTAAGTATTTCCCTCAGTTTGTTGAGAATCAAGGTATCAATCCAGTAGGAGATTACACACAAGTCGCCAAATACCTGCACAAACAATCAAAAACTTGCACCCAACGCTATAAAGGGTTTGTTAATCCGTTCTAGGTTATTTGCAAAAGTGAGATCCGGTAGAGATAGATAAACAAATAAAGTAAATATTTTTGGGTTTTTGTTTTATAGATTGAAAAGTAAAAGATTGGAAAATAGTAGATCTGAAACTTATAAGATGTAAAAGAGACCCGGGGGCCATAGGTTTCACTAGAGGCTTCTCTCATGATAGTAAGTTTACGGTGGGTGAACAAATTACTGTCAATCAGTTGATAGAAAAGCGAATAATTATAACGACGTCTATGGAAATGATCATGAATATAGGAATCATGTCCGAGATAAGTAGACCGACTCCTGACTGCATCTTCTACTATTACTCTACGGATCGACAGAAACAATTCTGCATCTAGAGTACTAAGTTCATAAGAATAGAGTAACGCCTTAAGCAAGATGACACAATGTAGAGGAATTAACTCAAGCAATATGATGAAAACCCCATCTTTTTATCCTCGATGGGAACAATACAATATGTGTCATGTCTCCTACTATCACTAGGATTGAGCACCGCAAGACTGAACCCAAAGCAAAGTACTTCTCCCATTGCTAGAATTATTAATCTAGTTGGCCAAACAAAACTGATAGTTCGAAGATAATTACTAAGATATAAGATCATGCATATAAGAATTCAGAAAATACTCAAATATTATTCATAGATAATATGATCATAAACCCACCATTCATCGGATCTTGACAAAAACACCGCAAAAGAAGATTACATCGGATAGATGTCCAAGAACAACGAAGAGAACATGGTATTGAAGATCAAAGAGAGAGAAGAAGTCATCTAGCTACTAGCTAGACCCGTAGGTGTGTGGTAAACTACTCACACTTCATTAGAAGGGCAATTGGGGTGATGTAGATGCCCTCCGTGGTTGATTCCCCCTCCTGCAGAGTACCGGAAAAGGCCTCCAGATGCGATCTCACGAGAACAGAAGGTTACGGCGGCGGAAAAGTGGTTTCGATGGATGTTCTCATGTTTATGGAATATATAGGTATTTATAGGCGGAAGAAGTCGGTCGGGGGAGGCAGGAGGGGGCCGCAAGGTAGGGGGCGCGCCCTACCCCCTGGGGGCATCCTCCACCCTTGTGGCCGCCTCATGGATCCCCTAGCGTGTACTCCAAGTCCATCTTTTGTCTTCCAGTCGAAGAAAACTCTCCAAAAAGTTTCATTCCAATCGGACTCCATTTGATATTCCTTTTTTGCGAAACTCAAAAACAAGGAAAAAACAAAAACTGGCACTGGGCTCTGGGTTAATAGCTTAGTCTGAAAAATCATATAAAATAGCTCAAAATGCATATAAAACATCCAAGATAGATAATATAATATCATGGAACAGTAAAAGATTATAGATACGTTGCAGACGTATCAACCATGGGTTCGTTCAAGGCTCCATCGTCCTCCAGAACTTCTCTTTTGCAGTGAACCACAAGAAGATTGTTGTTAAAACAGAAGGAGGACACATCACTGCAAGCAGAAAGAGGTACTCCTATTCCCTTATTTGTGCAAATCTTACATCTCTGCTCACACATCATATTGATCCCATGAAAGAAACAAGTTGAGCGCTTCTTACGGCACCTTCTTCGTGATACAAAATGCACAAGGATTCCTCTCATTTACTATTTCACCTTAGCTAGAGGTCAGTCGCCCGCCGGGATTTCAATTTCAGTTGATTCGCAATTAAAAGAAGCAGCACCTGCTTAGGCACGCGGAGCACCTAGTCTTCTTGTTCATCGGGGAACCAGCGCATGGTGTCTATCATAGGGGTGTGGGGCATAGGAGCTGCTTGCGCCCGATCTTGAGGTCGGCGCGGCTTGAAGGGATGGCAGGGGGCGGTGCCAAGCATGGTGGTGCGGTGAGGTCGAGGTGAGGGCGGAGGTAGGGGACAGGGCCGATGGTCACTGGCGTTTCGAGGAAGATCATCAACACTGACTGGTTGGAGGTAGATGAAGGCCATATGCCCGTTCTTTGTACATCAGACGGTGTAGAAAAATGGACTGGCCTATTTGTTTTCAGTTGACTGTTATTTACATAGGACCACATCTTGTGGTGTGCTGCAGAAGTACCTGCCCTGTGCTCATATTTCGAAATCCTATAATATAATTTTGTGTGCCATACATGTTATAGAGCTATAATATGTCTCCCATCATTTATTTCTCACACACTTGCTATCTGCTACTTTTACAGTGTACCACTTGTGCACACACTTCACGCATACTAACACTATTGTTTTTCATGCATTGGTATTTCAGACTCTGACGCTCTGTTGATAAATACACAAAAGAAAAGACAGAAGTCACTCGAGTCTAATTTGAGGATAAGCAATAAGCGTTTCAGTGTTCTAAAGGGTGCAGTGTTAGCAGATGTAGATAGTAAACGTAGCTCTGCATATGATGATCTCGTTCACCATGAACCAATATCGCAGGTGCTTTCTTTAACTTTGCGCTATCATATATGGTTGAATGTTGCATATGGAGTCTAGCTTGTATTGCTTCCGATTTGGTTAAATTGCATCTGCTTACTTTACAGAGTATACCTTTGATAATGACATGCCTTCCTATTTTTGGTACATACTACATCTATCTATTAACCATGTTCTTACATCAAACTAATGCTCTTGTGTATCCCTCATCAATCACTTACGATGAGACAGTCAGGCCAGTGGGTTACTGTGAGATGTGCTACTCCTTTAAAGAGTGTAGTGTCATCCTCCCCACATGATTCTCAAGAAACAACAAGGCTAGATGAAGATAGTCAACGTAGCTCTGTAGTTGCTGACCGCATTTCCCTTACACCGCTCTTGTGGAACATAGTATTTCAAAATTTTCCTACGATCACGCAAGATCTATCTACTAGATGCATATCAACGAGAGGGGAGAGTGTGTCTACGTACTCTCATAGACCGAAAGCGGAAGCGTCTAGTGATGCGGTTGATGTAGTCGAATGTCTTCGTGATCCAACCAATCAAGCACCGAACGTACATCACCTCCACATTTAGCACATGTTCAGCTTGATGATGTCCTACGAGCTCTTGATCCAGTTGAGCTTCATGGGAGAGTTTCGTCAGAACGACGGCGTGGTGACGGAGATGATGAAGCTACCGGCGCAGGGCTTCGCCTAAGCACTGCAATGGTATGACCGAGGTGTGTTTCTGTGGAGGGGGCACCGCACACGGCTAGAATAATGTTTCTTTTGTGTCTTTGGGTGCCCCCTACCCAAGTATATAAAGGAGAAAGGGGGAGGTGCGGCTGGCCAAGTATGGCGTGCGAGGAGTAGGATTCTTACTCCTAGTAGGAATAGTAACCCCCCTTCCTATTCCTACTAGGAGTAGGAAAGGAAGGAGGAGAGGAAAAGGAAGAAGAGGGGCACCTCCCCCCCTTTCCTAGCCCAACTAGAATTCCTAGGGGGAGGGTGTGGCCAGCCCTAAGGGCTGCCTCTCTCTATTCCCTCAAGGCCCACTATGGCCCATACTCCCTCGGGGATTTCTGGTAACCCCCTCCGGCACTCCGGTTTTATCCGATTACACCCGGAACACTTCCGGTGTCCGAGTATAGTCGTCCAATATATTAATCTTTATGTCTCAGACATTCTGAGACTCCTCGTCATGTCCATGATCTCATATGGGACTCCGAACTACCTTCGGTACATCAAAACTCATAAACTCACAATACCGATCGTCATCGAATGCTAAGCGTGCGAACCCTACGGGTTCGAGAACTATGTAGACATGATCGAGACTCATCTCCGTTCAATAACCAATAGTGGAACCAGGATGCTCATATTGGCTCCTACATATTCTACGAAGATTTTTATCGGTCAAACCGCATAACAACCTACGTTGTTCCTTTTGTCATCGGTATGTTACTTGCCCAATATTCGATCGTCAGAATCTCAATACCTAGTTCAATCTCATTACCGGCAAGTCTGTTTACTCGTTCCGTAATTCATCATCCTGCAACTAACTCATTAGTCACATTGCTTGCAAGGCTTATAGTGATGTGCATTATCGAGAGGGCCCAGAGATATCTCTCCGACACTCGGAGTGACAAATCCTATTCTCGATCTATGCCAACACCACAAACACCTTCGGAAACACCTGTAGAGCATCTTTATAATTACCCAGAAACGTTGTGATGTTTGATAGCACACAAGGTGTTCCGGTATTCGGGAGTTGCATAATCTCATAGTCATAGGAACATGTATAAGTCATGAAGAAAGCAATAGAAGTGAAACTAAACAATCAAGTTGCTAAGCTAACGAATGGGTCTTGTCCATCACATCATTCTCCTAATGATGTGATCACGTTGATCAAATGACAACTCATGTCTATGGCTAGGAAACACAACCATCTTTGATCAATGAGCTAGTCTAGTAGAGGCATACTAGGGACACTCTGTTTTGTCTATGTATTCACACATATACTAAGTTTCCTCTTAATACAATTCTAGCATGAATAATAAAAATTTATCATGATATAAGGAAATAAATAATAACTTTATTCTTGCCTCTAGGGCATATTTCCTTCAGTTTCCCACTTGCACTAGAGTTAATAATCTAGTTCACATCACCATGTGATTTAACACCGATAGTTCACATCCTCATGTGATTTAACACTTTATAGTTCACATTGCCATGTGACCAAAACCAATAGGTTTACTAGAGTCAATAATCTAGTTCACATTGCCATGTGGTTAACACCCAAAGAGTAATAAGGTGTGATCATGTTTTGCTTGTGAGAAAGGTTTAGTCAATGGGTCTGCCACATTCAGATCCGTATGTATTTTGCAAATTTCTATGTCGACAATGCTCTACATGGAGCTACTCTAGCTAATTGATCCCACTTTCAATATGCTTCCAAATTGATACTCAGAGTCATCCAGATCGGTGTCAAAGCTTGCATCGACGTAACTCTTTATGACGAACTCTTTATCACCTCCATAACCGAGAAATATTTCTTTATTCCACTAAGGATAATTTTGACCGTTGCCCAGTGTTCCACTCCTGGGTTACTATTGTACCCTCTTGCCATAATCATGGCGAGGTACACAATAGGTCTGGTACCCAACATAGCATACTTTATAGAACCTATGACTAAAGCACAGGGAATGACTTTTCATTTTCTTTCTATTTTCTGCCGTGGTCGGGTTCTTGAGTGTTTACTCAACTTAACACCTTGAAACACAGGCAAGAACTCTTTCTTTGACTGTTCCATTTTGAACTATTTCAAAACTTGTCAAGGTATGTACTCATTGAGAAAACCTATCAAGCGTCTTGATCTATCTCTATAGATCTTGATGCTCAATATGTAAGCAGCTTCACCGAAGTCTATCTTTGAAAAACTCCTTTCAAACACTCCTTTATGCTTTCCAGAAAATTCTACATCATTTGCGATCGACAATATGTCATTCACATATACTTATCACAAAGGCTGTAGTGCTCCCACTCATTATCTTGTAAATACAGGCTTCACCGCAAGTCTGTATAAAATTATATGCTTTGATCAACTTATCAAAGCGTATATTCCAACTCCGAGATGCTTGTACCAGTCCATAGATGGATCGCTGGAGCTTGCACATTTTGTTAGCACTTTTAGGATTGACAAAACATTCTGGTTCATCATATACAACTATTCTTTAATAAATCCATTAAAGATTGCAGTTTTGTTATCCATTTGCCAGATTTCATAAAATGTGGCAATTGCTACGAGTGAGAAAATATCATTGTAGTCAACATCTTGAACTTGTTGAAAACCTTTCGCAACAAGTCGAGTGATACGTCCAAAACGTATCTATAATTTCTGCTTGATCCATGCTTCTTTTGTGTGATATTGCTATGATATTTATGCACTTCCATACACTTTTGATCATATTTGGACTAACCTATTAACTCAGTGCACCCCAGTGTCAGTTTCTGTTTTCTGCTGTTTTTGTATTTCAGGTTTTCCCATTACTTAAATTGCCAGAAAAATTCCGGGAACAATATATAAAAAATCAGCGCTCCAGAAGCTTCCACGCGCCAGAAGTGGGGCCAGAGGGGAGCCAGGGGCAGCCCAGGCGGCCTGCCCACACGGCCCCACCCCTGGCCGCGCCGGGGGGGGGGGGGCGCCTAGGCCCCCCTCTCCGCCTCTGGTGACCCCCTTTGGCATATATTTACCACCCGTCGCGGAAACCCTGATTCCAGAACCCTTTTCTCCAGAAGCTATTCCGATCTCCGCCGCCATCGCCACCAAGTTTCGGGGGACCAGAATTCCTGTGCCGGCATCCTGCCGGGACGGGGAAGTGCCCCCGGATTCATCTCCATCGATGTTGCCTCCTCCCTCCATGATGCGGGAGTAGTTCCTCCTCGGGACTGAGGTTTCTACCAGTAGCTATGTGGTCAATTATCTCTCACCCATGATGTCGTGGAATTAACACGTCAGATGTCCGGTTTAGCGGACTTAGTGGTGAGGCCGCGCATCTATGTAGTAGCTTGAAGGGGTTGAGCGGGATTGAGAGACGCGATACAAGACACGGATTTAGACAGCTTCGGGCCCCGGGAAACATCATCCGGTAATAACCCTACGTGCTGTTTGGGGCTAGGTCTCATTATGATCCTCATGGTGTCGCCGGTAAACCGGCTCTTTGTGTCTAACCCTAGAAACTTGTCTAAACCTCTCCTTTAAAACTTGTCTCTTGTCTAACTTGTGAAAACTTGTCCTCTTTGGGGAGCCCTGCCCCTCCTTATATATGTTGAAGGGGCGGGTTTACATGACTAGTCCTAGTAGGACTAGGATTGATCTATTACAAGGAGTCCTAGTCTTGCTTCCTTTATGGAGAATATTCCTTGCGCTTTATTATTAAACCGGCCCACCATACGTGAACCGGCCTTCTGGGCCTTGGGCCTTGTCATCCATGATCCGCCAGCCGGGTTACCAGTGAGTGGTATTATTTAGGCAGGTTGTTTGTAAACCGTCTGGTGATAATGGATCGCCAGTGAATCACCAAGTGTAAACTGCCAATTCCGGCCGGGTTATAATTCCGGCCGGTTCATACCGCGGGGTAATATCCCCGACATTAGCCCCCAAGTTTAGCTTGGATGTGTCCATGGTAAACTTATGCTGCAGAACAAACACAAGAACAAATTTGATGGGTTGTGCTCCGAGTTAAGAATTCTTGTAAACCGGCACCTGATCATCTTTAAGTCCTTGTCCTTCCTTCTTTTAGAAAATCCGGGGCAACAGACCAACTTCATATTCAACTTGCTTGCATAAGAAATATTGTGAATAAAGAATCTACTTGAATCGGCCTTCAATTCTCTAACTTGATAAAAAATATTGGTCTTTTCAAATATTCAACTGATATCCAGCCGGCTTGAAGATGTAGAATTTGCCGGTTTATGATTGCCAAAATTGCCGGGTCACACAATTAATCTGATTTGCCAGAACTAAAAAATTTGAAGATGTTCCTCCTTTATATGCATATTACCTATAGCCCCCAAGTGTCGGGTCATTATGTAATAATGAGCAGGGACTTTGTATATACTTCATTGAAAATAGCATTGTATAATCTTGAAGAAATCCGGATTGTACATCCCAATCACTATGAAACTGTATATACCATATCACGTAGCCCCCAAGTGCCGGGTCATTATGCAATAATGAGCAGGGATTTTGTAGATATAATCATTGAAGACAACATTATATGATGTAACTTCCATCGTGGGGTTTGAACCCACGTCCACAAGGTTAAGAGCTCTGTGCTTTACCAACTGAGCAGTGGACCCTTCAATATAATGAATGAATACTTGTGTACCTTGAATTGTTGACAGGAGCGATTGGTAGCCCCCAAGTTCCGGTTTAGCTACATTTAGAAGGTGAACCGGTACTTCCAGATGAAGCAAATGATCTTTCCATTAGCCCCCAAGTGTCAAGTAGACAACTTGCTTGTGTGCTTGAGACTTGTGTATTTGATGTAATCTCAGTCTGAATAATGTAGCCCCCAAGTGCCGGGTTGTAAGCCTGCAGCAACTCGGGACTATTCCTTTGTAGAATAAATCACTTTCATTGATGAAATAATATCCATTGCTCTTTAAAGCGACTTGGAAGACCTCAATCATAATATTGATAACCATAATAGGAATCCATCCATGTTTGGCTATTTGAAGAATATAATCCGGATTGAAGACCGGTTCCAATGATGTTTGATCATAATCAGGCCGGTTTAATAAACCCCGGTCATTATAACTGATCATGTACTGCCAATATGTATTTAAAAACAACATACTTCATACCTGCAATCAAGTATGCTTGATATTCTTAATCCGGTAGAACCTTAAAATTTCTTGATGAAGATCTTCATGAATCCAATAACAAACCCGGGCTTGATAATAGACACCGGTTTATCTCATTCTGAAACTTTGTTCAGAAATTTGTGGCTTATTGCCTGATAGATGATCCGGGTTATAATGAACACCGGTTTTACTGATACTGGTATTCCTGATCCAGACTTTCCATTTCATAGACATGTGGTCAACTTTTGTAGTTGTTCCACTCCGGTTTAAAAGGTTATAAAACACAAAATACCAAAAATATGCAAATTTTGCAAATAAGACCATGTAGTCGAGGCTTTTTCAAAGAGCTGCCAGGCTCAAAGCAAGGTTCAGCAAATCACTGGGACGCGGATTGGCCGACACTCCCAGAGGGCCTAGCCAATCACTGAACGTGGAATTATCCAACTTTTCAGAGGGCCGAAAGAACCGTATATAAAAATTATTCCGATCACTGGGACGCGGATTGGCCGACACTCCCAGAGGGCCTCCAGGGTTCCTCCTGAACCGGTGGGTCAATCTAAACCAATCACTGAACGTGGACTTGTCCAACTTTTCAGAGGGTCGAAAGAACTATGAAACCAATCCGATCACTGGGAGTGGATGATACTAACTCCCAGAGGGCCTCCAGGGTTCCTCCTGAACCGGTGGGTCAATGTAAACCAATCACTGAACGTGGACTTATCCAACTTTTCAGAGGATCTCCAAGGTTCCTCCTGAACCGGTGGGTAAATTGTGAAGCCTCCTCTCTTCGAACCGGATATGATCTTATGTTCTTTAGAGAGTTTTATTGCTGCTGAGTGCATATGTTCTGAAAAACCAGATAAACTGATCAAAGCATCTTATTTCTTAATGAAAAATGATATATAACAAGAGAAATAATACTCTAGATGGATATCACCTGAGTGAATTTGAACCGGTATTCTGAATAGACCGGATTACAGGGTGGATAGTAAAATGACTGCTGCATCAGTGGCACCATAGATATGTGAATCGGCCGTAGTTGTAAACCGGTGGAGATGAACAAGTTGTCCTCCTGTATATAGAAAACACCAATGGGGCAGTATAACAGTGCTCATAGGAAAAATGATAAAATATATAGGAGGGATAACACCTGATTTGCTCAAACAGCAGATGGGTCGGCCGGCGCCTGACGGGCTAGTTGCCTTCCTTGTGGTAAGCCGGCGTAGTCGTGAGAGACGGCCACGGCGTTGTAAACCGACGCGGTCGCGAGAGACAGCTATGACGTTGAAACCCGGCGCGATCGCGAGAGATGGCCATGAACCGACCGCGAGGGTGGACGGGTGAATCGTCCGTGGCGTTGTACACTTGGCATTGTAAAGCGGCGCGGATCGGCGAGTCATGCCATGTTGATGTAAATTAAGCCGTAAAGCGGCGATTTGTATATTCATCATGGCATGGTCATCGCTCTTGAAGTGAACAATTGCCCTGCATAAACAATACACAGACCTAGGCAAAGATCAACTATTTTTTGACAAAAAATAATATGTGCTAAATACACAAATTTAGATAGATATCACCTGATTTGTCCGGATGATAAATGGATCGTCCGCAGATCACCTTGGTATTTTTTGTTGGTTGATTTTCAACTGTAGAGTTAACAATGACTTCTGGATCCACGTAGGAAGTCGTACTGATAGTACTATGCAACGCACTAATAACAGTAGCATTTGTTGTCTGTTCTTTGGCACACTTTTGTCATCATATGGATATTCCTTGAATTTCTCCCCACTGCACGAACGCCCAAGCAATAATAGTATTTGTAGTCTACCACTATCCCTCATCACTACGTTTGTACAGTCTTGCGGTAATTCCATCAACAACACGTTTGTTTATTTGAGCTGGCACCAGAGTGCAGTAGCCAGGGCGCATCGACGGGTCGTTGAAGTGTGTCTGCCACAGTGGTATGTTGGAGAGGTTCGGCTGCGACCGGTTCAGTGCAGCCCCGCGGACGAGGGCCGCGGCTCTACACCGCTGTTGGCATGCGCCTTGGCAAGGTAAATTCAGCAGCAGCAGGCGTCCGAAGTGTTGTACGCAGAAGAGGGAACGGTCGACCACGGTCACTCAGCGGTATGAACCGCCGCGAGGTGCGCATGATGGCGGCTGGCGAAGACAGGGCCGTGGCCGTTATGGTGAACTGAACACCCCCGGGGAAGTACAACAGTGGCGTCAGAATCCTCACGAGGCCGAAGCGGCTTCGCAACGAAGATGAGAAAAGGCAGCTCAAAGCCCAGGCATTCAGAGCAATGGTTCAAAGCAGAGGCCGGCGGAGACACCCTGGCGACTCGCAGCTGAAGCCCTGGTCAGAAAGGCAGCAAAATCTGGCGTACGGCGGCTTGCTGACAGCAATGAAATGGAGGTGAACTCGCGTGTGGCTGGGCTGATGACTAATTAGAATATGTAGAGGTGCAGGCAAACCACATCAGAAGCGGCAGCGATACAGGGCGGCTCACGGCGCCAAGCGGTTCAACGCAGCGTCTTGACCCGAGGTGCGGTGACCCGGCGTGAAAGTGGATGCGTAACCCAGATGGGATGGGGATTGAATCACGGCGCATAAGTGGCTTTGCAGGAGGCGGAGCGAGGCCGTGCCTGCAAGACGAGGCGGATCCGGTGGCTGAGTGAGGGCGAGGCCGGCGGCTCCAAACAGCTCAGATGGCGGCTGCTCGGCCACACCAGCAGGGGCGGAAAGAGGCCGCTTCTAGCAGGTCAATGAGGTGCAGCAAGCTTAAGGCGCACTGAGGAGGCAGAGGTGGTGAGGCACGGCCGTGCTATGGCCCAGCGGCAGACGAAGGTGCGTCCGGCGATGGCGGCTCCAAGATGAAAACGGAGGCAGAGACATCCTCGCGGAGCGGTGTCGGTGTACTAAGGTAGGGGTACCTCAGTACCCCAACTTGTGCACGGGAAGTAGCAGCTTCCCGCGGCAGGGCCTACCACGCGCTTGCCGGAGACCTTCCTGCTCTGTATAAAACCATTCAAAAACAAAGTATACAAGACAGAAGATCAAGACCCCGGCAAGTGGAGCTTGCCGGGAAGGCCGTTCCAGGCTCAAGATTACCTCACTCACGCAAGGCCCTGGCAAGAGAAGCTTGCCAGGAAGACTAGAAGATTACATCACAGAAGACATGCCTCGGCGCTATATGCGCCCCGGCAGGGCTCGGGGAGCGACAAGCTTCAGAGCCCGACAAGCTCCCGGGCCCGGCAAGGTCAAGACCTGTAATGCCCAGGATGGGACTATACCTCCTACGTGTCGAGGCACGACTTAAAGGTATAAGCCCATCCTAGAATGATCTCAAGTTTGGTATCTTTGCACAACTCATGTAAAAGAGGGATTAAAATGCAAAAGAGGATAGTTGGCTTACACTCGCCACTTCACACAATACATTACATAAGCAATCATCATTCAGAACATCACAACCCGACTACGGGTAAGATCCAAAAGAAAGTTACCAAAACAACATAAAGCCACAGGTCAGGATCGAATCCTAGTAGAAACCACTACTGAACATCGAAACGTCACAAGCAACGGCCACAAGCTTCATCGAGCTCCCGATGAAGTACTTGAACCAGCTCCTGCATCAAACTCGGCTGAACCTGCATCTGGTGTGGTGAAGTAACTGTGAGCCACAGAGGACTCAGCAATCCCGTTCCCGGGTAACAAGACTATTTAAGCCTTGGGTGAGGATAAGGCTGAAGAAAGAACGAGAGGTGAAGGAACAAACAAGAGTCTGCAGCAGCAACTAGCATTAACTTACGTAAAAGAGAGCGAGAAGAGAAGTGCATCGGTCGAAAGATGATCACGAAGTGATCCTAGCTAAAGCCGGTCAAACATAACCCCACCGTGTTCAACTCCCGAATCCCTATTCGGAAATTGACAGTCACGGTACACACGCTGGTAGTGTATTAGAAACATTGTGTCAAGTTATCTACAACCGGAATTAACAAGCTCCCATCTGCCACATAACCGCGGGCAGGGCTTTCGAAAGTTCAAACCCTGCAGGGGTGTTCCAACTTGACCCATTACAAGCCCACGATCCGCGGAGTCGCAACTCCATAGTTGGGAAGACCCGAGTATTCTCGGAATCCCGTGCTCGAGTTAAACCGAACTAAGGTAAGGCTAATCCAGCAAATCCTCCCGGCGTGTCGACACCCTGATAGTAGCCGCGCGTATCTAGGTCTCAGGACACGACCGGATGGGCGATTCTACAGGTTTTTACCAAACCTTGAGTTTCCTCGAGGTGGCCCCGCAGAACCCCCGTTTCGGACCAACACTCATGTGGAGCACTGGCCCGGGGGTTGAATTAAAATAAAAGGGATAGCTAGTCCACATGCAAGTTTTTATTAGTTTGTTATTAGGCAAATAGTACCAAAGGTTGGGATTTGCTGGAAAAGACTTAGCACTTAGCGGTTTATCAAGGGGGTCCCATACACCCCAACCGTGTTAGGAACGCATAATCAAGGAACATAACACCGGTTTATACGGTTCCTAACGGCATGAGTGGAACAAAACACCAAGCAAAAGGCTTAGCCTTCCACCCTGCCAGTATATAGATGATTTCATTTTAAGCATTTATATAGTGTGATATAACCCAACCAAACTTCAACACGAAGCGAGCATCTTCAATCTTCACCTGCAACTAGCAATGCTATAAGAGGGGCTGAGTGAAGCGTACTTAGCCAAGCAACGGTTTGCGTAGGTAGGGTGGTTAAACATGGCAATTGGTTACAATAGGAGGCTGACAAGAAGAACATGGGCATCGAGGCAAAACTAAAGATCGGAACTACTAGCAAGAGGCAAAAATAGTAATGGTATCCGGGTTCGGTCATCTTGCCTGGAATTCCACAAGGGAGAAGAACGGATCCAAGAAGAAGACGGAGCAACAGTCGAGCGGATCCTCACAACTCCGGAACGAAACCGAAGCTATCAAGAGAAGCAAACCGGAAAGAAAGAAACAACACGGTGAACACACACAAGCATAAACATGGCATACGATGCACAAGCAAGCATGATGCATGTCCGGTTTAATTATGCATGGCATGGCAAAGTGCACAAACAAATACTACAAGTTAAGTGGAGATCAATATGCAACGAGTTGCATATTGACGAAACACCACATTCAAATATTTAGTTGACTCTCGTGTATTTACAAGACAAGATTTAATGTTTTTAGCATGGCAAGAGGTGAAACATAAAGAAACTACACTATTTAGACATTTTAAATGAGGCCGGCAATAACAACAACATATCCGGAAAATCCCCATAAGCATGTTTAATAATTATAAGCAACAACAATTCACACATATTAATGTTGTTAACATGATGCGGATGACATGATCAAGTTTATGCAATTTTATTAACAGGTTGACTTAAGAGGATAAGAAGCATTTGTCACCGTGGTGGAATGAAAGGGTGCCACGGCAACGATCCGAAAATGAAGCAACGGCATCATATCGGTTCCGGTAACTCGGTGAGAGTCCGGTGCAAAAGGTAGATGGCGTGGGTGAGTCAAACGAGATGAAGGTGGGGCGATCCCGTTGCCGGGTTCCCACGAGTCGGTGACGAGGCAACCGAGGAACACGACAAAAGAGGGCACAACGGACACGAAGCACACACGAGGAGCATTTCATACAACACAAGCAAGCATTCACACGGGTCATCGTCTCGTTATACCTTCGAAACCCTCGTTTCGGGACGGTTCGAGAGCGTCGAGGAAGTAGCCGTAGTAGTGGAAGTAGGGGAAGTAGTCGTTCATGTTTCCGAAGAGGAAGTAGTCGTTCCGTCGGCGGTAGTTGTACTCGGGCGACGGTAGAGGAAGTAGTGGTACTCGGCGTAGGGGTACTCGTGGCGGCCTGTAGTCGAACTTGACGCACCCGAAGAGGTACTTGTCGAATCGGTCGCGGTACTTGGTCGGGTTCCCGTTTGTGACGGTAGTGGAAGTAGTGGTACTTGTCGCATCGGTAGGGGTACTCGTTCATGTAGTCGTTCTCGAACTCGTAGCCGTTCAACATCACGTGTAGAGGTACTTGTCTCGAACTTGCCGTTTTATCGAACCCGTAGCTGTACATGTCAACCTGGAGACATACAGCAGCAACAAAACAAACAAAGAAAAAGGCAGCAAGGGGGCAAAGGCAGCAGCAAGGCTAGGCGGCGAGGAGACGCGGTGGCTGCGCCCTGGAGGATGGACGAGCCGGGCGCCGCTCGGGGCTGGAGACGAGGCAACCGAGTGCTGCTGGAGGTGACACGGCCCGGGGCGGAGGGGCTCTGGAGACGCGACGTGGTCGCGGGATCGGAGAACGGAGGGAGCAGCTGGAGGCCAGGGCCTGGCTGGCGCGCGGACGGGTCGAGGCGGCCGCTGCTGGCGCGGGTGGCGCAGGCTTCTGCGTCGGGGCGGTGCCGGGCTCCGGGAGGCGGCCTGGCCGCGGGAAGAACGAGGCCGGGCCGGAACCTGGGCTCCTGGCCGCGCGCTAGGAAGGAGCGGGGGCTGCGGGTTGCGAGAGAGCGAAGGGGAACGAGGGGGTCGGCGCTACTGGTCGAGAGAGAGAGAGGAGATCGAAGCGGAGGGTCGGGGAACGGACGAGGGGCTGAGGGCGAGAGGGACGAGCGGGTTCGATGGGGTTGGCGGCGGCGCACAGGGAGGAAAACGAGGGGAGGGGATCGGGCTTAGGGTTTGGGAGGCTGCGGGCCAGGTTGGCTGCGGCCTGAGGGAAATGGGCCGAGGCGCCCTGGGCCAAGGAGGGGAGAAGGAGATAAAGAGGCTGAGAGCTGATGGGCTGCTTATTTTAACTATTACTGTTTTCCACAAAAAAACACAGAAAGCAGCAAAGAAATAAAGGAAAGGAAGGAGGAGTTAGGAAAAGTGCACATGGAAATATATTTTCTCGGGCTCATAAAAATAAGCACGACCGGAGAAAATAAGAAAGGCATGAACGGAAAAATAATTCAAACATATTTGAATATAATTCAAATAGGGTTGAACTAAGACGAGATTATTGAAGTGTCCAAAAATGTTCAAATTTTGGAGGAACCTCAAAACAACGGAAAAGAATTATTGGCAAGATTTTGAAGGTGAACTCGAAGTGAAAAGACAATGGGGAATTATGCAAGTGTGTTTGAGTAATTCCGAGGAATGGAATGATTATTAATATAGCTCCATAATTATTAGGAGGCTTTTATATGTTATAAAGAGAAGTTACCTTCCCTCGATTTAAATGGACCGAAGGCCCACACGATTTATTAGGTTGAGATGCAAAAATAAAATATGACATGATGGCATGATGACATGATGCGATGCAAACATAAATAACACAAGCACAAAAGAACCACACGGGCAACCCGGAACGTCTGAAACTTCGGGAAGCTTCTGGAATCTTCTGGGACGTCGGTCTCGGGCGTCACAACTCTCCCACACTAACAGAGGATCTCGACCCGAGATCCTAGAGATATCACCGGGTAAAAACGAAGAGGAAGAGGTAAAACAAAGTTGCTTCTTCGACAGACGAGTGAAACCAAAGAACCTTGAGAGGTTGAGGAAAATGAAAGAAGAATACAACGTAGATTTACGAAGTTGAGAACACTCCGTTAGAAAGAGGAACAAGGAGCATTATCAGAACCTTGAAGGTTGAAAGACATGAAAGGAGAGCTCACGGACCAAAAGATTATGAAACTGCAACGGTATAGCCAAGGAATAAGAATGACAGAATTTGGACAGCACTCAGTCTGAAAATGGAAGGAATTGAACAAGAACTTGAGAAGA
>LR738716.1:176235214-176266811 GCA_902687465.1 Secale cereale | reverse complement strand
ATGGATTATGAGATTATGTTCAGATTGATCTTGAGTAATATATTTGATTCACCTCTTTTATATTTTAGTTCATAAGTAATTCTTGCATGTTCTCCGTTGTTATTTATTGCTTTGGCCGAGTAGTAAGTAGTGACTCCAAGAGGGAACGTTATGCTCGATTGTGGGTTCATGCCCCTCGATGACTAGCTTGAGTGACAGAAACATGAGTCTAGGGGATGTGCTGTTGCCACAAGGGGGAAAACAACGGTGCTTGTGCCCGCGGGTGCAAGGATTGTTTACTTTACGCAAAGTTCTTTTAATGCAGTTGTCTGTTGCATTGAGTTTACACTATGGGTGGGACTCGCAACTTAATACCAGCGAGATGTTCTGGATAGATATCTCAAGGTGGATGATTAGTAGTAGATATTGATGGATTTCGGTCTACTTACTTTGGCGTACCGCCCATGCTTTGAACCTCAACCTTTCTTGTAATCTAATCAGCATTGGTTTGCGTTCGTGGTCCTGTCAATTGCCCAGCTGTAATTTGTTTACCTCACATAGCTGTTTTATCGTCTTTTGGGAGAGAGACATCACTAGCGAACATCATGAGACTCCGGTCCATATTACCATCATTGATCACATCCACTATTTACTTTTCGCTATTTACTTACTATTGCAAAACACTATCTATCACTATGATCATATTGCTTTTAACCCTTTGTGAACTACAAGGCCGAAGAGATTGACAACCTCTCTGTACTCGTTGGGAGCAAAGTTATTTGTATCTGTGTGCAGGTCCACGTTGATTGCTAATTGCACCGTTAGCAATTGACACCTACTTGTTGAACCTAGGAGTCTCTGGGGATTCGATCCTTGGCATCTTTGCTAGGGGAAAACACTTCTACTTACTGCATCTTACACCTTCCACTTGGGGTGACCAACGAGGGGTTCGAGGCCCATCAATTGCATACTTCAATCCAAACATCCAAACATTCAAAGTTTTAAACATGCAAACTTAATAAACATATACGATCGACTCATACAAACACACTACAGATAGTACACACAACTACTACTCATGATTAAAGTTGTCCTAGTAAATTTTGTCATCCTCGTCGCTGTGTTGGATCTCGTTGCACTTAACAAGGTCGTTCGACTCGACCTTGATCACCGTTCATCCAATGTATCTATAATTTTTTGATTGTTTCATGCTATTATATTAGCAATTTTGTATGCTTTATTTACAATTTATATCATTTTTGTGGACTAACATATTAACCTAGTGTCCAGTGCTAGTTTCTGTTTTGCCTATTTCTATGTTTCATAGAAAAACCATACCAAACGAAGTCCATACATGATTAAATTTTACGATGTTTTTTTCTTGACTAGAAGAGACCCTAGAAGCTTCGAGGATACACCGGGCGATGATGGAAAGTGGCACAAGCTCAGGGTGCCCGCCCCATGGGGGGAGGCACGCCCTGTGAGCATGTGGGTCCCACGTGGCTCCCTTTGACCTAATTCCAGCGCTATAAATTCCCTAAAATTCAGAAATCGTCAGCGTGAGACTCAAAACTAATATTCTGCCATAAGCCTCTGTTTTTCTGCGATTCCATCTCGAGGCCTTCCTAAAAAACCATTTGGTAGAGTAAATTGTTGGGAAACATTGCATGGGAAACAAAAAATTTCTATGCTCACCAAGATCAATCTAGGAGATGACCATCTATGAGAGGAGAGATTGGATCTAGACACCCTTGTAGATCATTAAGCGGAAGCGTTAAGAAACGCGGTTGATGTAGTCGAACGTGTTCGTGATCCAGTCACGATCTGTCCCGTGAACTCCCGATCCAAGTGCCGAACGGACGGCACCTCCATGTTCAACACACGCACGGCTTGATGACGCCTTCACCTCCTCAATACAGCGAGCGGTGGTGAAGTAGTAGCTCGAGTCCTTCGGTAGCACGTCGGCGTGATGATGGTGGTGGTGGAGAAATCTCAACAGGGCTTCGCCAAGCCAAGCGGAGAAGATGGACTACGAGGGAGAGGGAGAGTAGCTGTTGGGGAACGTAGTATTTAAAAAATTTCCAACGATCACGCAAGATCTATCTAGGAGAAGCATAGAAAGGAGCGGGGAGAGTGTATCCACGTACCCTTGTAGACCGAAAGCGGAAGCGTCTAGTGACGCGGTTGATGTAGTCAAACGACTTCGCGATCCAACCGATTCAAGCACCGAATGCACGGCACCTCCGCGTTCAGCACACGTTCAGCTTGATGACGTCCCACGAGCTCTTGATCCAGTTGAGCATCATGGGAGAGTTTTGTCAGCACGACGGCATGGTGACGGTGATGATGAAGCTACCGGCACAAGGCTTTGCCTAAGCACTGCAACGATATGACCGAGGTGTGTAACTGTGGAGAGGGGCACCGCACACGGCTTGCAAATCAACTTGTGTGTCTATGGGGTGCCCCTGGCAACGTATATAAAGGATGGAGGGAGGAGGAGGCCGGCCCTCATAGGGTGCGCCCAAAGTGTGGAGTCCTACTAGGACTCCCTAGTCATAGTAGGATTCCACCTCCCACATGGAATAAGAAAAGGGAAGGGGAGAAGGAGAAGGAAGGAAGGGGGCGCCCCCTTTCCCTAGTACAATTCAGACCAGTCCATGGGGAAGGGGCGCGGCCACCCTTGAGGCCTTTCTCTCCTTTCCCTTTTGGCCCATTAAGGCCCAATACGAATTCCCGTAACTCTCCGGTACTCCAAAAATACCCGAATCACTCGGAACCTTTCCGATGTCCGAATATAGACTTCCAAAATATCAATATTTATGTCTCGACCATTTCGAGATTGTTCTTCATGTCCGTGATCTCATCCGGGACTCAGAACAAACGTCGGTCATCAAATCACATAACTCATAATACAAATCGTAATCGAACGTTAGGCGTGCGGACCCTACGGGTTTGAGAACTATGTAGACATGACAGAGACACATCTCCGGTCAATAACCAATAGCGGAACCTGGATGCTCATATTGGCTCCTACATATTCTACGAAGATCTTTATCGGTCAAACCGCATAACAACATACGTTGTTCCCTTTGTCATCGGTATGTTACATGCTTGAGATTTGATCGTCTGTATCATCATACCTAGTTCAATCTCATCACCGGCAAGTCTCTTTGCTCATTCCGTAATACATCATCTCGTGACTAACTCATTAGTCATTTGCTTGCAAGGCTTATTACAATGTGTATTACCGAGAGGGCCCAGAGATACCTCTCCGACACTCGAAATGACAAATCCTATTCTCGATCTATGCCAACAGCACAAACACCTTTGGAGACAACTGTAGAGCATCTTTATAATCACCCAGTTACATTGTGACGTTTGATAGCACACAAGGTGTTCCTCTGGTATTTGGGAGTTGCATAATCTCATAGTCAGAGGAACATGTATAAGTCATGAAGAAAGCAATAGCAGTAAAACTAAACGATCATAATGCTAAGCTAACGGAAGGGTCTTGTCCATCACATCATTCTTCTAATGATGTGACCCCGTTGATAAAATGGCAACTCATGTCTATGGTTAGGAAACATGACCATCTTTGATTAACGAGCTAGTCTAGTAGAGGCATACTAGGGACTCCATGTTTTGTCTATGTGTTCACACATGTACTAAATACAATTCTAGCATGAATAATAAACCTTTATCATGATATAAGGAAATATAAATAACAACTTTATTATTGCCTCTAGGGCATATTTCCTTTAGTCTCCCAATTGCACTAGAGTTAATAATCTAGTTCACATCGCCATGTGATTTAATACCGATAGTTCACATCGTTATGTGAATAACACCCATAGTTCACATCGCCATGTGACTAACACCCAAAAAGGTTTACTAGAGTCAACAATCTAGTTCACATCGCCATGTGATTAATACCCAACAGAGTACTAAGATGTGATCATGTTTTGCTTCGTGAGGAAGTTTAGTCAGTTGGTCTGTGATACGTCTCCAACGTATCTATAATTTTGGATTGTTCCATGCTATTATATATGATGTTGGATGTTTAATGGGATTTATTATACACCTTTATATTATTTTTGGGACTAACCTATTAACCCAAAGGCCCAGTCCAGATTGCTGTTTTTTGCCTATATCAGGGTTTTGCAGAAAAGAAATATCAAACGGAGTCCAAACGGAATGAAACCTTCGGGAGAGATATTTTTGGAGCGATATCTTCACGGGAGACTTGAGAACCACAGAATAGGGCACACGTGGCGTCCACGAGGGTGGGGGGGGGCACGCCCCCTCCCCTGGGCACGCCCCCTGCCTCGTGGGCCCCACTAGGGGTGGGCATAAAAACCGACGAACCGAAGACCGAACCGATGCCGAAACCGAATAAACCAAAATTTTGGTTTTTTATACTACCAAAGAAAAATTCGGTTTTGATGTTTATTAACCGAACATAGTTTGTTCAGTTCGGTTTCTATCACGGTTAACCGAAGAAAAACTGAACAAACGTGAGGTCGCGTATAAAGCAGTGCAAAGTCACGCAGAACCATCTCCGGGAGGAGCGCCCGTGTCGCTAGCACCAAGAAACTATAGCGCGTTGTTGCCTGCGCATGTGATAGGACGTGGGCTCTAATCCACGCAGGCAAAATGATGGAAGGCCCAGCTCCACATGAGCTTTTTTGGTAAGTGTGTACCCGTGCATACGAGCATGCACAGCCATCTCGTTACATTAGTCCCACCTCGCCCAGCCAAGGAGCTTACGGTTGGATTTGGGGCTATATAATAGGATGCCGCTGCTGTAGTCTATTCCCAATTACGCAGATGTGGTCTTTTCGGTATAAACTGGAGATCGAACCGAATTAGTCGGTTAACTGAATTTTCGGTTAGCTGTTTTAAGCTACCATATTTGGTTTTTAAGTTTCCTAACCGAATTCCAAAAAACACCGAACAATAGAAATCGAACTTTCGGTTTATACTGAACGCCCAGGCCTGGGCCCCACGTTGCTCCCCTGATGCCCTCCTTCCTCCTATATATACCCATGTACCCTGAAAATATCGAAGCAACAGAGAAAACCCTAATTCCACAGCCGCAACCTTCTGTTCCCGTGAGATCCCATCTTGGGGCCTGTTCCGGAGCTCCGCCGGAGGGGGGATCTTCCACGGAGTGCTTCTACATCAACACCGTCGCCTCACCATGAGTTGTGAGTAGTTTACCACAGACCTTCGGGTCCATAGTTAGTACCTAGATGGATTCTTCTCTCTTTTTGGATCTCAATACCAAGTTCTCCTTGGTCTTCGAGAAGATCTATTCGATGTAATCTTTTTGCGGTGTGTTTGTCGAGATTCGATGAATTGTGGGTTTATGATCAAGATTATCTATGAGAAATATTTGGTTCTTTTATGAATTCTTTTATGTATGATTATAATATCCTTGCAAGTCTCTTTGAATTATTGGTTTGGTTTGGCCTACTAGATCTATAGTTCTTGCAATGGGAGAAGTGCTTGGCTTTGGGTTCAATCTTGCGGTGTCCTTTCCCAGTGACAGCAGGGGCAGCAAGGCACGTATAATATTGTTGCCATCGAGGATAAAAAGATGGGGTTTATATCATATTGCTTGAGTTTATCCCTCTACATCATGTCATCTTGCTTAAAGCGTTACTCTGTTCTTATGAACTTAATACTCTAGATGCATGCTGGATAGCATTCGATGTGTAGAGTAATAGTAGTAGATGCAAAATTGTTTCGGTATACTTATCTCGGACGTGATATCTACATATAATGATACCTAGATAGTCTCATAATTATTCCCTTTTCTATCAATTGCTCGACAGTAATTCGTTCACCCACCGTAGAATTCTGCTATCATGAGAGAAGCCACTAGAGAAACCTATGGCCCCCGGGTCTATTCTCAACATATCAATCTACAATCTACTTTACTTTTCCGCTTTTACTTTCTGTTCTTATATCCAAAAATACCAAAAATATCAAACTATCATCTCTATCAGATCTCACTTTCGTAAGTGACCGTAAAGGGATTGTCAACCCCTTATCGCGTTGGCTGCGAAGCTCTTATTTGTTTGTGCAGGTGCGAGGGACTCGCGCGTGGTCTCCTACTGGATTGATACCTTGGTTCTAAAAAGCTGAGGGAAATACTTACGCTACTGTGCTGCATCACCCTTTCCTTTTCTGGCGCCGTTGCCGGGGAGGCTTACGCAAAAGTCATATACCAAGTACCTATCACAAACCCTTATCCTCCGCATTACATTTATTTGCCTCTCATTTTCCTCTCCCCCACTTCACCCTTGTCGTTGTATTTTCCCTTCTTTTTTATGTGTGTTTACCGTTCGCTTGCCTCTTGCTTGCTTGTGTGTTGGATTGCTTGCTTGTCACTATGGCTCAGAACAATGACAAATTGTGTGACTTCTCCAATACCAACAATAATGATTTTATTAGCACTCTGATTGCTCCTATTACCGATGCTGAATCTTGTGAGATCAATGCTGCCTTGTTGAATCTTGTCATGAAAGATCAATTTTCCGGCCTTCCTAGTGAAGACGCTGCTACCCATCTAAACAACTTTGTTGATTTGTGTGATATGCAAAAGAAAAGGGATACATATAACGATATTGTTAAATTGAAGTTATTTCCGTTTTCACTTAGTGATCGTGCTAAAACTTGGTTTTCCTCTTTGCCTAGAAATAGTATTGATTCGTGGAATAAGTGCAAAGATGCTTTTATCTCTAAGTATTTTTCTCCTGCTAAGATCATCTCCCTTAGAAACGATATTATGAATTTTAAGCAACTAGATCATGAGCATGTTGCACAAGCTTGGGAGAGAATGAAATTAATGATACGTAATTGCCTTACACATGGTTTGAACTTATGGATGATTATACAAAAAATTTATGCTGGCTTGAATTTTGCTTCTAGAAATCTTTTAGATTCGGCCACAAGCGGCACTTTGATGGAAACTACCTTAGGAGAAGCTACCAAACTCCTGGATAATATTATGGTTAATTATTCTCAATGGCACACCGAAAGATCTACTAGTAAAAAAGTGCATGCTATTGAAGAGATTAGTGTTTTGAGTGGAAAGATGGATGAACTTATGAAATTATTTGCTGCTAAGAGTGCTTCTTCTGATCCTAATGATATGCCTTTATCCACGTTGATTGAAAATAATAATGAATCTTTGGATGTGCATTTTGTTGGTAGGAATAATTTTGGTAACCATGCTTATAGAGGAAACTTTAATCCTAGGCCTTTTCCTAGTAATTCCTCTAATAATTATGCTAATTCCTACAATATCTCTTATGGAAAGATGCCTTTTGAATTTGAAACTAGTGTTAATGAGTTTATGAATTCGCAAAAAAATTCCAATGCTTTGCTTGAAGAAAAATTGCTTAAGATTGATGAATTGGCTAGAAGAGTGGATATAATTACTCTTGATGTTGATTCTTTAAAACTTAGATCTATTCGACCTAAGCATGATATCAATGAGTCTCTCAAAGCCATGAGAATTTCCATTGATGAATGCAAAGAAAGAACTGCTAGGATGCGTGCTAAAAAAGAGCTTTATAAAAGTGTGTTCTTCTAGTTATCATGAAAATAAAGATGAGGATCTGAAAGTTATTGATGTGTCTCCTATTAGATCCTTGTTTTCTAGTATGAATATTGATAAAGATGGGACTGGAGATGAGTCTACTTTAATTAAAAGGTGTCCCAATGATTCGGAGTTTTTAGATCTTGATGCTAAAATTGTTAAAAGTGGGATTGAAGAGATTAAAACTTTGCATAGTGATGAACCCACTACTTTGGATTTCAAGGGATTCAATTATGATAATTGCTCTTTGATTGATTGTATCTCCTTGTTGCAATCCGTACTAAATTCTCCGCATGCTTATAATCAAAATAAAACTTTTACCAAACACATAGTTGATGCTTTGATGCAATCTTATGAAGAAAAACATGAAATAGAAGTTTCTATCCCTAGAAAGCTTTATGATGAATGGGAACCTACTATTAAGATTAAAACTAAAGATCATGAATGCTTTGCTTTGTGTGATTTGGGTGCAAGTGTTTCCACTATCCCAAAAACTTTGTGTGATTTGTTCGGTTTCCATGAGCTTAATGATTGTTCTTTAAATTTGCATCTTGCGGATTATACTATTAAGAAACCTATGGGAAGGATTAATGATGTTCTTATTGTTGACAATAGGAATTATGTGCCCGTTATTTTCATCGTTCTTGATATAGATTGCAATCCTTCATGTCCTATTATTCTTGGTAGACCTTTCCTTAGAACGATTGGTGCAATTATTGATATGAAGGAAGGAAATATTAGATTCCAATTTCCGCTAAGGAAAGGCATGGAACACTTTCCTAGAAAGAAAATCAAATTACCATATGAATCTATTATGAGAGCCACTTATGGATTGCCTTCCAAAGATGGCAATACCTAGATCTATCCTTGTATCGTGCCTAGCTAGGGGCGTTAAACGATAGCGCTTGTTGGGAGGCAACCCAATTTTATTTTCTTTGTTTTTGCTTCTGTTTACGAATAAATATTGCATCTAGCTTATGTTTAGATGTGGTTTCATGTTTTAATTAGTGTTTGTGCCAAGTAGAACCTTTGGGAAGACTTGTGTGAAGTTTATATGATTTTGTTGTAAAAAACAGAAACGTTAGCGCTCACTAGAATAGTCACCAGATTTTACTGGAGAGTGCTATTTAGTTGATTCTTTTTGCAGATGATTAATAGACAAATTCCTCACGTTTACCAATTTATTTCAATTTTTTGGAGTTACAGAAGTATGCGAAAGTTACAGATTACTACAGACTGTTCTGTTTTTGACAGATTCTGTTTTTCGTGTGTTGTTTGCTTGTTTTGATGAATCTATGAGTAGTATTGGAGGGTATGAATCATAGATAAGTTGGAATACAGTAGGTTTAACACCAATATAAACAAATAATGAGTTCATTACAGTACCTTTGGGTGGTGTTTTGTTTTCTTATACTAATGGAGCTCACGAGATTTTTGTCTAAGTTTTGTGTTGTGAAGTTTTCAAGTTTTGAGTATTGCTTTGATGGACTATGGAACAAAGAGTGGCAAGAGCCTAAGCTTGGGGATTCCTAAGGCACCCCAAGGTAAAATTCAAGGACAATGAAAAGCCTAAGCTTGGGGATGCCCCGGGAAGGCATCCCCTCTTTCATCTTCATCTATCGGTAACTATACTCGGGACTATATTTTTATTCACCACATGATATGTGTTTTACTTGGAGCGTCATGTATGATTTGAGTATTTGCTTGTTAGTTTTCCACAATCATTCTTGCTGGACACACCTTTTTGAGAGAGATAAATATGGCCTAGAATTTGTTAGAACACTCTATGTGCTTCACTTATATCTTTTGAGCTAAATAGTTTTGCTCTAGTGCTTCACTTATATCTTTTAGAGCACGGTGGTGATTTTATTTTGTAGAAATTGTTGATCTCTCATGCTTCACTTATATCCTTTTTAGAGTCTTTTAGAACAGCATGGTAATGTGCTTTGGTTATAAAACTAGTCTTAATATGATAGGCATCCAAGATAAATGTAGTAAAAACTTTCATACAAAGTGCATTGAATATGATGAGCAGTTTGATGCTTGATGATTGTTTTGAGATATGAGGATAGTGATAGAGTCATGCTAGTGGATTTATTATGAAATTGAGAAATACTTGTGTTAAAGTTTGTGATTCCCGTAGCATGCACGTATGGTGAACCGCTATGTGACGAAGTTAGAGCATTAGGTAATTGTAGAGTTTCATCCTTTGTGTGGAGGTCGGGGGCGCGCGATGGTTAACTCCTACCAACCTCCCCCCTAGGAGCATGCATTGATTGCTTTGTTTTGATGACTCGTAAATTTTTGGAATAAGTATATGAGTTCTTTATGACTAATGTTGAGTCCATGGATTATACGCACTCTCACCCTTCCACCATTGCTAGCCTCTCTTGTACCGCGCAACTTTCGCCGGTACCATACACCTACTATATACCTTCCTCAATACAGCCACCATATACCTTCCTCAAAACAGCCACAATACCTACCTATCATGGCATTTCCATAGCCATTCCGAGATATATTGCCATGCAACTTTCCACCGTTCCATTCATATGACACGCTCCATATTGTCATATTGCCATGCATGATCATGTAGTTGACATCGTATTTGTGGCAAAGCCACCATGCATAATTTTTCATACATGTCACTCTTGATTCATTGCACATCCCGGTACACCGCCGGAGGCATTCATATAGAGTCATACTTTGTTCTAGTATCGAGTTGTAAATCAATATAAGTGTGATGATCATCATTATTAGAGCATTGTCCCAAAAATAAAAAAATAAAAATAAATAAAAAAGGGGAAAGGCCAAGAAAAATAAAGGCCAAAAAAAGAAAAAAAGAAAAGAAAATAAAAGAAAAGAAAAGAAAAGGGACAATGCTACTATCTTTTTCCACACTTGTGCTTCAAAGTAGCACCGTGTTCTTCATGATAGAGAGTCTCATGTTTAGTCACTTTCATATACTAGTGGGAATTTTCATTATAGAATTTGGCTTGTATATTCCAACGATGGGCTTCCTCAAATGCCCTAGGTCTTCGTGAGCAAGCAAGTTGGATGCACACCCACTTAGTTTCTTTTGTTGAGCTTTCATACATTTTTAGCTCTAGTGCATCCGTTGCATGGCAATCCCTACTCACTCACATTAATATCTATTGATGGGCATCTCCATAGCCCGTTGATACGCCTAGTCGATGTGAGACTATCTTCCTTCTTTTTGTCTTCTCCACAACCACCACTCTATTCCACCCATAGTGCTATATCCATGGCTCACGCTCATCTATTGCGTGAAAGTTGAAAGGTTTGAAAAAATTGAGTATGAAAACAAGTGCTTGGCTGAAACTGGGGTTGTGCATGATATGAATATTTTGTGTGATGAAGAGGGAGCATAGCCACACTATATGATTTTGTAGGGATAACTTTCTTTAGCCATGTTATTTTGAGAAGACATGATTGCTTTGTTAGTATGCTTGAAGTATTATTATTTCTTATGTCAATATAGACTTTTGTCTTGAATCTTTCGGATCTGAACATTCATGCCACAATAAAGAGTATTACATTTAAAATTATGTTGGTTAGCATTCCACATCAAAAATTCTATTTTTATCATTTACCTACTCGAGGACGAGCAGGAATTAAGCTTGGGGATGCTTGATACGTCTCCAACGTATCTATAATTTTTGATTGTTCCATGCTATTATATATGATGTTTTGGATGTTTAATGGGCTTTATTATACACTTTTATATTATTTTTGGGACTAACCTATTAACCCAAAGGCCCAGTCCAGATTGCTGTTTTTTTGCCTATTTCAGGGTTTTGTAGAAAAGGAATATCAAACGGAGTCCAAACAGAATGAAACCTTCGAGAGAGATATTTTTGAAGCGATATCTTCATGGGAGACTTGAAAACCACAGAATAGGGCACACGTGGTGTCCACGAGGGTGGGGGGCGCGCCCCCTCCCCCTGGGCGCGCCCCCTGCCTCGTGGGCCCCACGTTGCTCCCCCGATGCCCTCCTTCCTCCTATATATACCCATGTACCCTGAAAACATCAAAGCAACAGAGAAAACCCTAATTCCATTGCTGCAACCTTCTGTTCCCGTGAGATCCCATCTTGGGGCCTGTTCCGGAGCTCCGCCGAAGGGGGGGGGGGATCTTCCATGGAGTGCTTCTACATCAACACCATCGCCTCACCATGAGTTGTCAGTAGTTTACCACAGACCTTCGGGTCCATAGTTAGTACCTAGATGGCTTCTTCTCTCTTTTTGGATCTCAATACCAAGTTCTCCTCGGTCTTCGAGGAGTTCTATTCGATGTAATCTTTTTGCGGTGTGTTTGGCGAGATCCGATGAATTGTGGGTTTATGGTCAAGATTATCTATGAGAAATATTTGGTTCTTTTCTGAATTCTTTTATGTATGATTATAATATCCTTGCAAGTCTCTTCGAATTATTGGTTTGGTTTGGCCTACTAGATCTATAGTTCTTGCAATGGGAGAAGTGCTTGGCTTTGGGTTCAATCTTGCGGTGTCCTTTCCCAGTGACAGCAGGGGCAGCAAGTCACGTATAGTATTGTTGCCATCGAGGATAAAAAGATGGGGTTTATATCATATTGCTTGAGTTTATCCCTCTACATCATGTCATCTTGCTTAAAGCGTTACTCTGTTCTTATGAACTTAATACTCTAGATGCATGCTGGATAGCGGTCGATGTGTGGAGTAATAGTAGTAGATGCAGAATTGTTTCGGTCTACTTGTCACGGAGGTGATGCCTATATATAAGGATCATGCCTAGATATTCTCATAATTATTCGCTTTTCTATCAATTGCTCGACAGTAATTCGTTCACCCACCGTAGAATTCTGCTATCATGAGAGAAGCCACTAGTGAAACCTATGGCCCCGGGGTCTATTCTCAACATATCAATCTAAAGTCTACTTTACTTTGTTGTTTTTTTACTTTCTGTTCTTATATCCAAAAATACCAAAAATATCAAACTATCATATCTATCAGATCTCACTTTCGTAAGTGACCTTAAAGGGATTGACAACCCCTTATCGCGTTGGTTGTGAAGTTCTTATTTGTTTGTGCAGGTGCGAGGGACTCGCGTGTGGTCTCCTACTGGATTGATACCTTGGTTCTCAAAAATTTAGGGAAATACTTATGCTACTGTGCTGCATCACCTTTTCCTCTTTGAGGGAATACAATGCAAGCTCGAGAAGTAGCAGTCTGTCACATTCAGATCCGTATGTATTTTGCAAATTTCTATGTTTACAATGCTCTACACGGAGCTACTCTAGCTAAATGCTTCCACTTTCAATATGTATTCAGATCGAGACTCAGAGTCATCCAGATCGGTGTTAAAGCTTGCATTGACGTAACTCTTTACGACGAACTCTTTATCGCCTCCATAACCGAGAAATATTTCCTTAGTCCTCTAAGGATATTTTTGACCGCTGTCCAGTGATCTACTCCTAGATCAAAATTGTACTCCCTTGTGAAATTCAGGGCAAGGCATACAATAGGTCTGGTATACAGCATGGCATACTTTATAGAACCTTTGGCTGAGGCATAGGGAATGACTTTCGTTCTCTCTCTATCTTTTGCTGTGGTCGGGCTTTGAGTCTTACTCAACTTCACACCTTGCAACACAGGCAAGAACTCTTTCTTTGATTGATCCATTTTGAACTACTTCAAAAACTTGTCAAGGTATGTACTCATTGAAAAAACTTATCAAGCCTCTTGATCTATCACTATAGATCTTGATGCTCAATATGTAAGAAGCTTTACCGAGGTCTTTCTTTGAAAAAGTCCTTTCAAATACTCCTTTATGCTTTCTAGAAAATTCTACATCATTTCTGATCGACAATATGTCATTCACATATACTTATCAGAAAGGCTATAGTGATCCCACTCACTTTCTTGTAAATACAGGCTTCACTGCAAGTCTGTATAAAACTATATGCTTTGATCAACTTATCAAAGCGTATATTCCAACTCCGAGATGCTTGCACCAGTCCATAGATGGATCGCTAAAGCTTGCACATTTTGTTAGCACCTTTAGGGTTGACAAAACCTTCTGGTTGCATCATATACAATTCTTCTTTAATAAATCTATTAAAGAATGCAATTTTGTTATCCATTTGCCAGATTTCATAAAATGCGGCAATTGCTAACATGATTCGGACAGACTTAAGCATCGCTATAAGTGAGAAAATCTCATCGTAGTCAACACCTTGAACTTGTCGAAAACCTTTCGCAACAAGTCGAGCTTTGTAGACAGTAACACTACCATCGGCATCAGTCTTCCTCTTAAAGATCCATTTATTTTCAATGGCTTGCCGATCATCGGGCAAGTCAACCAAAGTCCACACTTTGTTCTCATACATGGATCCCATCTCAAATTTCATGGCCTCAAGCCATTTTGCGGAATCTGGGCTCATCAACATTTCCTCATAGTTCGTAGGTTCATCAAGGTCTAGTAACATGACTTCCAGAATCGGTTACCATACCACTCTGGCGCGGAACATACTCTGGTTGACCTATGAGGTTCAGTAGTAACTTGATCTGAAGTTTCATGATCATCGTCATTAGCTTCCTCGCTGATTGGTGTAGGAATCACTAGAACTAGTTTCTGTGATATACTACTTTCCAATTCGGGAGAAGGTACAATTACCTCATTAAGTTCCACTTTCCTCCCACTCACTTCTTTCGAGAGAAACTCCTTCTCTAGAAATTATCCATTTTTATCAACGAATATCTTGCCTTTGGATCTATGATAGAAGGTGTACCCAACAATTTCCTTTGGGGTATCCTATGAAGACACATTTCTCCGATTTGGGTTCGAGCTTATCAGGTTGAAACATTTTTCACATAAGCATGGCAGCCCCAAACTTTAAGAAACGACAACTTTGGTTTCTTGCCAAACCACGGTTCATACGGTGTCATCTCAACGGATTTAGATGGTGTCCTATTTAACGTGAATGCAGCTGTCTCTAATGCATAACCCCAAAACGATAGTGGTAAATCGGTAAGAGATATCATAGATCGCACCATATCTAATAAAGTGCGGTTACGACGTTCGGACACACCACTACGCTGTGGTATTCCAGGTGGCATGCGTTGTGAAAGTATTTCACATTGCTTTAAATGAAGGCCAAACTTGTAACTTCAAATATTCGCCTCCACGATCTGATCGTAGAAACTTTTATTTTTTTGTTACGATGATTTTCCACTTCACTCTGAAATTCTTTGAACTTTCAAATGTTTCAGACTTATGTTTCATCAAGTAGATATACCCATATTTGCTCAAATCATTTGTGAAGGTCAGAAAATAACGATACCCGCCGTGAGCCTCAACACTCATCGGACCGCATACATCAATATGTATTATTTCCAATAATTCAGTTGCTCGCTCCATTGTTCCGGAGAATGGAGTCTTAGTCATCTTTCCCATGAGGCATGGTTCGCTAGCATCAAATGATTCATAATCAAGTGATTCCAAAAGCCCATCATCATGGAGTTTCTTCATGTTCTTTACACCAATACGACCTAAATGGCACTGCCACAAATAAGTTGCACTATCATTATTAACTTTGCATCTTTTGGCTTCAATATTATGAATATGTGTATCACTACGATCGAGATCTAACAAACTACTTTATTGGGTGTATGACCATCGAACGTTTTATTCATGTAAACAGAACAACAATTATTCTCTAACTTTAAATGAATAAGCGTATTGTAATAAACATGATCAAATCATATTCATGCTCAACGCAAACAGCAAACAATATTTATTTAGGTTCAACACTAATCCTGAAAGTATAGGGAGTGTGCGATGATGATCATATCAATCTTAAAACCACTTCCAGGACACATCGTCACTTCACCCTTAACTAGTCTCTTGTTCATTTTGCAACTCCCATTTTGAGTTACTACTCTTAGCAACTGAACCAGTATCAAAAACACAGGGGTTTCTATAAACACTAGTAAAGTACACATCAATAACATGTATATCAAATATAGCTTTGTTCACTTTGCAATCCTTCTTATCCACCAAGTTTCTAGGGTAGTTCCACTTCCATTGACCATTTCCTTTGCAGTAGAAGCACTCAGTTTCAGGCTTGGGGTCTAGCTTTGGGTTTCTTCATGGGAGTAGCAACTTGCTTGCCATTTTCTCTAAGTTCCCTTTCTTTTCCTTTGCCCTTTTACTTGAAACTAGTGGCCGTGTCAACCATCAACACTTGATACTTTTTCTTGATTTCTACCTTCGTCGATTTCAGCATCGCGAAGAGCTCCGGAATTACTTTCGTCATCCCTTGCATATTATAGTTCATCACAAAGCTCTAGTAACTTGGAGATAGTGACTAGAGAACTTTGTCAATTACTATCTTATCTGGAAGATTAACTCCCACTTGATTCAAGCTATTGTAGTACCCAGACAATCTGAGCACATGCTCATTGGTTGAGCTATTCTCCTCCATCTTGTAGGCAAAGTACTATCAGAGGTCTCATACCTCTTGACACGGGCATGAGTATGAAATACCAATTTCAACTCTTAGGAACATCTTACATGCTCTGTGGCATTCAAAACATTTTTGAAGTCCCGGTTCTAAGCCGTAAAGCATGGTGCACTAAACTATCAAGTAGTCATCATACCAAGCTTTTGTCAAAATGTTCATAATGTCTGCATCTACTCCTGCAATAGGTCTATCACCTAGCGGTGCATCAAGGACATAATTCTTCTGTGCAGCAATGAGGAAAATCCTCAGATCACGGAACAAGTCCGCATCATTGCTACTATCATCTTTAAACTTATATTTCTCTAGGAACATATAAAAATAAACGGGGAGCTACATCGCGAGCTATTGATCTACAACATAGATACGCTAACACTACCAGGACTAAGTTTATGATAAATTAAAGTTCAAGTAATCATATTACTAAAGAACTCCCACTTAGATAGACATCTCTCTAGTCATCTAAATGATCACATGATCCAAATCAACTAAACCATGTCCGATCATCACGTGAGATGGAGTAGTTTTCAATGGTGAACTTCTTATGTTGATCATATCTACTATATGATTCATGCTCGACCTTTTGGTCTCCGGTGTTCCGAGGCCATGTCTGTACATGGTAGGCTCGTCAAGTTTAACCCGAGTATTCCGCATGTGCAAAATTGTCTTGCACCCGTTGTATGTGAACGTAGAGCCTATCACACCAGATCATCACGTGGTGTCTCAGCACGAAGAACTTTCGCAACGGTGCATACTCAGGGAGAACACTGGTACCTTTAAATTTTGTAAGGGATCATCTTATAATCCTACCTCCGTACTAAGGAAAATAAGAAGCATAATAAGATAAACATCACATGCAATCAAAATATGTGTCATGATATGGCCATCATCATCTTGTGCTTTTGATCTCCATCTCCAAAGCATCGTCATGATCTCCATCGTCACCTGCTAGACACCATGATCTTCATCATAGCGTCGTGGTCGTCTCGCCAACTATTGCTAGTTCTACTATCGCTAACTCATAGTGATAAAGTAAACCAATTACATGGCCTTTGCAATTCATACAATAAAGAGACAACCATAAGGCTCCTGCCGGTTGCCGATAATTTTACAAAACATGATCATCTCATACAATAACGTATAACTCATCACGTCTTGGCCATATCACATCACAACATGCCCTGCAAAAACAAGTTAGACGTCCTCTACTTTGTTGTTGCAAATTTTACATGGCTGCTACTGGCTTAGCAAGAATCGCTCTTACCTATGCATACAAAAAACCACAACGATTTTTCGTCAAGTGTGCTATTTTAACCTTCACAAGGACCGGGTGCAACCACAGTCGATTCAACTAAAGTGAGAGAGACAGACACCCGCCGGTCACCTTTAAGAAACGAGTGCTCGTAACGATGAAACTAGTCTTGCATAAGCGTACGCGTAAAGTCGGTCCGGGCCGCTTCATCTCACAATACCGCCGAATCAAAGTATGACATGCTGGTAAGCAGTATGACTATTATCGCCACAACTCATTGTGTTCTACTCGTGCATATCATCTACGCATAGACCTGGCTCTGATACCACTGTTGGGGAACATAGTATTTTAAAAATTTCCTACAATCACACAAGATCTATCTAGGAGAAGCATACCAATGAGCGGGGAGAGTGTGTCCATGTACCCTTGCAGACCGAAAGTGGAAGCGTCTAGTGACGCGGTTGATGTAGTCGAACGACTTCGCGATCCAACTGATTCAAGCACCAAACGTACGGCACCTCCACGTTCAGCACACGTTCAACTCGATGACGTCCCACGAGCTCTTGATCCAGTTGAGCGTCACGGGAGAGTTTCGTCAGCACGACAGCATGCTGATGGTGATGATGAAGCTACCGGCACAAGGCTTCGCCTAAGCACTGCAACGATATGACCGAGGTGTGTAACTATGGAGAGGGGCACCGCACATGGCTTGCAAATCAACTTGTGTGTCTATGGGGTGCCCCCTGGCAACGTATATAAAGGAAGGAGGGAGGAGGAGGCCGGCCCTCATAGGGCGCGCCCAAAGTGTGGAGTCCTACTAGGACTCCCTAGTCCTAGTAGGATTCCACCTCCCACATGGAATAGGAAAAGGGGAAGGGAGAAGGAGAAGGAAGGATGGGGGCGCCCCCTTTCCCTAGTCCAATTCGGACCAGTCCATGGGGAAGGGGCGCGCCCACCCTTGAGGCCTTTCTCTCCTTTCCCGTTTGGCCCATTAAGGCCCAATACGAATTCCCGTAACTCTCCGGTCCTCCAAAAAAATACCCGAATCACTCGTAACCTTTCCGATGTCCGAATATAGCCTTCCAATATATCAATCTCGGCCATTTCGATACTATTCGTGATGTCCGTGATCTCATCCGGGACTCCGAACAAATGTCGGTCATCAAATCACATAACTCATAATACAAATCGTCATCGAACATTAAGCGTGCGGACCCTACGGGTTCGAGAACTATGTAGACATGATCGAGACACATCTCCGGTCAATAACCAATAGCGGAGCCTGGATGCTCATATTGGCTCCTACATATTCTACGAAGATCTTTATCGTTCAAACCGCATAAGAACATACGTTGTTCCCTTTGTCATCGGTATGTTACTTGCCCGAGATTCGATCGTCGATATCATCATACCTAGTTCAATCTCATCATCGGCATGTCTCTTTACTCGTTCCGTAATACATCATATCATGACTAACTCATTAGTCGTTTGCTTGCAAGGCTTATTACGATGTGTATTACCGAGAGGGCCCAGAGATACCTCTCCGACACTCGGAGTGACAAATCCTATTCTCGATCTATGCCAACACCACAAACACCTTCGGAGACACCTATAGAGCATCTTTATAATCACCCAGTTATGTTGTGACGTTTGATAGCACACAAGGTGTTCCTTTGGTATTCGGGAGTTGCATAATCCCATAGTCAGAGGAACATGTATAAGTCATGAAGAAAGCAATAGCAGTAAAACTAAACGATCATAATGCTAAGCTAACGGATGGGCCTTGTCCATCACATCATTCTTCTAATGATGTGATCCTGTTGATCAAATGACAACTCATGTATATGGTTAGGAAACATAACCATCTTTGATTAACAAGCTAGTCTAGAAGAGGCATACTAGGGACTCTCTGTTTTGTCTATGTATTCACACATGTACTAAGTTTCCGGTTAATACAATTCTAGCATGAATAATAAACATTTATCATGATATAAGGAAATATAAATAACAACTTTATTATTGTCTTTAGGGCATATTTCCTTCAGTAGCGTCGTGGAACGGATGAGCGCGGCTGCCCTCCCTCTACCCCTCTATATATAGGGGGAAGGGAGTAGGAGGGGGCGCCCTAGGGTTTCCCCGAGGGGCGGCGGCCACCACAGATGGGGCGCCCCTAGGGAAACCCTAGGGCGACTTGCCCCCAAGCCAGGTGGAGGTAGCCCTAGGGGGCGCCCCACCTCCTTTGGCAACGTGGGAGGGAGACTTGGGGGCGCACATCCCCTTAGTGGGCTGGTGTGCTTCCTCCCCTTGGCCCATGAGCCCCCAACACTTGTCGCCCCCCCGTAACCCCTTTCAGCTCTCCTGGTCATAACTCGGTACCCCCAGAACACTTCCGGACTCTGATATGCTTCGTCATATATATAAATCTTCACCTCTGGACCACTCCGGAGTTCCTCGTCACGTCTGGAATATCATCCGGGACTCCGAACAACCTTCGATTACCACCATAAAAACTTAACTATACTTATATCATCACCAAACTTTAAGTGTGTAGACCCTGCGTGTTCGAGAACTATGCAGACATGACCAAGACACCTCTACGGTCAATAAATAATAGCGGGACCTAGATGTACATATCGGTTCCTACATATTCTACGAAGATCTTTATCGATCGAACCTCGATGTCAGGGATTCAGCTAATCCCGTATGTAGTTCCCTTTGTCTATCGGTATCTTACTTGCCCGAGATTCGATCGTCGGTATCTCCATACCTAGTTCAATCTCATTACCGGCAAGTCTCTTTACTCGTGCCGTAATACAAGATCCCGTGACGAACTCGTCAGTCACATTGCTTGCAAGCTTCTTGTGATGTTGTATTACCGAGTGGGCCCAGAGATATCTCTCCGTCATACGGAGTGACAAATCCCAGTATTGATCCATGCCAACTCAACAGACACCCTCGGAGATACCTGTAGAGCACCTTTATAATCACCCAATTACGTTGCAACGTTTGGTACACACAAGGCACTCCTCCGGTGTCAGTGAGTTGCATGATCTCATGGTCATACGAACATATACTTGACATGCAGGAAACGATAGCAATAAACTTGATACGGTCATATGCTACGTTTATAGTTTGGGTTGTGTCCATCACATCATTCTCCTAATGATGTGATCCCGTTATCAAATGACGACTCATGTCTATGGTTATGAAACCATAGCCATCTTTGATCAACGAGCTAGTCCGGTAGAGACTCACTAGGGACACGTTGTTGTCTATGTATCCACACATGTATATGAGTTTCCGATCAATACAATTTTAGCATGGATAATAAATGATTATCATGAACAAGGAAATATAATAATAACCACTTTATTACTGCCTCTAGTTCATATTTCCAACAGTCTCCCACTTGAACTAGAGTCAATAATCTAGTATTACACAGTAATGAATCTAACACCCATAAAGTCCTAGTGTCGATCATGTTTTTCCCGTGGAAGAGGTTTAGCCAATAGATCTACAACATTTAGATCTGTATGTACTTTGCAAATGTTTATGTCCTCCTCCTTGATCGCATCGCAGATGGAATTGAAGCGCCTCTTTATGTGTCTGGTCCTCTTGTGAAACCTTGGTTCCTTGGCCAGAGCAATGCACCAGTGTTGTCACAGAATAGAGTCATTGGGTCCAGTGCACTGGGCACAACTCCTAGATCTGTCATGAATTGCTTCATCCAAACACCTTCTTCGCTGCCTCCGTTCCAGCTATGTACTCTGCTTCGCATGTAGAATCAGTTACGACACTTTGCTTGGAACTGCACCAGCTTACCGCTCCCCCATTTAGAATATATACGTATCCGGTTTGAGACTTAGATTCATCCGAATCAGTGTCAAAGCTTGCATCGACGTAACCCTTTATGACGAGCTCTTGATCACCTCCATAAACGTGAAACATTTCCTTAGTCCTTTTCAGGTACTTAAGGATATTCTTGACCACTGTCCAGGTCTTCCACTCCTGGATCACTTTGAAACCTTTAGGCCATACTTAGGGCAAGGCTGACATCTGGTCTCTTGCACAACATCGCATACATAAAAGATCCTATGGCAGAAGCATAGGGGAAGACACTCATCTTTACTCTATCCTCTGTAGTTGCCGGGCATTGAGTCTTACTCAACTTCACACCTTGCAAAATAGGCAAGAACCCCGTCTTGGACTGATCCATTTTGAACTTCTTCAAAATCTTATCAAGGTATGTGCTTTGTGAAAGTCCTATCAAGCATCTCGATCTATCTCTATAGATCTTGATGCCTAATATGAAAGCAGCTTCTCCTAGGTCCTTCATTAAAAAAACTCTTGTTCAAATACTCCTTCAGGTTTTCCAAAAGTTCTATATTGTTTCCAATCAGCAATATGTCATCCACATATAATATTAGAAACGCTATAGAGCTCCCACTCACTTTCCTGTAAATACAAGCTTCTCCATAAACTTGTATAAACCCAAACGCTTTGAGCACCTCATCAAAGAGAACATTCCAACTCCGAGATGCTCGAACCAGTCCATAAATGGATGCCTGGAGCTTGCACACTTTGTCAGCATTCTCTGGACCGACAAAACCTTCTGGTTGCATCATTTACAACTCTTCCTTAAGGAAACCGTTAAGGAACGCTGTTTTGACATCCATCTGCCAAATTTCATAATCGAAAAATGCAGCTATTGCCAACATGATTCCGGCGGACTTAAGCATCGCTACGGGTGAGAAAGTCTCATCGTAGTCAACTCCTTGAACTTGTGAAAACCCCTTTGCCGCAAGTCGAGCTTTATAGATGGTGACATTACCGTCCGCGCCTGTCTTCTTCTTGAAGATCCATTTATTCGGAATGGCCTTTCACCCTTCAGGTAATACTTCCAAAGTCCATACTTTGTTTTCATACATGGATCCCATCTCAGATTTCATGGCCTCTAACCATTTGGCGGAATCCGGGCCCACCATCGCTTCTCCATAGCTTGTAGGTTCATTGTTGTCCAACAACATGACCTCTAAGACAGGGTTACCGTACCACTTAGGAGCAGTACATATCCTTGTCGACCTACGAGGTTTGATAGTAACTTGATCTGAAACTTCATGATCACTATCATTAGCTTCCTCTTCAATTGACGTAGGTGCTACAGAAACATCTTTCTGCGCCACACTACTCTCTAGTTGAAGTAAAGGTTCAACAACCTCATCAAGTTCTATCTTCCTCCCACTCCATTTTTTCGAGAGAAACTCTTTCTCGAGAAAGGACCCATTCTTAGCGACAAACACTTTACCCTCGGATCTGAGATAGAAGGTATACCCACTCGTCTCCTTTGGGTATATTATGAAGATGCATTTGTCCGCTTTGGGTTCAAGCTTTTCTGGCTGCAGCCTTTCGACATAAGCATCGTAGCCCCAAACCTTAAGAAACGACAACTTAGGTTTCTTGCCAAACCATAGTTCATATGGTGTTGTTTCCACGGACTTTGATGGTGCCCTATTTAAAGTGAATACATCTATCTCTAACGCATAACCTCAAAACGATAGTGGCAGATCAGCATGAGACATCATATAATGCACCATATCCAATAAGGTACGATTACGACGTTCGGACACACCATTACGTTGTGGTGTTTCGGGTGGCGTCAACTTTGAAACAATTCCACATTGTCTTAAGTGATTGCCAAACTCATAACTCAGATATTCTCCCCCTCGATCGGATCGTAGGAATTTAATCTTGTTGATATGATGATCCTCAACTTCACTATGAAATTGCTTGAACTATCCAAACGTTTCAGACTTATGCTTCATTAAGTAAATATAACATATCTACTAAAATCATCGGTGAAGGTGAGAAAGTAACAATATCCACCGCGCGCGTCAACACTCATCACACCACACCCATCACTATGTATGATTTCTACAAAGTCACTTGCCCATTCCATTGTTCCGGAAAACAGGGTTTTAGTCAGCTTGCCCATAAGGCATGGTTCGCATGTGTCAAGTGATTCAAAATAAAGTGACTCCGAAAGTCCATCAACATGGAGTTTCTTCATGCGCTTTACACCAATATGACCTAAGCGACAGTGCCACAAGAAAGTGGTACTATCATTATCAACTCTGCATCTTTTGGCATCAATGTTACAGACATGTGTATCATCACTACCGAGATTCAGTAAGAATACACCCCTCACAATGGGTGCATGACCACAAAAGATATTACCCATATAAATAGAACAACCATCATTCTCCGATTTAAAGGAGTAACCGTCTCACATTAAACAAGATCCAGATATAATGTTCATGCTCAACGCAGGCACTAAATAATAATTATTCAGGTTTATCACTAATCCCGATGATAGTTGAAGAGCAGCGTGCCGACGCTGATCACTCACCCTTGGAACCATTTCCCATGCGCATCTTCACTTCGTCCTTCACCAGCCTCCTTCTATTCCGTAGTTCATGTTTAGAGTTGCAAATGTGAGCAACTGCACCGGTCTCAAATACCCAGGCACTACAACAAGAGCTGGCAAGGTACACATCAATAACATGTATATCATATATACCTTTGTTGGCCCCCTTCTTGTCATCCAGATACTTGGGGAAATTTCTCTTCCAGTGGCTAGTTCCCTTGCAACAGAAGCACTTAGTTTCTGGCTTGGGTCCAGCCTTGGGTTTCTTCACGGGAGGAGCAACTGCTTTTCCACTCTTCTTGAAGTTTCCCTTCTTGCCCTTGCTCTTCTTGAAACTAGTGGTTTTATTGACCATCAAAACTTGATGCTCCTTCTAGATGTCTACTTCCGCGACTTTCAACATCGCGAACAGCTCGAAGACTGACCTAGTGTCAGGCCCAAGATGCGATTCTATCCCGATCACGTGAAACTTACGTGATTGGGGCACAACCGCATTTCGGGAGCTTAGCAAGATGGATATCATTACATCATACCATTACATACATACATAGGGGATACAACAATACATACAAGTCACATGAATACAACAACATCAATACAAGTATCCGACTACGGATACAAACAAGAAAAGCACAAAGACATCCATCTGCTATCCCAGGCTGCCGACCCGGAACCTAACCCAAGACTGAAGAAGAAGAAGAAGAAGAAGAAAGAACTCCAAACAACAATCATCGCCCTCACGTCAAAACATCGGAAACCTGCACCTGCAACTGTTGTTGTAGTATCTGTGAGCCACGAGGACTCAGCAATCCCATAACCATGGGTAACAAGACTATCAAAGCTTAATAGGTAGGAAGAGGTAAAGTGGTGAGGTTGCAGCAGCGACTAAGCAAAAGTATGGTGGATAACTTATGAGTACAAGAATAAGATGAGCATCTACGCAAACGGTCGCAAACTAGTAGTGATCGCTAAAGATCCTGAACTACTTACGAGTCAAACATAACCCCACCGTGTTCTCTTCTCAAAGTGAAAAGAGACAGTCATGGTTACTCACACAGTTGTGTGTTTTTACTTCGGATCCTCTATCAAGTTTTCTACAACCGGACATTAACAAATTCCAATCTGCCACATAACCGCGGGCACGGCTTTCGAAAGATCATAACCCTGCAGGGGTGTCCCAACTTAGCCCATCACAAGCTCTCACGATTAGCTGAAGTGATAAATATAATATCATCACCCCTTATCTTAGGGAATTCCGATCAGGCTCGGCATCCCGGTGCACAAGACATTTCGACAATGGTAAAACAAGTCCAGCAAGACCTCCCGGCATGCCGACACCCTGATAGTAGCCGCGCGTATCTCGTCTCAGGCCACGACCGGATGGGACAGCCTACAGGAAAATACCAGATACCTCGGGTTTCCCCAAGGCGGCCCTGCAGTATGCCCGTTTGGGACCAACACCATCAGCACTGGCCCCCCTGCTATGTAGAAAGAATCCTCGGGTAGCGCTAACTCCCTATGCAATTTAATTAATTAATTAAGTTGTTATTATGAGCAAATTAAAACCAATGTTGGGCCTTGCTGGAGGAGTTTTATTCAAAGACGAACTGTCAAGGGGTCCCCATATACCCATCGTGTAAGGAACGCAAAATCAAGGAACATAATGCCGGTTTATCGGCGCCTAAGGTGGCATGAGTGGAACAAAACACCGAGCAAAAGGCCAAGCCTTCCACCCATGCCCAGTATATAGGTGTGTTATTATATATATAACATATTGTGATATACCAACAACAAGTTCCCTCCTGGAATGATCTTCATCTTCACCTGCAACTAACAACGCTATAAGAGGGGCTGAGCAAGCGGGTAACATAGCCAAACAATGGTTTTGCTAGGAAGGTTTCAAAGGTTAGAGGTTTCATGGCAACAAGGAGAGGCTGACATAAATGATGGGTAGCGCGACATGTAACGATAGCATCGAGACAACTAAGCAAAGGCAATGATAGTAAAGGTATCCAAGGGTATGGTCATCTTGCCTGAGATCCCGCAAGGAAGAAGAACGGTTCCGTGAAGAAGACGGAGAAGAAGCCTTGAAGAAGAACCACAGGTAGACGAACGAATCCTCACGAACGCAACAGAACAAGCACTAACGAGAAGAAGCAAGCAACACGGTAAACAAACCACTCAAGAACATGACAATATGCACTACCAAGTAGGATGCACGACAAGTCTACATATGATGCACAACAAGTCTACACAGGAAGCAAAACAAGGCAAGGTAGGAAGCACAGCAAAACAGCACAAGTTTATAGATGATGCAATACATGGCAAGGTATGATGCATGACAAGACTATACAAGAAGCATAACATGGCAAGGTAGGAAGCACAGAAAAACAACACAAGTCTATATGATGCAATACATGGCAAGGTATGATGCATGACAAGACTATACAGGAAGCACAACAAGTCTATACAGGAAGCATAACATGGCAAGGTAGGAAGCATAGAAAAACAACACAAGTTTATATGATGCAATACATGGCAAGGTATGATGCATGACAAATCTATACAGGAAGCACAACAAGTCTATACAGGAAGCATAACATGGCAAGGTAGGAAGCACAACATGGCAAGGTAGGAAGCACAACATGGCAACGGTGCAAGACGCACCCAAACATCAACCAAACTCACTCCAAACATAAAAACAAGAAGATATTATGATTCTACATGCAAAATCAGTCAAGTTTCATATAAGGAACACCCCAAACGGAGCAACGGGCTAAAAGATACACATGAAACAAGATATAACAACAAGCTGAAATTAACAGCCACATAGCAACTTGGAAGCAAGAAATATATATGCTACAACACTCAAACATGGTGACAAGAAGCATGGACATGAAGTAGACATATCCTACAGCAAACAACTCCATTGGAGCAACTCCATAGGAGGCATGGATCAATAGCAACAAGCTACAACATTTTGATCATGACAATAAAAACCCGACAGCAATATTTTATAGCAACTTGGGAGCAAGAAATAAATAAGCTACAGCAACCCAAATGAGCAAGTAAGGGCATGAATGGATAGACAACAACATATACAACAAGGAATGATCAATGGGCACCCCAAAACTAACATGGATTTACCTAGGGCATCAAGCAAACATAGCATCAGGATATTACAGATTCCAGACTTAGTGAAAATTTCACTAAGTGTTAAATCAGTAACATCAACATGGCATGTTTGCAAGCATGTTTAAGTCAACACAAGGCATATCAAGGAAAGTTAAATGCACCACATCAAATACCACATCATGGAGATTCTAAAACATCTAGGCATGTGACATGGGGACAAACACATCAATAGCAACGAGCTCCTCAACTAGGCATCTTGTAACAAGTTACAAAACTTAACAGCCAATTGCACTTTTGCAACAGAGATTAACATGGCAATATGAACTCAAACAAGCATGCTATAGCAACCAACATGTAGAGCATCTCATGATGAACATTTTGATATATCATTTGGATCATTTGGATAAACATGCACCAAGTTATCATATCTCAAACATAGCAACAAAATAACAAGTAGCAGCAGTTTATATCAAGTAGCACTCTTGCAACAGAGATTAGAGCATCTAGATGAACTCAAATGAGCATGTCACAATGGAACAAAGTGTAGAGCATATCACCACGATCATTTTGACATATCATTCACTCAAAACGGAGGTACATGCAAGAAGTTAAGGCACGATGAACATGGCATCAAAATGCAACAAACTGGGGACTTGGCCGTTTTCACAGAAAATAAAGTGAGCGTAAAATAGCTATGCGTCGCCCGGGCGAGGGATAAGCTTCTCACCGAAACGGGCCGTGGGCCGGTTCTGTTGGCAGAAGAGGAGAAGGCCGACATGGCCTGGGCCTGGCTGGGGCTGGGCCTTTTCCCGTGGCTGGAGCTAGGCCAGAGCTAGGCCAGGGCGCTGGCTCAGGCCCATGAGGAGGGAGGCGATGGCTGAGGCCCACCTAGCGAGCAAGGCCGGCGCGGTTCATCGCGCACTGGCTGGATCGGGTGAGGGATCCCATCCCGGTTGCGGTCAACGCATGCGATGGGGAGGAAGAAGGCAGCCATGGCGTGGACTCTGGCGAGAAGGACTCGGCGGCGAGGCAGGGCACGAGTTGCAGGAACGGATCTGGCTGGCGGCTCGACGGAGGACGGAGCACCGAGCTCGAAGGCAGCGCCAGATCGAAGGAAGAGGCCGACCTTGGCATCCTGTCGAAGTGCAGGGAGAGATGAGCGGGAGAAGGAGAGAGATAGGGGAAGGAGAAGAGAGTGGGCGGAGTAGCTGGCCTGGGGTAGTCGCCGGCGGGAGCTCCAGCTCCGGTAACGATGTCCGGCGAGGAGGCGGCGGCTCGCGACGCACGGGAGGAGCAGGGAGCGGGCGCTCGAGAGCGAGGGACGGGGAGCGACGCGCGGGATCCGGGCCGGACGGGGCCCGGTCGCGGCCCGGGGCGGGCTAGGAACGGGCCGCGCGGCTGGAGGGAGGCTTGGGCGACGTGGCACACGCCCATTGGCCCCTGGCGGCTGATGTGGCGGCTCCAGCCAACAGGAAGGTGCCAAGTGGCGCTAGTGAGGTGGCTGCGCGCGGAAATGGAGGAGGAAGGCGGCTGGGAGGTTAGAGAAGGGTTAGGAATGCCCAAAAATGGCATGGAGGGGTGCTTAAATAGGCAAGGGGCTAGAATTAGGGTTAGGAGGGGGATTTAGCTTCGTTTCGAGCCGTACGATCTCGATCGTGCGGCTCCGAGCGGAGGGGGGAGGTAGGTGACTTAGGTGGGCTGTGTAGAAGGCCTTGGGCTTTGGGAAGAGAAGACAGGGAGAGGCCCGCGGGGTTTTCGGAGACTAAAAACATCCGACGAAATAACCGGCGACTAGTGCCGCTATAAATATCCGTTGGGCTATCAAATGAGCTCCGAATGCGATGAAATTTGGCAGGCGGCCTGTCTACACTACAATAAGACCACATGCCAAGTTTCAACCCATTCCGAGAACGTTTTCCGGCCACTCACAAAATAAATATTCGGAGACACGCGGGCGCGTGCAAGTGTGTCTGGGCTCAGAACGGACAACGGAGAGGACGAGGGGACTCGGACGGATGCAAGTTTTGAAAACATGAAGATGCAACACACATGATGACATGGCAAGATGCAACACGCAAGCAGATGACATGGCACTGACAACGAATAACTGACTGACACCTGGCGCACCGGTCTCGGGGTGTCACACCTAGTCATCCCTTGTATGTTATAGTTCAACACAAAGCTCTTGTAGCTAGGTGGCAGTGATTAAAGAACTCTATCAGTGATCACCTTAGGCAGGAGCTCAACTCCCAACTCAGCTAGATGGCTGTAGTACCTAGACATTCTGAGTATGTGCTCACTGACAGAACTGTTCTCCTCCATTTTGCAGGTATAGAACTTGTCAGAGGTCTCATACCTCTCGATCGGGGCATTTTTCACAAAAATAAGCTTCAACTCCTGGAACATCTCATATGCTCAATAACATTCAAAACGCCTTTGAAGTCCCGGTTCTAAGCCATACAACATGGCGCACTAAACTATTGAGTAGTCATCAACACGCGACTGCCCTACGTTCATAACATCCACATACGTGGGAGGGGTGGTGCACCAAGCGGTGCATCAAGGACATAAACCTTTTGGGCAGCCATGAGGATAATCCTTAGATTATGGGCCTAGTCCACAAAGCTGCTTCCATCATCTTTCAGCTTAGCCTTCTCTAGGAACGCACTGAAATTCAGGGGAGCTACCACGCAAACCATTGATCTACAACATAATTTGCAAAGACAACTTATACTATTGTTCATGATAATGAGTTCAATTAATCATATTACCTAAGAACTCCCACTCAAATCAACACCCCTCTGGTTGTCGGAGTGTAACATGATCCAAATTCAGCAACCCAAGTCCGATCATCACGTGAGATAAGGTTTCAATGGTGAATATCTCCATCTTGATCATATCTACTATATGACTCACGTTCGACCTTTAAGTCTCTTGTGTTCCGAGGCCATGTCTGTACATGCTAGGCTCGTCAAGTTTATCTCAAGTGTTCCGCATGTGCAAAACTGGGTTGCACCCGTTGTATGTGAACGTAGAGTCTATCAGACCCGATCATCACGTGGTGCTCCGAAACGACGAACTTTCACAACGGTCACACTTGTGGAGAACACAATTTTATCTTGAAATTTTAGTGAGGGATCACCTTATAATGCTACCGCTGTCCTAAGCAAAATAAGATGCATAAAAGGATTAACATAACATGCAAAACATAAGTGACATGATATGGCCATCATCTTATGCTTTTGATCTCCATCTCCAAAGCACCGGCATGATCTCCATCGTCCCCGGCATGACTGTATGACCTAAGTATGTCTACCAAAGAGGGGTGAATGGGAATTGTAAATTTTCTTCGGAAAACTTAAATCTCCCAGAACCCAGCAGCGGAATGAAAGAAATTTAAGCAACAATGAAGTAAAACTGAGTACCAAATGAAAACTAGACTAAGCATCAAAACAGATTACATGAGCTGAATGCATCGAAGGTAAATAGGGTGAGAGAAAAGACCAGTGATGCTCGAAGGCGACAAGGGATTTGTTCGACCAGTTCATCCTTCTGCACAAGGACTACGCTTGTTGGAGGGGCTGAGACTTCACACAGAAGATAAACTCTCTTTGCCCTATTCACCTCGACAGTCGATTCGTTAACCGATGCCAGTCACTCGTGCAAGATAATTGAAGGGTATCTCCGAACCTTTACAGACTTCTTCTTTGAGAACCACAATCACTCTTGGTCTTTGATGAATTTGAAACATAACTGTCTAGAGAGTTTGCAGCCCTCAAGAGTAATAGGCGGAGCGTACTAAACTTAGATTCTAGTGATGCTAAACCACTATTTAATTCTTCGGCTCTAGGGGCTTTCTCTTGGTGGGTTTTAAACTCAAATCGCTCAGAGAGTGGGTTGCTTGAAAATCTTCTCAGAATCAAACAAAGCAGCCACCGGAGAAAGCCGGCGCGGGGTGGCTATTTATAGCCTCAGCCTTCCTAGAAGGGAAATGATAATTTTGGACACGAGGTCTAGCCAATGGCCAACCGACACGTTCACAACGGTACGATTTTGGAGCAATGTTAACATTACTTGAGAAACAAGTAATGCTAACTACTCGGTCCGAGGCAAATCTCTCGTAGCGAAGAAGATCATACACTAGTGCACACATGTCCTAAACAAATGGAAAAGGCCTTTCGCAATCGCATCTAGAAACCATCACCTAGCACTATAGGAATCAGGCACTTAGCCGTTAGCCATGGCTGACGGCAAAGGCATGGATGGCTGACAGCAAAGACCATTGTCGTCAGCCAGTAGACGGCAACACATCCGGCTAAATAGGCTACGGCAAAGGCATCTTTGCCATCCACTAGCTGACTACAAAGCTGCAAAGGTCTTTGCCGTCCGCCGACGGACGGAAAAGAGTCTGGACGGCACACGTGGCAGTTCAGGTCCGTTAAGTGGTTAACGGCGTGCTTTGCCGTCTGCTGGCTGACGGCAACAATGCAAAGGCCTTTGCCATCTGCTGGCTGACAGCAAATCTGCCAAATAGGCCAGCCCCTAGGTTGCACAGGTAGTTGCCATGTGGCAGTTTTGCCGTCTGCTGGCTGACGGCAAAGTGGCTATATAGCCCCTGTTTTTCCTGTTTTTTTTCCTAAATTCATTCAATTTGATAGAATTTCACACACACACACAC
>LR738716.1:176171883-176229435 GCA_902687465.1 Secale cereale | reverse complement strand
CCCCCGGTGCCCTACTTTGGCATATATTTAAAGGGTCCTCCGTAACCCTCAGAACAAGACTTCTTTTCGCGATCCCATCTCTGTTCCACCGCCGCCGCCGCTTCCAAGATCGGGAGCACCAGGAGAACTCTTCCCGGCACCCTGCCAGAGGGGGGGATCACCACCGGGAGCTTCTCCACCACCATGGACGCCTCCCGGATGACTCGTGAGTAGTCTCCCTTGGACCATGAGTCCATGACCAGTAGCTATGTGATGTTCTCCTCCCGTTCTTGTGCTTCCCTAATTAGTCCTCGTGAGCTGCGCTACATAATCGAGGCACCTATGTAATCCTTATGCTGTTGCTATGTTGAGTTTGCTGGGATCCGATGGATTATGAGATTATGTTCAGATTGATCTTGAGTAATATATTTGAGTCACCTCTTTTATATTTTAGTTCATAAGTAATTCTTGCATGTTCTCCGTTGTTATTTATTGCTTTGGCCGAGTAATAGGTAGTGACTCCAAGAGGGAACGTTATGCTCGATTGTGGGTTCATGCCCCTCGATGACTAGCTTGAGTGACAGAAACATGAGTCTAGGGGATGTGCTGTTGCCACAAGGGGGAAAACAACGGTGCTTGTGCCCGTGGGTGCAAGGATTGTTTACTTTACGCAAAGTTCTTTTAATGCAGTTGTCTGTTGCATTGAGTTTACACTATGGGTGGGACTCGCAACTTAATACAAGCGAGATGTTCTGGATAGATATCACAAGGTGGATGATTAGTAGTAGATATTGATGGATTTCTGTCTACTTACTTTGGCGTACCACCCATGCTTTGAACCTCAACCTTTCTTGCAATGTAATCAGCATTGGTTTGCGTTCGTGGTCCTATCAATTGCCCAGCTGTAATTTGTTTACCTCACATAGCTGTTTTATCGTATTTTGGGAGAGAGACATCACTAGTGAACATCATGAGACTCCGGTCCATATTACCATTATTGATCACATCCACTATTTACTTTTTGCTATTTACTTACTATTGCAAAACACTATCTATCACTACTATCATATTGCTTTTAACCCTTTGTGAACTACAAGGCCGGAGAGATTGACAACCTCTCTGTACTCGTTGGGAGCAAAGTTATTTGTATCTGTGTGCAGGTCCACGTTGATTGCTAATTGCGCCGTTAGCAATTGACACCTACTTGTTGAACCTAGGAGTCTCTGGGGATTCGATCCTTGGCATCTTTGCTAGGGGAAAACACTTCTACTTACTGCATCTTACACCTTCCACTTGGGGTAACCAACGAGGGGTTCGAGGCCCATCAAGGAGTATTTTCTGGCGCCATTGCCGGGGACTCCACTCTTCAGGATAGGGGAGTTGCATGCTATATTTTACCTTTGCTTTTTAGTCTTGTTAGTTTACTTTCATTTTTTTGCTGTAGTTCCTTTTAATCAAAAATCACAAAAAAAATTATTTTGCCTTTTTATTAGTAGTCCTTTCTGTTTAGCCAAACATGTTAGGATTTGGTGCTTTGAGGGAATCAGAAGTTCTAGATTTCCATCAAAGTTATGGAGAAAATATGAAGAAGGCATGGGACAAAATTTCTGATGCACATAGGAGAATTATGCCTTGGATACCTATAAAAATTGTGCTTAGAAATTTTTACCATGGTCTTTTTAAATGGTGTAAACACTCCCTTGACATTATAGCTGAGGGAGATTTCTTAGAGTGTGATGAAGCTAGAGCTCTTGAAATTATACATGGTCTATCTAGTTACTTTGTTTATGATCATAATTTTGATACTATCATAGATAGACTTGCTACTATTGAAAAGAGAATGGATGCTCTAGACTTAATAAAGGTAGATAAACCCAAACCCAATAAGAGAGATATTTTGGAAATAGATAATGACTGGGAGCCTCTTGTTAGGATTAGCATCTCTAATCAAGACTTCCTTGCTTATTGTGATATTGGATCTATGGTTTCTACTATGCCAAAAACTGTTCATGATTCTTTAAAATTTAATATGGATATACTACCATCTTATCATGAACATACTAATGGAGATATTTCTGAAATCCAGGGAAAAATAAAAGACGTGCCAGTTAAATTCCTTAAAGGGATTGCAATGATTGATTTCTTCATCGTGGAGCCAAACCAAGGAAATATAGTGCTTGGAAGGGACTTCCTCCGAGCAGTTAAAGGCTTCATCGATATAGGTAAGGGACAAATCCGCTTACGCGGGAAGGCAAAAGGTGTGTACCCCTTTCCTAGAAGGAACAAGAATGAACTTGTTGAGGAATCATTTGAACCCATTTATAACGCCGATTATTATGATGATTATTGATTCCTCTATGCATTATGCCTAGCTTAAAGGCATAAAAGAAAGCGCTTTTTGGAGGCAGCCCACATGAATAATTTTTTTTGCTTTTGTTGTGTCTTGATGTTGTTTACTGCTGTAGCATCATCATTGTATCTTTTCTTTTCATATTTGTGCCAAGTATAGCCTCTGATTGCTAGAAAGTTCAAAAGTTGTGAGGTGCTGTCCAGAAACAGATTCTGTCCTTGGATAGAAAAATTCGTATAAAATCACCAGATCATCTTTTTGGTCTGAATTTTTTCGACAGCGTTCTCTATATAATTGTCTTTCGTGCATCAGTTCTGAGTTTTTTGATTTGAGTTGCAGAAGTATCCCGAACACGGCAATTACTGCCTGCTGTTCTGTTTTTCACAGATTCTGTCCTGTTTTGCCTTACCTTCACTTTGCAAATTGAGAACTTGCTTTTTCTTTGCAAAAACCTTTTCGCAATCTTGAGAAACAGTAGAACTTCAAGAATATCCTTATTTCCAGCAAGGTATAATTATTTTATTAAGGGTACTAACCTCGCTAATCAGATTATGATGAGTTGTGTATGAAGGGAGTTTTCAAGTGTGCGAGGGAAGATGATAAAAAGATTCAGGAGTGTCAAGCGCTCAAGCTTGGGGATGCCCCAGTGCACCCCCAAGAAATATTCAAGGAGATTCAAGCGTCTAAGCTTGGGGATGCCCCTGTGCATCCCCTTCTCCATCAACATTATCAGTTCGTCTTTCGTTCCGCTATATTTTTATCACTTCATATGTTATGTGCTATGCTTGGAGCTTCTTGCATTCAGTTTTCTTTTTAGTTTTTCATAACGAGTCGGAACCCAGCATTCCTTTATGTGGGAGAGAAACACGCACCACCTCTACCTAGAACATTACATAGAATTTTCATGTCTACCTATGCTGTGTGTGTTCTTTATCTTTTAATAGCTACTATCATGCTCTGCTCTTAGTATTCATGCTTATCTTTTCAAGAGCTTTTATTTAGTTGGTTGCTTGAACTCTCTTTAATTACCATGCTCACCTTATTAAGAGAGTTTGCTTCCGTTGCATGGGTTAATGTGTCTATGATAAAGATGCTACTTTCATGATGGTGCTTAGTAGTTCAGGTTTTCTTATGGTTAATCTCAAATAGCTGGGGGGTTCCCAATGTGTTATTGGAGTACCAACTTGGTTTGTTTGCCTATGATGTGGTATGGTTTAGTAATATCTTCCTTCGAGAATTTATTTTGATTGACTTGGCGTACGCTCACGCATATTCAAGGCTGTAAAGAAAGTCTGTCAAGCCTTGATGATCTTTTGTTTCTAAGTAGCGATATAACTACCATGCCTGATTCAATATTGCTTTGTCGCTCTGCATGATTATGACCGTCATTGCTCTCTTAGTTGGTCGCTCCCAGTATTTTGCTAACCTCCACCTGCACTAAGCAAACTAACCATGCAATACATAGCTCATGGGAAAGTAGCCTAAAAACTATTGTGGTAAAGAATATGTTGTTTATGTATCATATTTCTTATAAGTTGCTTGCTGAGCAGTAACCATGTTTCTGGGGACGCCATCAACTGTCACACTTTTGTTGAATATCATGTGAGTTGCTATGCATGTTCGTCTTGTCTGAAGTAAGGGTGATTTACCGTGGGTTGAATTAATATGCATATTGTTAGAGAAGAACATTGGGCCGCCAACCAAAGCCATGCATCATGGTGGAAGTTTTAGCTTGGACCTTAATCCTCAATCTCTCATGAGAATATGCTTATGCATTAAAGAGGAGTCCATCATCTATTTTCTATGTTGTCCCGGTATGGATGTCCTCAAGTTGAGATTTATCAAAAACGAGAAATCAAATGCGATCTATCTCCTTGGACCTTTGTACAGGTGGCATAGAGGTACCCCATTGTGACACTTGGTTAAAACATATGCAATGCAATGATAACCCATGGGGATCCGAGCTAATTAGGACAAGGAGCGAGCACTATTGGTATTCGATGCATGAGGCTTGCAACTTATAAGATGTTTTATACATGACACATATGAAGTACTACTACCGTTGACACAATTGCTTCCATGTTTTCAAAATAAAAAGCTCTAGCACTTAACCTTTCTTTTACCTTTATGTTGAAGCACCAACTACTGAGAGCATGATTGTCATTCTGAGTGTAATGTGCATTGTCCCAAAGTAGCATTGTCTTTTGCATGATTGTGATATCGTTTATTCTGAAATGATTGTATCTAGTCATCACTTAAACCTTGAAGGTGCCCTTGCATTTATGTTTTGCATCACTAAAGGGGGCAAGCTAGATATCACTTTATCATATTTGCACGTTATGTTCATTGCAAATCTTTTTGATGTTTCAGTTTCATATTGTAAAACTTTCAATCATTTGTGATTTTCTCTTGAGACAACTTAATTACTATAGAATCATTGTCTCAGTAAGCTTTTGTCATATGACTATGAGAAAGTCCTATATGGTTAATAACATGTCACCACATAAATTATTCTTGTTATCATTTACCTACTCGAGGACGAGCAGGAATTAAGCTTGGGGATGTTGATACGTCCAAAACGTATCTATAATTTCTGCTTGCTCCATGCCACTTTTAGGTGATATTGCTATGATATTCATACACTTCCATACACTTTTGATCATATTTGGACTAACTTATCCAGTGCACCCCAGTGCCAGTTTCTGTTTTCGGTTGTTTTTGTATTTAAGGTTTTCACGTTTCGAGAACTGCCCAGAAAAATCCAGAAAAATTATATAAAAAATCAGCGAACCGGAAACAACACTACGTCCGAAGGGCAGCCTGGGGGGGGGGAGGGGGCACAGGGGCTCCAGGCGCCCTGTGGGCGCGCCCCCCCTGGGCCGCGCCGGGGGGGCGCCTGGGCCCCCCAAGGCTCCCCCGGTGCCCTACTTTGGCATATATTTAAAGGGTCCTTCGTAACCCTCAGAACAGGACTTCTTTTCGCGATCCCATCTCTGTTCCGCCGCCGTCGCCGCTTCCAAGATCGGGAGCACCAAGAGAACTCTTCCCGGCACCCTGCCGGAGGGGAGGATCACCACCGGGAGCTTCTCCACCACCATGGACGCCTCCCGGATGACTCGTGAGTAGTCTCCCTTGGACCATGAGTCCATGAGCAGTAGCTATGTGATGTTCTCCTCCCGTTCTTGTGCTTCACTAATTAGTCCTCGTGAGCTGCCCTACATGATCGAGGCACTTATGTAATCCTTATGTTGTTGCTATGTTGAGTTTGCTGGGATCCGATGGATTATGAGATTATGTTCAGATTGATCTTGAGTAATATATTTGATTCACCTCTTTTATATTTTAGTTCATATGTAATTCTTGCATGTTCTCCGTTGTTATTTATTGCTTTGGCCGAGTAATAGGTAGTGACTCCAAGAGGGAACGTTATGCTCGATTGTGGGTTCATGCCCCTCGATGACTAGCTTGAGTGACAGAAACATGAGTCTAGGGGATGTGCTGTTGCCACAAGGGGGAAAACAACGGTGCTTGTGCCCGCGGGTGCAAGGATTGTTTACTTTACGCAAAGTTCTTTTAATGCAGTTGTCTGTTGCATTGAGTTTACACTATGGGTGGGACTCGCAACTTAATACCAGCGAGATGTTCTGGATAGATATTTCAAGGTGGATGATTAGTAGTAGATATTGATGGATTTCGGTCTACTTACTTTGGCGTACCGCCCATGCTTTGAACCTCAACCTTTCTTGCAATGTAATCAACATTGGTTTGCGTTCGTGGTCCTGTCAATTGCCCAGCTGTAATTTGTTTACCTCACATAGTTGTTTTATCGTCTTTTGGGAGAGAGACATCACTAGTGAACATCATGAGACTCCGGTCCATATTACCATTATTGATCACATCCACTATTTACTTTTCGCTATTTACTTACTATTGCAAAACACTATCTATCACTACTATCATATTGCTTTTAACCCTTTGTGAACTACAAGGCCGGAGAGATTGACAACCTCTCTGTACTCGTTGGGAGCAAAGTTATTTGTATCTGTGGGCAGGTCCACGTTGATTGCTAATTGTGCCGTTAGCAATTGACACCTACTTGTTGAACCTAGGAGTCTCTCGGGATTCGATCCTTGGCATCTTTGCTAGGGGAAAACACTTCTACTTACTGCATCTTACACCTTCCACTTGGGGTAACCAACGAGGGGTTCGAGGCCCATCAGGGCGGCGACGGAGAGGTGATGGGCAGGTGGGACGGCTGGGTTGTGGGGCGACGGCGGTGCTCGTCGGGCGGAGAGGAGAGGAGAAAGAGAGAGGGCGACAGCGGGGGCGCGGGCCGTTAACTTATTTCGAAGCTTTATCGTCCGTGTCGCCTTTGCCGTCTTCTAGTTGAGGGCAATAGACACTTTGTCGTCAGCTGGCAGGCGGCAAAGAGGGGGCCTGTTAGGGCTTAACAGCCGGTGGACCAAACACCCTCTTTGCCGTCAGCGAGCGGACGACAAAGAAGTTTTTCCGTCAGCTAGCAGACGACAAAATGTTTGCTGATGGCAAAGACTTCCTTTGCCGTCCACTGCCTATTTGTCGTACGTTTTCCTATGGCTGATGGCAAAGTCATTATTTGCCTTCCGCTAGCTAACGATATATAGGGAGGAGACGGCAAATATCCTAATTCCAGTAGTGTAGTGAGTGTGGGCGATTGGGGGTCCTCAACCCACACGAATAAAAAACTGTATGTGATGTACGTCAGACTTGCACACGAACGTGGAAAACCAACAGGGAGGGATGCAAACAAACTGTATGGGATTAATTATGAACTTCAACACAGTCGAGGCACAACAACCGTTTGCAATGTACAATTTCGCTTAAAAAAAGACAGCGGCGCCATTGCTCGTCGCTGACGGCAGCACTACTCTAGTTCCTAGAACAACACCTCGTCGGAGCACCGTGCCTACGCCAATCATCGGAGTCGCGCGTCCACAGCAATCCAATCCTCGTCTTGGTGCCCGTCTTCATGGCGCAGCTGGATGCGCCAGATATTCAGGTCACCAGCAAGAAGCGGCGGCGCCGCCGCTCGTCGCTGGTGTATAGTTCACAGAAGTCGTGTTGGAGGTGCTGGAAGTTATCACCAGTTCCTCGCTGCATCCGTCGGACATAGCATGCAGGAGAACAAAATCTTCTCAGCAACTCAGAAAAATGAGGAAACAGAAAACAAAGGGGACCGGAGTAGGTGCTCACCCGAGGTTGCAATGGTGCACTTCCTCTAGTGGGCCCACACCAAGGTCCTCTAGAACGACCGCCGAGTTCCTTGGTGAATTCCTCCATGAGCTCGCCGTCGCCTGTTGGTGCGACAAAGATCTCAGAGACAGCTCGACGCAGTCCTTCGGTCGCCTGGTCCCAGCTTGTTGTTTGGCGCAACTGAAGTCGCGACGTTGCAGCGCTCGCTCGACGAAGGGACAGAAGTAGAGATAATGGCGCAGCAGCCGCTGGCGGCTTGCTGCAATGACACCCAACGCCCATAGAGAAAAGTGGATGAGCTTGTTGCTCTTGTGCGGTCGCAAGAGATTGACTCGATGTGTGGTGGGTGTTTGTTCACGTGGTGAAGAGATAAGGATAGATATTTTTTGGATGGATGGATGGAGTGTGGATGGATGGATGGAGTGTGGATGGATGGGTGGATGGATGGATGCATGCCACCTCATCGATTCATGGTTTCACTCATATCACCAATAGGAATCTAGCAAACACAAGTCTGTTTCCTTGCCATTTGATATGTAAAAGCAATATAATTTGTAAAACAATTTTAGAAAAATATCACAACATACTAATGTCAAACCATTGCTCCGTGCCAAGTTTCATGTTTTTCAACTTAATTTACATTTTCTAGATTTAAAATACAAATAATCTCCATGTTCGTGGTTGACTCTTGGTATGTAAATGTTTACGATTTCTTTTCATTTCTTGTAAGAGTTATGAAAATACACTCAAGAATATAAATATGATTTTTGAAACCATTTTTGTGCACTCTTTTATCTACTCATAGTTCAAATTTTAATTATATTCATTAAATGCCTATGAATACACTTAATGACTCAAATATACTAAATGAGCTATGAAAAGTGCCAAATTTTAACACAATGAATTCTATCGTATATCTTGAGTGTATAAAAAAATTCAAGGTCAAACGGCGAAGGAAATGTCAATTCACCTTCTAACTTGGTGCATTCACTCTCAAAACCATGATCGTTCCTCGGAGATAGTTCGATTTCCAAAGGGTGTACATTACAAAATTTGTGAAAAATTCTTTAATTTTTACCACATCATACTGTGGTCATATCATGATAGTATACCAAGTTTCATCTTTTTCAAAAGTCATTTACATTTTCTAGAATTAAAAAACCAATAAATTGCATGTTTGTGACTAAGTCTTGGCACATAGATGTTTGAGATTTCTTTTCATTTCTTGTATGAGTTATGAAAATACACTCAAGATTGTAAATATGATTTTTCAATCCATTTTTGTGCACTATTTTATGTCCTTGTAGTTCAAATCTGAATTATATCCATTAAATACCTATAAATGCACTTAATGACTTAAATATAGAAAACATGCTCTGGAAAATGCCAAATTTTAACACAAAGGATTCTATGATATACGTTGGGTCTATTCACAATTTTAAGGTTAAACAACAAAGGAAATGTCAATTCACCTTCTAACTTGGTGCATTCACTCTCGAAATCATGATCGTTCCTCGGAGATAGATTGATTTCTAAAGGGTGTACATCAAAATTTTCGTGAAACAATCTCAATTTTTTATCACATCATACTGAGTTCATATCATGATAGTATACCAAGTTTCATCATTTTCAGACATCATTTACATTTTCTAGAATTAAAAATCCAATAAACTACGTGTTTGTGACTCACTCTTGCTACACTGTTTGAGATTTCTTTTCATTTCTTGTATGAGTTATTGAAATACACTCAAGACTATAAATATATTTTTCAATCCATTTTTGTGCACTATTTTATGTACTCATAGTTCAAACCGGAACTATTTCCATTAAATACCTGTAAATGCACTTAATGACTTAAATTTAGAAAGCGAGCTCTAGAAAATGCCAAATTCTAACATGGAGGAATATACTTCGAATATACTTTACATGTTGTGTGTACTAGAAAAATTCAAGGTTAAACGATGAAGCAAATATCAATTCACCTTCAAACATATGGCAGAAAACTTTTTTTCTGTGGAAAAAAGTATGGATGGCATCACACATAGTTACTTTATGAAACTGTATGCAATGGCAATCTATATCGCTCACATATTTTTAGAAAGAACCATGTGCAAGGCATCACACCCGTTCGTGTTTTTAACATCGTGTGCAATAATCTGCTACATCACACACACACACTTTTTACAAAAATTGTGTGCATGGCATCACACACGGTTGTCTCATTAAAACTGTGTGCAATGATAGAGTACATCACACACACACATTGTTTGTACAAACCGTGTGTAAAGCATCGCACATGTTTGCATTTGATGAACTGTGTGCAATGATAGGTTACATCGCACCCATTTCTTTTGGAAAAACTGTTTGCGCGACATCTCACGCGATTGCGGTTTTTGAACCGTGTGTGATATGGCGACATCATAAACATTTTCCCCAGTTTTTACATCACACACAGTTTGGGTTACATCAAACACAGTTTCGTTGAAGGGTCTCTGATCGTAGTGTCGCGTTAACATCTTCCTGTAGTAGTGTAGTCTCTTGCTGACAAGTATTTGTTTGGAGCACAAAGAGATTTCTGTCACAACTTTCATAGGTTTGGGTTTAGCATCATAGAATCAAAGCTTCAAAACGCTATACCCCTCTTAATATTACAGTGGTCCTATGACTCAATAAAAGAAGAGAAACAACGAAATAAATGATACATCTTCACTTCGTCTTCATTCTTCCTCGAGTGCAGTCATGTTCTTCGGACATGCACCGAACCAATTGCTTGAACTTTAGCAATTTTTAGGGGCACTCTTGTTAGCTTTTATCTCCGGTGATAATCTTCACTTCCACAGAGGGAGATTATCTTTGTTGTATGCAACGAACTCCTCGATACATCAGGGACCTGTTACTCTGTGTGCACTAGCAAACACATAAGTCCCATTCTGTTTATGTCCACAAACTGCAAAACACAAGGGGCCTATTATGGCACCAACATTCTCGCCCTTTTTGGACAGTTGTTAACAAAACAGATAAACATCGAAGTGAAGATAGATAAGTAAAATGTAAATCAAACAAGAGTGAACTTGCGTTACGTGTCTCGATGGTGAATTATACTCCCCCTTGATGTATACAGGGTTTATGATATTTGACAATATGCACTGCAATTCATTGACTTATTTGGAGGATTTTCAATCATTCGAGGTGATGATTCCCACTGATGAAATAATCCAGTGAGAGCAAAGTGGAATCATTCAAGACATCTGTTAATAATTCCACCTGCAAAATAAAACTTCGAGAGAATATAGTGCAGCCGGCGAGTTATTAACGTTACAGTTCAAACTATTTTTTTACAACAAAGCACAGGATGAGACATAAAAGACTTTGAGGTGAACAATGCAAAAGTCTCAACACGAAAACCAACAGAGCAAAACAAAGAATCTATCGAAACTCTCGATGCAATTCTCCCCCTTTTTTTCAACTAGTGTCAAAAAGGCGACGAAGGACATGAGTGCGAAAGAAAATGTGAATATGATTCACTCTATGGCATGGCCTGAAGAACTGTCCGAAGAAGTTTCTGATTTGGAGGTGGCCGAAATATCTCCATCTTCAGCAACAACAACAGATCTATCAAGGCTGGCTTGAGGCTGAGAAGAGGTAGACACAATTGGATTGGCTTGTGGATTCTTGTGAGAAATGATATTTCCATCGGATGGTTTCTCATTGGGCGATGTTGCTTCTGATTCGTCAAACATTTTGCGCAGCTAAATTCTATGTAGATCAGTATTAAGTTCACGAGCTGGCAAAGGTGGAGTGACCCGATCTTGGAAATCTTCAGTTGAAAACCCTTGATCAATATATTCGTAAAGTTCTTTGAGTTGGGTTTTGCTCTATTGCTTCTTGGAGAAGAATTTTCGAAGCAATTTCCAGATATGCTTCTTGTTTTTAGCCGCAATCATATGCACTATTTTTGTTCAATTGTTGATTGCATTGAGTTCGGCAGCCAGGTGCTCTTTTTCTTGGTGATCCTCAACCATATGTTTCAGGAGTAGTTGTTGAGTGCGCAAGCTCACTTCAAGGTGTGAAGGAGATTGTGCAATCGGTTGGCGTTCACGCTGAGGCAGACTGGGTCCTTCAAAGGTGGAGTGGTAGTCAGGACGGCTAGACACACGTGCTTTGCCCGAAGAGATATTTTCCATCATTGGCATAGTGTCTCGGACCAGAGGAATCAAGCTTTTGTGACTGCATTTGGCTAAGTATTCGGTTTTCATGGCATAGTCAACGACTCTCTGAGTCCAAGGAGCGAATACCTTTGTGAACATGGGATGCTGAGCCAAATCTTTCAAAATTTGTAGAAACATATCTTCAACATTGAATACAAATCCCTGAGAGATTGCATGAATTCTGTTTCAAAGAATATCATATATAGCATTGTTTGGATTCATCTTAGCCATTGGGCAAAAGGTGTAAGTGAGCATATGATATAGAGTTTGGTAGTCGAAGGTCAAATCCTCGGGAAGAGGAGGACTATGATAGTCACGAATTTTCTCTGGGTCCATTGTGCATCGAAAATCTTCATCGGACACTGCATCAATATTATGAACTCAAATTTCATACTTGCCATGCTCAAACCGAGGAAAATGGAAGTATGAAACGAAATCCATTGCAGAGCATTTGATTCGTTGTCCTTCACTCATCCATTCCATTATCCACTTGGAACTATCAGAGGCATCACATGAAATGTATAGTGTGGCATAGAATTGAAGCAAAATTTCTCAATTCCATAGATGCTGATAAGAAAATACATGTGTGAGGCCAAAATCTTCAATGTCTTACATGACTTGATTGAAACAGCCAATGTTCTTCATAGCAGCAATTTCTAGAAACTCATGAGGGAAAATCTTGCGACTATCATAGAGGATCCAAGAATAATATATGGCTTGTTCCTTTGTCCAGAAGCGAGGAGAATCTGAAGTTCGGGGCTTACTATATGGACTTTCTTGAAAGAAAAGAGGGTGTGTGTTCCGATTAAAAAGAGGTCCTTTGACACCAACACCCCTTGGGAAAAGAGACAAGCACTCTCGAGGATATGGATATTTGATCTCATCTTCTATGGACAACACTTCATCACCATAAATTACGGACTCTGAGTGGTGAAGAGTAACTGACTTGGATACAAATGGTCCAACATCTGAAATAATTCGTGAAGTGTTGATGTATATTCGCAGTAGTGAAGGTTCAGACTCTTTAGTCGGCACTGGTTCTTTTTTTATCACTAGGGATCATTGAGGATTTTCTTGAGAAGTTGGTGGAGTAACAGAAGAAGGCACTAACTATGGTGGAACTGCTTCAGATGGAGGAGGATCAGAGGGAGGAACCGAATCTTTAGGCTCGTCGAGAACAGGAGAAACTTGTCGTTCTGACTGAGGAATTTCACCTTCTTCGGACACTTGGTGCTGAGAAGGATTTGCTTCTGGAGCTAGAGAAACCATAGGAATTGTTCCAGTTGTCCTAGGTTCATATGACTCATTTGCAACGGGTTCATGAGGAGTCGAAGAACTAGCTTGTACTGGTTCATGAGGAGGAGGAGCATTCTTCTTTGCAACCTTCTATTTCTTCTTCAAAGGATCAATCACTGGTACAACGAGGTGCTATACAAACGGTTTTTAACCCCTTTCCACGACGGCGTTTTGAATCGTCTACAAGTGAGTGACTGCGATAGGGGGTCCTTCCCACACGACCCAGAAACCGTCGGGGATAGGGAGCCTTGATGCATACACTTGTCCCTACTAAACTGTTTCTGATATCTTGAATATCCGAAACGCTGCATCCTTGCAACTCCTTTGTGCTCGGATTGCCATCGTTGTTGGTATTCTATGGGGCTACGTTGACGATGCATGGCCCGTCACAAACAGTTCACAATTATATAACGCGTACGATAAGGAGCCAATCATACACATTTACTTTTCCTTGACCGTATGCGACTTGAAGTAATAGCGCACATAGTTGTCGCTATAAAACTACATGCAAAGCTTGAACACATCCCACACAATTCATCCATCGTACCCTCATTGGATGATCAACCTATTGCATGCGTTCTTTTATGACCAAACATTTGTGATGCACACAACATCAGAAATAGTCCATAATTGTGAAGAGTGTGTAATAAGGTGACTATCGCAAACATTTAGTAAGAAAGAACTGTGTGTGATGCTGTTGTTAATCGCACACGTATTTTCTTGGCTGATTGTGTGTGCACTAGAGATTGATCGCACATGTAGTGGATCCTAGAAACGTGTCTGATCTCCATGTCTATCACAGATGTTTCGCTTTCGCAAACCATGTGCAGTGTAATCCCTAATTAATGCCTAATTTAAAAATCACATGTTTTGAATTTGAAAGTAGGCAATCACTTATTTCATATCCAACCATGTTTATTACAAATATAGGTTCAACCACAAACGCATAATTCGATGCCGAAGTACATATACTGAAGAACTACAAAAGCACCAAGTAAAGAATGATGAACTACAATTGTACTAAAGACTGTAAAGAGAGAGGCGAAAGACATTCTGGTTACTGCAGAAGGTCAAGCGGAATGCCCATACTGTGCCCTCCTCCATGTGTAATGCGCGCACGACTCTAGGCCAACCCCTTATGATGGCTGCCCGTCCATCCTACATTGTCTTCATTAGGACTTCTCGATGCTCATTGTAGTCTGGATGAAATACTTTAACCTTCATTGCATGTCCACCAATCATGTACTTTGCGAGGTAATCTTGAGTGAACTGCTTCGGGAACCACTGCAAATGAAAAAGATTCAGACATTGTTGTCTAACAACTCATTATGGGCAGTAAAAACAGAATGCTGCAGAGTTCGTAGTTACCATCCTACAATTCACTGTTGTGTTGGATAGAGCATAAACAAATAATTTGCTTGCCACTGTTGGTATCTTTTTGCTAATAATCCTTATCAGTTTCCTCACTTGATGCTTGTTGATGAATATCTCATTGCTCCATATGCAAAAAGGGTCCATGCATGGATCCTTGCCAAGGGCATATGTACCTACAAGCAACAAGTCAATATTAGAAGCTAACAAGTGTCCAGGATTGGATCTATATCCACTACATTATGGAATGATGGGGGGAGTACAAGCCGAGGGATGAAACTAACCTCGGCAGAAAATGGTGGCCACTCCTATTGTTGTCCTGCATAGGTAGTGGAAAGGCGTGATAAGTACAACAACCTTAACATCAAACAAATATAGCAAAGGTAAACAACATCATGTCCAAATTATAGCTTGAATGTGTTGGTTTCAGCATGCTGTTAAAGCAGATATAAAATGGAAGGCAATGTTACCGACAACATGCTTAACAACCATCAAATATTGCAATTCATGCTGGTATTGTTAAAAATGAATAGAACATAGGTAATTGAGGGAGTCCTGGACTAGGGGGTCCCCGGGTGTCCGGATTACTCGTTATGGGCCGGACTGGCGGGCCGTGAAGATCGAAGCAGAAGATTATCCCCCGTGTCCGCATATGACTCCTATGTGTGTAGAATGGTAAGTTTGAGTCCGGGTGTAATGTTTTCTTCCTCTGCAAGATGATTCTGTACAACCCTAGGTCCCTCCAGTGTGTATATAAACCGGAGGGTATAGTCCGTAGAGGCTATCACAACAATCATAGGCTACACATTTAGGTTTTAGCCATTACGATCTTGAGGTAGATCAACTCTTGTAATTCCCATATTCATCAAGATCAATCAAGCAGGAAGTAGGGTATTACCTCCATTAAGAGGGCTTGAACCTGGGTAAACATTGTATCCATGTTTCCCTTGTTACCACCAATCCTTAGATACACAGCTCAGGACCCCCTACCCGAGATCCGCCGGTTTTGACACCGACATTAGTGCTTTCATTAAGAGTTCCGCTGTGTTGTCAACGGAAGGATCGATGGCTCGCTTTGTTAACGGCGACGGTGCTACCTCTGGAGAGATCTTCCTCCCTGGCCAGCTTTTCATGTTTGGCGGCTTCGTATCACGCGCCAACTAGGATGGCCACCTTGAGCAGCTCGACAGCTACGCCCTTGGTCATCAGATCAGGTTTGGAAGTCTGAATTATTTCGCTGATATCCGAGGAGATCTGATCTTCGAGGGATTTGCGGCCTCGGCTGCCGCTCCCTGCCTGCACGACGAAGACCCCTCGGATCAACTATCATATCTCGTCAAGGGGTCGACACTCACGTTTACTCCGGCCTTAGATCCGGAGCAGGTCACTTCATCTGAAGACGAGAGGCTAAACCCCGCCGGACTCTTCATCCCCAAGGAATTTCTCACAGGAGACCCAGAGGCGGCCGCACCACTGACTGAACCGGAACCAAACGGGACTCTCCCCATGGCTAGGGAGACGGATTCGCCTCCTGATACAAGCTCTGAACTCTTGAGATCCACGTCCTCTGAGTTCGGCCAAGTGGTTAACATAGCGCCCATCTCTGTGGATCCACAAACTCCTATCCAGCTCTCGCTCCTAAACAAGGCACATTACTTGATGCGATCTCTCTTCATCATGGAGGCTTCACCTTTGAACTATGCCCAGTTCAAACTGGGGGCTGAGACTAGGGAATTTTTCTTCCCACCTACCACCCACTTGGTACCCACGGTCGAGGATTTAACCGACATGCTAGACTATGATTCCGAAGACATCGATGTCATGGACCACGATGTCAAAGCCGAGAAAGGTCAAGACCCGCCCATCATCGGGTGTTGGACGGTCACTTCTACCTATGACGTATACATGGTGGACACACCCGAGGAGAAGGATGACGATGGTACTAAAGATCCAGAGGAGGATAAGCCTGTCGATGAACCTCCTAAACGTCGGCGTCAGCGGCGCTGCTCATGATCGCGTCGAGGAAGGGAAAGTAATACGGGCACCGGAGACAATGACACTCCAGATGATGCCGAAGACCTCGTGGAGCCAACATTAGAGCAGGAGGATGGGGACGATGGCCAATTAAGTACCGGACAACTCACCGATCACAATGATTCAAAAGACAGTAACTATCTACCTATCTCTGAAGAGGATGTGAGCCTTGGAGACGAAGAATTCATCGTCCCAGAGGAACCCCTAGAACAAGAACACTTTCAGCAACGGCTTATTGCCATGGCAAGGAGCCTGAAAAAGCATTAGCAACGGCTTAGTACCGAACATCATATGCTCAATGACAGATGAAATCAGGTGCTAGACGCTGAAGAAAGATACGACCGTGAGCGCCAAATAAAGAGCTATCCCAAGCGCAAACTACTGCCACAATTTGACGACGAGGACCTTGCGCCAATTCCGTCGAGGCACAATCAGGCCGATCAACTGGACCGACCACCTCGTGGATGGGACAAAGTGGCTAGCAATGCTGAATACCAGCCCGCGCCTACCCACCGTAAAGGAAAGGATATAACGGCTCAGGGCCACAAGTACGACCCATGTCAGGACTTGAACAATAAAGCCGATCAGACCATATCGATCTATGGATCAAGAGGATGTGCTCCCACGCGGGATGGTGGTTATCAAGCCAAGCACGCCGAATATTATCAAGTTCGGAGTCAGCACCGAACATAAATGTCGTCCGAACTCTGTCGCGATGTCGCACGATATAGAGGTGTTGCACACCCTATGTGATTTATCGATGAGGTGATGGACTACCAATTTCCGGAAGGGTTTAAACCTGTAAACATGGATCCATACGACGGAACGACGGATCCTGCTATATGGGTTGAAGACTTTATTCTCAACATCCACATGACTCGTGGAGATGACCTCCATGCCATTGAATACCTCCCTCTAAAGCTGAAGGGACCAGCACAGCACTGGTTGAACAGCCTCCCAGAGAACTCCATTGGAAGTTGGGAAGATTTAGAGGATGCCTTTCGAGCTAACTAATAGGGGACTTATGTCCGGCTACCGGATGCTGATGAGTTGAGCCATATAATCCAGCAACCCGGGGAGTCAGCTCGCGCTTTGGAATCAGTTCTTAACTAAAAAGAACCAAATTGTCGACTGTCCAAACGCAGAAGCCTTAGCGACATTCAAATATAGCATCCGGGACGAGTGGCTCGCCCGACACCTCGACCAGTAGAAGCCGACGACTATGGCAGCTCTTACCATACTTATGACCCACTTTTGCACGGGCGGAGACAGCTGGTTAGCTCGTAGAAGCAACAGTACTAGCGACCGTGGCACTTCTAAAGCCAGGGATGGCAACGACAGGCCACGACGGAACAAAAATAACCGTCGGAGCGACACTGAAGAAACAGATGACACAGCAGTAAACGCTAGATTCAGTGGATCCAAATCCGGCTAGAGGAAGAAGCTGTTCAAGGGCAATCGGGATGGTCCATCTAGCTTGGATAAGATACTAGAGAGACCTTGCGAGATTCATGGCTCCCCTGACAAGCCTGCAAACCAAACCAATAGGAATTGCTGGGTCTTCAAGCAGGCCAGCAAGTTAAATGCCGAACATAAGGGGAAAGTACCTCAAAGCGAGGACGAGGACGAGCCTCACCCACAAAACACTAGGGGACAGAAACAATTTCCCCCTGAGGTGAAAACGGTGAACATGATCTATGCCACCCATTCGCCAAGAGGGAGCGCAAGCGTGCACTAAGGGACGTCTACGCTGTAGAGCCCGTCGCCCCTAAATTCAACCCATGGTCGGCTTGTCCGATCACCTTTGATCGTAGGGACCACCCAACCAGTATCGGTCACAGAGGTTTGGCAGCCCTGGTAATCGATCCTATCATCGATGGATACCATCTTACTAGAGTCCTTATGGACGGCGGTAGTAGCCTCAACTTAATATATCAGGATACTGTCCACAAGATGGGGATAGACCCATCAAGAATCAAGCCCAGCAACACTACCTTTAAAGGAGTGATACCCGCCGTAGAGGCCTGCTGCACGGGCTCATTAACGCTGGAGGCAGTATTTGGCTCTCCAGACAATTTTTGAAGCGAGGAGTTAATATTCGACATCGCTCCCTTCTGCAGTGGCTATCATGCGCCACTCGGGCCAACCGCTTTTGCCCGCTTTAACGCAGTCCCGCACTATGCTTACCTCAAGCTTAAAATGCCCGGACTTCGTGGCGTCATCACAGTCAGTAGGAATATGGAGCGCTCCCTCCGTACAGAGGAGGATACCGTGGCCCTGCCAGCCGTAGTTCAAGGCGGCCTATTCAAGCCAAATAATTCATAGGTCATCAAGACCCAAGACACTGCTAAACGTGTCGGCCCGCATCGCAGTGCGGTAGCTCAGGGGAACCTTAACTTGAGTAGCAGCTCGGTCTCCGCCGACTGTCCCATGAGGTTGTGGCATACGTACCTCGCGTACATAACTATGCCCTCACAATACCTTGGGCAACGTCGGGGGCACACTGCGGAAAACGGTCCATAGTACGGCTTAACCATATTCTGACCTTTATTTCGTTTTCATTGTAGGTTCATTAAAGAACCCACCTCATCTATGGTTGTGCATGGGATTTTTTTCCTCCTTTTTCGCAAATGCCATCAGACTTCTCTCCTTCAAGGATGTTTCACAAAGGATAAATGGCGCAGATGTGCAGCAGCGCTTCATTGAGATTGTTAAATCATTAAGTTTAGGCTTTGTGTAAACCTTTCCCTTTATTATTTCTTTCTTGGCATGTAAAATGTCCTTGATACTTTTGGTATTATCTGTAAACCACACGGCTCGCCGTATTAATCAGGGTATAAAGGAAGCAGTTGGTTTCCACTTTGTTTGGAGTTCATTTTACATTACAATATGTGCTCCGTCCCTACCTCAGATTGCCATGCGTGCTTCATTCCGGACTTAACACCGGGGGCCGTATGTGGCCCAGCACACTTCAAGGTCCGGACACCTATAGGGAATCATTCGGTGTCCCGAATATTGCATTTTATGCATTGGCTCCGAATCATGTCTTGGGTCTATAGTTGGGTTGCCCGGATCCTGTGCTTACCACCTTACGTTCCGCATTGTTCAGCTAAGGTAGTAAAGGGAGAACTACTGCGATTGTATTTCTAATTCGTTCGGTCAAGTACCTTAGTAGATAAAGCCGAAAACTGACTGTCATGATAAGCGAGAGCTGGTCGGCGATTCGGCAACTTAGTATTACACATCAGATCGTTAGCGATCTAACCCGTGTTACACGAGGGGCTAGTCTTCGCCCAGCCGCGTAGAAGAGGCACCGTAATCCGGATAGCCGCGCATGCACAAGGGGCTAGTACTTATCCCCACAGTGAAACTCCTATGGCTAAGTGAAAGAAATAAATCCACATAGTTTCATTGCCTGGTTCACTTCACGGACACCTCCTTACGGACCAAGACGTTGGGTAAAGCGTGGTCATGCGTCATGCCAAACACCTCTGTAGCATCTACATGAGGGCTGAAGCTGACAATAGGAAACTTTCAGATATAAAAATAAACGGCCGCACAGGAGGAAAAGTTGCTTGAATAAAAAGCGGAAAAATATATTTCACACAGGTTCATAAGCATAGTCCTTACAACCCGAACACACTTAATTAAAAACCACGTCCTTCGAGCATTGTCCCTCTACAATGCGAGCTCCTTCTAGGATGTCATCGAAGTACCTCTCCGGCTTCCGATGATCCTTGCCTTCGGGCGAGCCTGCGGCCACCACTTCGATGGCCTTCATCTTCGCCCAGTGCATCTTGACGCGGGCAAATGCCATACGAGCACCCTCTATATAGGTCGAGCGCTTCACAACGCCGACCCGCAGCCTCGCATCAACGAGCCGCTTCACCAATCCGAAGTAGCTGCTAGGGATTGGCTCGGCTGGCCAGAGCTGGACTATTAAGTGCTTCATGGTCGAACTAGCCATCCTATGCAGCTCGACCAGCTGCTTTAGCTGGTCGTTCAGAGGCGTTGGGTGTTCTGGTGCAAGAAATTGCGACTAGAACAGCTTCTCCAACGCGTTCCCCTCCAGGGCTATGAAGAATTGGGCGGCGTAGGCGATATTCTTCGGGAGATCCTCAAACGCGCCTGGAGAATTGCACACTCGAGTAAGCGACGCATACTTCTAACCTCCAAACATATTCTGCAAAAGAAAGGCCTTACCTGCCGCTATCTGCCGCACCTGGTGGATCTCTTCACGAGCACTCTGGGATTCGCTCCGTGCCTCCTTGGCATCATTGAGAGCTTTGGTAAGCTCGGATGATTGGTGTCGGTGTCAAAACCAGCAGATCTCGGGCAGGGGGGCCCCAAGCTATGCATCTAAGGACCGAGGGTAACTAGAGACTGGGGACACGGTGTTTACCCAAGTTCGGGCCCTCTTGATCGAGGAAATACCCTACTTCCTGCTTGATTGATCTTGATAAATATGTGTCACAAGAATTGATCTACCTCGAGGTCGTAATGGCTAAACCCTAGAGCCTAGCCTATGTGGATATAATGATTCTGTTGTTAGCCTCTACATACTAAACCCTCCGGCTTATATACATGCCAGAGGGGGCCTAGGGTCACAAAGGTGACTTGGGGAGGAAGTAATAACTACATCCGGACATCATGGCTGCCTTTCTACGCACATAAGAGTCCTGACCGAATATGGGGGAGAGTCTTCTACCTCTATCTTCATGGCCCATCAATACAGCCCAACTTCATCGACCCGGACGCCTGAGGATCCCTGAACCCAGGACTCCCTCTGTAGCTCCCGGACTTTCCTTCAAGGACGAGATTGTGTCTGACTTCATGTCTTCGGTCTTGCAAGGTGAGTCCTACTGGATGATAGTTCGGCTTTATTTAATATTATATTCCGTCAATTCCTCGCCGATGTCACCTTTGCTTCCACGTGTCCCTCACTCCGAGGAGGGATCCATATTCAAGGTTGGCGGCGCCGAAGTATGGTGCATAGCAGGGACATGTTATCTGTCCGGCCCTCCAAAGAAGGCATCCGAAGAGTGGCCTTCGGAGTGGTTTTATATCGAGGATGTTGCCTTGCCGGATCCAGTTCAGCAAGGCGTCCCCAAATATTCCAATGCTCCTCCGAAGAAGCTTTTTAACTGGCATCCCCGCAGTCCCACAGAAGAAGAAAGTGCGGGGGTAAGATGACTGGCCAACAAGATCAGATTGCTTGCCAGTTCAGGGCTGCCAATAATTGAAGTGATGGTGATCTCAATAAAGCGATGCGTGCAGCCGCTCCAGGCTAGAGGATTTCCTATGTGGCATTATAATGCCCAGGATGATGCCTCATGCTGCTTACGCCTGGGTTCGGATGACCCTGTCGCTCTAGCCGCCATCCTAGCAGATCTTTACAAGGGAGAGAAGCAAGACTTTCTTCGCTTCAAGTGCCGGGAAGATTTCTCTATGTACAATCCTCCCGACTGGGTAAGTCTTTCTCTTGACCGCTATTCTTTCCCGTTTTTTATTGTAAGATGTATTGGACGAACTGAATTCGGTTATTCCCAACAGGAGTGGAGGAAGGTGATCGAGGGCATTAATAGTCCCGCCCCAGAGCCAGAGGACCAATTTCGAAATGTGGGCCCCGGATACGATGAAGATCCAGACATAGGAATAGAGCTAGAAGATGGAGTCTCCTATCAAGCCAGTCATGGCGGCATCGAAGTGGCTATCGTAGCCGACTATCCCGGCCTTATTCCTTCCTCTCACGTAAGTACCCAGGACATACCTCCTCAAAGGAAAGATTCCCAGCGTGCCTCACCCATCGCACTTTTCCATGCTCAAAAGGGGCGGCGCTCCTCACGCTGAACTGTGCGAATAACGTCATCCCAGAGGGCGACGCTTGCATAGGGTGAGGCCTTCAAGCGAAAGAGGACCGTGAACACCGCCAAACCTTCGAAGAGGTATGTTTGTTTTAACATATACTAGGTGGTGAAGCCGGTATTACAACTTTTCGCCTTGTTTTTCCTTTTAGGAGGAACATACACTGGACTGTGTCCGGGAATCCTTCAGATCAAGCTCCAACCAATCCGACGTTAGGCCCGTCTACGAGGAAAAAGGGTCAATGCGGATACAACACCGAATTGTCCTCTTCAAGAGGATTTGGATGAAATGTATGTCACTAATTCCGAAGCGGAGGTTGCGATGGTTCACCGGCGGCGAAAAGTAGCCATGCGTGACCCAGCCTTTACCGAGGAGGCATTTAGCGCTCTCAGTTCTGCAGATACTTATATCCGAGCCGCTCAAGACGGACTCACTGGAGCCACTTACCAGCTTTCAAAAGATATGCTGGTAAGTGTTAATTTAGTGTTCCCATGCCAGTAGCCCCTGAGACTTAAAGTAGTTGGTCCAACTGATTTGATGATCGTTGTGTTTTGTAGGCGCTCCAAGAAAAGAATAACATCTTATCCAAGGAGCTGAAAGAATGCCGGACCCAGCTGACGACTGTCACCACCCAATTGGAAAATTCGAAGAAATCCAAAAAGGATACTGATGGTAAGAACAATATTGTCCGGACAATATGATATTTGTGCCGATCAATAGTCTCTAAGTACATATTGATTGAAATGCAGTAACAGGGCCGACCGACCAATGGGAGAAGAAGCTAAGGGCTGCTCTGGTGGATAAAAAATATGCCAAAGGGGAAACAGTTGCTGGTAAACATGTATTGACACGAACCATAGAGAAAAGAAACCAAGCGCAGGATAAAAATGTCAGGCTAGAACAGGAGTTAAAGGACGTGCGAGCCCAACTCTCAGATGCCTTGGAAGAGAACCGGAAGCTTAATGGCGGCATATTCAGTATGTCCTTAAACCTAGCTCTCCTTATAGTCCCTTGTTTTCAAAGTTCTTCATAAAACTGTACCTCCAGGTTTGTTAACTGGGCGACTTGAAGGGAAGTGTCAGGTTTCTAAGGCGACGTGCTGCAAGAGCTTTCCAGAGTACACGAGCGAGCTTGGAAGGCCATGAAGAATATGGCCAAGGCTTTATAGCTGGGCGATTCCCCTCCAAGAACTATGGAGGACTTGGCGGATTTGTTCAAAGGGGCTCGACGCTGCTTTGAACTGTGGAAAGCGTCAACATGTCGCATGGGTGCTCGAGAAGCCTGGGCCATGGTGAAGACATGCTACACCAGCCTTGAACCGAATCATATGGCCCGCGTGGGACCTTGAGGATCGGATGGACAAGAAATTCCCGTGAGCTTGGTATATGACCAAATGAAGATAGCTGCCAAGTATTCCCAACGGGACTGTAAACTAGACAGCCTTATAGAGGGAATAGAAGAAGAGTAGTCGTTTGATTATATGTATCAATGTACTTTAACATCAAACTTATCTCCGACCAAAATTATAAAAAGATTGGCATGGCCAACCTTCTGCTTTAACCTCCATAAACCCAAAGGCTGGAGTGTTTCTGAATACTATACCTGTGATAAACACGTGGTACGTTCGGAAACCAGACATTCTAGTCATAATTGCTAGAACAGACAAACTATGTTCGGGGAGTTATGTTATATTACTATTTAACATAAGAAACATCTTCCAGAGAAAATAGTTCTGTTAAGGGTTCCTTTCCCTGGGTCAGCATGCGTATATACGCATGCCTAGGCTTTTGATCTTGTAAAAGGATTGTAGGATGCCATATCCTATGATAGTTTAAAATGTATGCATGAAAAGCAATATGTTGTGTATCCGCCGACCAATTATTCCCTTAAGAACGCTAGCTTTCGGCTTCACCCAGTCTGAGGTACAGGTCCGGATTACCCGGTTGTAACAATCGCGGACGTGCTCCCTTTACACTTTAGCCAAAAAATCGGGAACGTAGGGGTAAGCACAGGAGCCAGGCAACCCAGCTTGGCCAAAACATAAGTCATATTGGTGCATATAATGGCAAGGAAAGACTATAAAAACAGACGACATTGTAAGCAAGAAGCTTTTTTGATAATGGGCTTCGTCAAGGAAGCCCCCGAGTACATTTGAGGTGGATACATTCAAAGATGTTTTATCTTGTGATAGTTCAGGTGAGACGAATACTTTCCAATGAAAGGAAAGGTAATAAAAAATAATAGGGGAAAATAAAAACAAAAGACAAAACCTAACTTAAAAGGAGGAACAAAATGCTACCAAACAATCCATAGAATCGTCGGAGCCTGGTAGCGTTCCACGGGTTCGGCTCAAGGCGGTTGTCTTGCGCATTTTGAAGGCGATAGGCTCCACCGGTGAGTACTTTGTAGATAATGGAGGCCCCTCTGAAAGTGCAACTAATCCCCGGGTGGTTTTGGTAATTAACAACAACATATATATCATTGAACTAATATTCTCTTGAGAATCATTTCAGAAAAGTTCGATGATATGGGTATGGAAATGTCTGAAGAAGTGGACCCCTCAAAATGCTAAGACAAGCATTGGCAAAAGCTCAAGACTCCTTTTTGGTTTAGTGATCAAAGATCACATTGAGTCCATAGGAAAGCCAATACTATTAAAAGGGGATGAGGTTGTGTTAATGTTCTTGTTGCTCAAGTGCTTGGTGATCTAACTCCCTCAATTATCAGCACTACTCACTACTTAACACACACCCATAAGTAATCTCGGTCACACCGATTTCTCCAACTCAGTCCCACCGAGATGAACCACTTCAGTTGTTTCTCCAAACCCTAGCTTCTCGGTCAAACCGATTCTGAGTTTCGGTCTCACCGAAAAAGGGCTGCCAACCTTCTGTGATCAGTTGACATCAATTCGGAATATCCGAGTTTATACTTTCGGTCTCACCGAAATGGCAAACCCTAACCTTTGACTCACTTCGGTCTCACCGAGATGGTATTTTCGGTCCCACCGAAAATCCCAACGTTCACTATATTTGAACTTTCGGTCTGACCGAGTTTTAACTTCGGTCTCACCGAGATTGGTCAAATGTGTGTGTAACGGTTGGATTTTGTGTGGAGGCTATATATACCCCTCCACCCCCTCCTCATTCGTGAGGAGAGCCATCAGAAAGTACCACCACTTCTACCATACACTTTCTGAGAAGTGAACCACCTACCCTTGTGTTGAGATCAAGCCATTCCATTCCTACCATATGAAACTTGATCTCTAGCCTTCCCAAGTTGCTTTCCACTCAAATCTTTCTTCCACCACAGCCATATCAGTGAGGAGAGTTGAGTGTTGGGGAGTTTATCACTTGAAGCACAAGAGCAAGGAGCTCATCATCATCAACACCGTCTATTACCTTTTGGGGGGTGGTGCCTCCTAGATTGGTTAGGTGTCGCTTGGGAGCCTCCGTCGTGATGTGGAGTTGAACCAAGAAGTTTGTAAGGGCAAGGAGATCGCCTACTTCGTGAAGATCTACCCCGAGTAAGGCTAGTCCTCCGTGGGCGTAGGCCGTGATGGAATAGACAAGGTTGCTTCTTCGTGGACCCTTCGTGGGTGGAGCCCTCCGTGGACTCGCGCAGCCGTTACCCTCCGTGGGTTGAAGTCTCCATCAACGTGGATGTACGATAGCACCACCTATCGGAACCACGACAAAAATCTCCGTGTCACCAAACTGCGTTTGATCTTCTCCACCTCTCTTTTACATGTGCAATTTACTTTCCGCTGCATAAACTCTAGAATTGCATGTGTAGGGTGTTACTTGAACTGATCTTGTTTATGAAACTGCCAAAAACATTGCATGACCTAAAGGCAGATTTTTTATATTGTCAAGTAGTCTAATCACCCCCCCCTCTAGACCTACTTCGATCCTACAAGTGGTATCAGAGCTTTGGTCTCCATTGCCTTGGTTTCCATTGCATTGGACTCCATAAGCTTGGTTTCACAACCTAGGAGAGTATGGCGTCTAGTGAGGGTAATTATCGTAGAGGTCCTTACTTTGATGGTACAAATTTTGCTAGTTGGAAGCATAAAATGAAAATGCATATTCTTGGTCATAACCCAGCCTCATGGGGCATTATTTGTGTTGGCATGCAAGGTGACTTCTTTGAAGAAAGAAAAGTTCCGGATCGCGAAGCTACACCCGAAGAACTGAAGATGTTGCAAAACAATGCTCAAGCTTGTGACATTCTCTTCAATGCTTTGTGTCCCGAAGAGTTCAACAAAATCAGCCGTCTTGAGAATGCTAAAGAGATTTGGGATACTTTGGTTGAAATGCACGAGGGTACTGAATCTGTGAAGGAATCAAAGCTAGATATTCTTCAAGGTCAACTTGACAAGTTCAAGATGAAGGATGGTGAAGGAGTCGCTGAAATGTACTCTAGGCTTGCTCTCATCACAAATGAGATTGCTGGCTTAGGAAGCGAAGAAATGACCGACCGATTCATCATTAAGAAGATTCTCAGAGCTTTGGATGGAAAGTATGACACCGTGTGCACTTTGATCCAAATGATGCCAAATTACAAGACTCTCAAGCCAACTGAAGTCATTGGAAGGATTGTTGCTCATGAGATGACACTTAAGGATAAGGAAGAGCTTCACAACAAGTCAAGTGGTGCTTACAAAGCTACAAGTGATGCTCCTACTACCTCAAGTGACAAGTTAGTTTCCAATGAAGACATAAGCCTAATGGTCAGGAACTTCAACAAGTTCTACAAGAATAGAGGCAAAGAAAGAAGCTCAAAGTCTAGATCATATGATGGAAAGAGATCTTCTAGTCGTGATCGAAACTGCTACAATTGTGGAAGACCCAGACACTTCTCAAATGAGTGTACGGCTCCTCACAAGAGAAGAGAAGAGTCTCCAAGAAGGAAAGCAAGAGATGAGTCACCTCGGAGAGAGAGAAGGAGTAGAGATGATCGTTATGAACGAAGACCTTCTCGGAGAAGCAAGGACTCGGAGAGGAAAGACAAGTCATCAAGGAGCTATACAAGAAGAAGACATCAAGCTCATGTTGGTGAATGGGTCTCCGGCTCCGACTCTGACAGTCAATCCGATAGAAGCTATCACTCCGACTCCGACTATAGTCAAGATGAAGGTGTTGCCGGACTTGCACTCGTATCCTCCAACTCCAACTCCTACGACTTATTTGATTCACCAAATGAGGGAATTGGAAGATGCTTCATGGCTAAAGGCCCCAAGGTAACACACCCTGAATTCATTGACTTTGATAGTGATGAGGATGACTTACTTGGTGAAGATGAGCTCTTGCATGATAAATCTAGTGAGCTTAGTAATGATGAAAATGCTAGTAGTCTTTATAGTCGAGAAGAGTCGAATGACAATGCTATGAAGGAGATTGAGCGTCTAACTAAAGAATTAAACACTCTTAAGTTAGCTCATGAAACAACTCAAGAAGATCATAGAGAGCTCCTAAGATCTCATGAGAAGCTACGCTTCGAGAAGCTCACTCTAGAGCAAGAACATGAGTTTCTAAAAGCGATCAATGACGATCTTCGAAAGAAGAGTTCTTCATATCTTGCCAAACGACTTCTCTTGTCTAATTTCTTGCCACCTATTAAGACTAAGCATGACAAGCATAAGAAAAATTCTTCCTCTAGTAGTAACAATAACAATGTTAAATCCAATATTGTTGCTTCTAGTAGTTCTCTTGATTCCACTAACAATGTTTCAAGCCAAGTTACACTTGAGCAAGAAAATAGCTTATTGAAGGAAATCATAGAGAAAGGTGTCTACAAGAGTCTTGCCGGAAGCAAGAACTTTGAGGAGATTGTCCGCAAACAAGGAAGACACCAGAAGAATCAAGGGATTGGTTTTGAGCGAAAGTTCAACGCCAAAGGTGTTGAGTGGGAAGAAGGTCAATACCCTACTCCACAGTTTGTCTCACAAAAGGAGAAGTATGATCCTACTTCTTCCAATGTGGAACAAGCTCAAGATGACCTTCCACCACAAGACCACAAGCTAAAGGCCAAGGACAAGCTTCAAGAGGAGATTGATGCATTCATTGAAGCACCTCAAGCCATGGTCAAGTGGGTTCCCAAGGACACATCAAGTTCTACTTCGTCAAGCTCAACTACAACACCAAGGATTCCCATCAAGATGATGTGGATCCCAAAGAAGAAGAACTAGTAGGTTCTTGAGGGTGACTCCGCCAACAAATTTCACTCATATTCATTTTGGCAAGAACTTGTGCAATCAACTTCCACATCATGCACTAGTTCATGGAGTCACAAACCCTCTTGTTGGTAAGTCAAGGGACAAGGTAATCATTGCTTTCATGGACATCATCTCTTGTGTACTTCACTCTATGTCCATGGATATTCTTGTTTGTTCCTTGTGGGACTAACCCATGTAGGTATTGAAAGTGCCCTAATCCAAGGATAGCTCTCAACTCATGATGATCTACATCAACATTGAGCATCCACATCTTCAACATCTACATGAAGTCTTCTACGACAACCCAAGGTTAGTTTGACCCTTTAAAAGGGGTTCTCACATCTAGGGGGAGCTTTGCTCTAAAAATTGAGCTAAAGCATCTCCAAATGATGTGAACACATAAATGCTTTATGTAAAAGTGGTAACCCCACTTGTGCTTAAACGATGAGTATGACCTATGATCAAATGTTCTCATTTGACTCCTAAGTCAATATACTCATATATAGATGACCTAGTCATCGACAATCTGTGTGCTAGTAGCTAGAGTTTTGGTTGTGCATGTTTGACACATATTTCAGTTGCTATCTTATTGTGTGAGCATGTTGGATGCATGATTTTATCCATTCAAGGACATCCATTTGTTGTTTTGATTGTTTTGGTTTCTTTTTCTGGCCAAATGGATGGACAAGAATGCCTAAGCACTTTCCCTAGCTATCTATGCTATCTTGTCTCAAAATTCTATTCATGCTTATATCACAACTTTGAACAAGTCTTTTTCGGACAGTCCGAGTGAGGAGCACTCGGAACCACCGATTCGTCTAAGGCTGACTTCCAAAACCTTCTAAGTCTATTTCGGTCTGACCGGCCTCTCAATCTCGGTCCAACCGAAACACTTAGATTGATCTAGGTTTCATCTCGGTGAAACCGAGTTCAAAATCTCGGTCTGACCGATATGTGTAACTGCACAGCAGAAATACATCTCGGTGACACCGAGTTTTTCAACTCGGTCCCACCGACAGTACGGGGTTATATATACTGAGGGCTGCGCGCGATCTATTCCTTTCAAACCGTTCGCCCTCCAAGACCCCTGCTGCCGCCGCCCTGATCTAAGGATCGTCGCCTGTGTGCCCTTGCCGCAGGTCTCCGCCGCCGTCAACGGTAATCTTCTCCTCCGTTGCCGCCGTAGAGGGACACCACCAAGTTAGGGTGTGTCCCGATCCCTATTCATGCTCCACTTCTGATTCTTGCATGATAGGACTGCCCTGATTCAATCCACGTTTGATATGTTCCCAATACATTGTTCAGATCGTTTAGTTTCGAGGAAAATTCTTAGGTTTAGGTTTCCACGGAATGCATCTCGGTGAAGCCGATTCCTGAAACTCGGACTGACCGATTTGGTCTCTGACCATTGCACTACATAGCTCGGTCTGACCGAGTTGTGAAAATCGGAATGTCCGAATTGAAGTTTCTGTGAAACCCTAAGTTTTCGGTAGGACCGAAACCCATTTCGGTCTGACCGAAAGTGGTGTGTAGGTTCTGTTGAACACTTCGGTTACACCGAAACTTGAAATCGGTTTGACCGAAATACATTCTGTGAAAACTCAAAACTAAGTTTTTAACTCATTTTTTTGCAAAAACTTCTGCAGTTGTGATAACTCTTCTACTCTGCCTATACCTTATCTATTCACAGTTTTTTTTCAGCCATGTCAGATGTCAGTGACAGCCAGAACAGGTCTGAGTCACCGTTTGCTGAGATTCCAGAGGCAGGTACAAGTCCTGAGGCTAGCATCTCTAGTGATGATGGTGAGAGGAGCACCCCTAGTGGTCTACCTCCTGCTGCTACGAGAACCAGGAAGAAGAGAACTTCTGATTCTGAGGATTCCGACTTTGTTGCTGAGGAAGTTACTTCCAAGCCAAAGAGGCAAGTGGTTGCCAAAGAGCTCCAAGGGCAGCAGCCAAAGAAAGGCACGAGCAAAGTGAAGCAGTCTGCAGTTGCCAAGAAGCTCAACTTGGAAGAGCCTGCTCCAAGTAAGGTGAAGAAGACTTCCAAGAGGAAGAGAGTTGTTTATGCTGAACCTCAAGTTGATGCTGCTGAAGAAGAAGAAGAAGATGCACCCCAGCCTCCTCCTCAGAAAGCTAAGTTCATGGGTGATGCTATTCGGGCTCAAGCCTCCTCCAAGCCCAAGAAGCCTGCTCCAGCTAAGGCAGCTCCAGCCAAGCCCAAGAGGACAACCAGAAGCATTCCAGCTTCTGAGAAGAACAAAGGTGAGATGCCACCTTCTGAGTCAGATGAAGAGCATGTGTTGCTCAAGCTCTGTCCCAAGTTGCCACTCCACAATGATGCTCATCCTCAAGCTGAGGATATGAAGGCAAGAAAGGACAAAGGTCTCAGGCTATGGAGACAGTCTGATCCATATGCCGTAAGAAGAAGGACTGCTGTGGACCCCAGATTCCACACCAGAGAGCAGCAGGATTTCTATGAGACCGTGCTAATGGATAAGAAGCCCATTGTTGCTGACACCAGTTCTATGCCACAGCCCATTTCTACCCCGATGGCAAGATCACCTGGATGACTGAAGGTCAACGGTTTTCTTCAACTGTTGCAGAATGGGCAGAAATTCTGAATGCTCCAGTGCAGAGAGAGGACGACATTGATGTCTATGGGATTCCTAAGAAGAGTCATGATTCTATGAAGAATATGTACAAGGAGATCACAGCTGCTGATTTGGAAGGATGGAAGCTCGGCTCAGTGTATTATCTCCAGGCAGGTCTGACCACCACCAACACTATTCTGAGGCATACTTTGATGCCTAAGTCAGGTGACCACCGGATGATACGAGGCTATTCTATCAACATGCTGCACATTCTCGATGAGAAGGCACCTTTTAAGGTGATGGACTTGATGGTTGAGACCATTAAGAGGACTGCAGCTGACCAGAAGAGGTCATGTGGGTTTGCTCCGCAGATACAGATGCTCATCAACGCCAAGTTTGGCACGGGCAAATTCATGTTGGATAGGAAGCACTTGCCACTGCAGCCAGAGCATGAGGACAACGTAGTTGTGATGGATGAAGAGGATCCCACCTCAGTTGAAGGGCAAGCCAAGATCGAAGCTGCAAAGAAAGCCAAAGCTGACAGAGAGGCAGCAGCAGCAGCTAAGCCAAAGAGCTTTGGAGAGCAAATCCTTGAAGCAACCCAGAGAATTGAACAACGCCTGGCCAGCATTGAGCAATCTCAGGAGAGCCTTGAGAGGATTGTCGAGGACAAGATCCACGCTCTAGACGTGAAGCTGACTGAGATTCAGGTGTCTGTCAACAAGCTTGAGGCAGACATGGAGGAGACTAGGCAGGAGAGAGCAGAGCTTATGCAGGATGATATAGTCCAGGACTCTCATCGCCAGACTGCTCCGGTTCCCAGAGGATCCAGGTCTGCAGCTATCCCAGTGACAGACTCCAGGGCTACCACTTCAGCACCAGCTACAGCTCCAGCAGTTCCTTCAGCTCCAGCATCCACTCCTCCAGCGCAGACATCAGCAGAAGTCTTCGCCGACGCAGCTATCTCTACACCGACATCGACCCAGACGGGAGCAGCCAGCCGAGCCCGCAGTGACGTTTAGCTCTATACCTTTTCGAACTTTTTGGTAACTTGTTGCCAAAGGGGGAGAAATTGTTATAGATCATAGGGCTTCGAGAGAGAGAGTGCTCTTTCGTCTTTTCGTTCTTTTGCCGTTTTCCTTGAGATACATTGGTTTCTTTTGGTTCCAGATACTTTAAGTGTGCTTGCTACTACGTTTGCTTAGTCATACTATGCTTTAATGTGTGCTTATTGTTTATCATATGCTATTTCTTATTGTATGGCCATTTACTCTTGTCTTGGTGATTGAGTGCATGTTATTCATTCTTATCATTTTGTGCGCTCCACCAAGATGTATGTGACATGGAAGAGTGACCCATAATCCTAATCGATTGTGCATTTGCATTCAAACGCAAATTTTAAATAATGCACAAATTTAGGGGGAGCTCTTGTTTATCACATACCTCTCAAAGCGACGATATTATTCATTGATTATATCTTTTGTCGAAGCTTTGATCTATATGTTGTCATCAATTACCAAAAAGGGGGAGATTGAAAGTGCAACTAATCCCCGGGTGGTTTTGGTAATTAATAACAACATATATATCATTGAACTAATATTCTCTTGAGAATCATTTCAGAAAAGTTCGATGATGTGGGTATGGAAATGTCTGAAGAAGTGGACCCCTCAAAATGCTAAGACAAGCATTGGCAAAAGCTCAAGACTCCATTTTTGGTTTAGTGATCAAAGATCACATTGAGTCCATAGGAAAGCCAATACTATTAAAAGGGGATGAGGTTGTGTTAATGTTCTTGTTGCTCAAGTGCTTGGTGATCTGACTCCCTCAACTATCAGCACTATTCACTACTTAACACACACCCATAAGTAAAGGGCTGCCAACCTTCTGTGATCAGTTGACATCAATTCGGAATATCCGAGTTTATATTTTCGGTCTCACCGAAATGGCAAACCCTAACCTTTGACTCACTTCGGTCTCACCGAGATGGTATTTTCGGTCCCACCGAAAATCCCAACGTTCACTATATTTGAACTTTCGGTCTAACCGAGTTTTCACTTCGGTCTGACCGAGATTGGTCAAATGTGTGTGTAACGGTTGGATTTTGTGTGGAGGCTATATATACCCCTCCACCCCCTCCTCATTCGTGAGGAGAGCCATCAGAAAGTACCACCACTTCTATCATACACTTTCTGAGAAGTGAACCACCTACCCTTGTGTTGAGATCAAGCCATTCCATTCCTACCATATGAAACTTGATCTCTAGCCTTCCCAAGTTGCTTTCCACTCAAATCTTTCTTCCACCACAGCCATATCAGTGAGGAGAGTTGAGTGTTGGGGAGTTTATCACTTGAAGCACAAGAGCAAGGAGTTCATCATCATCAACACCGTCTATTACCTTTTGGGGGGTGGTGCCTCCTAGATTGGTTAGGTGTCGCTTGGGAGCCACCGTCTTGATGATGTGGAGTTGAACCAAGATGTTTGTAAGGGCAAGGAGATCGCCTACTTCGTGAAGATCTACCCCGAGTAAGGCTAGTCCTCCGTGGGCGTAGGCCGTGATGGAATAGACAAGGTTGCTTCTTCGTGGACCCTTCGTGGGTGGAGCCCTCCGTGGACTCGCGCAGCCGTTACCCTCCGTGGGTTGAAGTCTCCATCAACGTGGATGTACGATAGCACCACCTATCGGAACCACGACAAAAATCTCCGTGTCACCAAACTGCGTTTGATCTTCTCCACCTCTCTTTTACATGTGCAATTTACTTTCCGCTGCATAAACTCTAGAATTGCATGTGTAGGGTGTTACTTGAACTGATCTTGTTTGTGAAACTGCCAAAAACATTGCATGACCTAAAGGCAGATTTTTTATATTGTCAAGTAGTCTAATCACCCCCCCCTCTAGACCTACTTCGATCCTACACCCTCCCACTTTGGTTTGAGCTTGTCCAGTTTCTTCTCCACGAGGCATAAAACAAGTTTGCCGACATTGTATGTCTTAGCTCGCACTTCTCTGCTTTGGTAATGCCCGACCTGTTGTTGATAAAATGCGGAACGGGCATGCGCTATATCGCGCTCCTATTCAAGTCCATCTAGGTCGTCCTGCTGATCTAGCTTGGATTCTCTCTCTTCCTACATGCGCACTCGAGGTGAGTCATGCATAATGTCGTAGGGCAGAACAATCTGTGCGCCATACACCATGAAAAAGGGTGTGTATCCGGTTGTCCGATTAGGTGTGGTCCGCAACCCCCATAGTACAGAGTCAAGCTCCTCAACCCAGTGTTTATCAGAATTCTGTAGGGAGCGCATTAGTCGGGGTTTAATGCAGCACGGGCGAGCTATGGCTCAAGGGGGGAGGGGGCCGGGTGGGGGACTATGGAGGGGGGTGGTGTTTGAGGATACACCGTGACTACTGAAAATATTAATAATGGTGGGTAGATATGGTGGTGGACGAGGGAGGGCGACGGTTCAAATTCCTTGGCTACTGCAATTTTACTATTTGGTCGATGCTGGAGGAGTGTGGGCAACGGTTGAAGTACCACAACTACTAAAATTTGGGTAAAGGAATTGATGCGGGGCGGGTGTACCCCGGATCGCACACGATCCAATAATAATATGCGTGTATGATAATAAGGAAAAGTGGCGGAACCGCCGATTTTTGCAACGCTCAAGGCGGGTAGTTTGTTTTTAGATTTCTAGCTAGCTGGTCTATCGCACACGGTTCGTCCTATTTTTCAGACGCAGACGTGGAATTCAATGTAAACAAATTACCAGCCTTTAGCTTGCGCGGGTGGTGATTTTACAGCGCATTTGCACTGCACACGGTTAAGCCAGTACCTCCACCTTTGCTCGCGCTTGCGCAGTCATGGTGATTTTACAGCACACTTGCATTGCACATGGTTGAGCCAGTACCTCCACCTTTGCTCGCGCTTGTGCATTCGTGGGGATTCACAGCGCACTTGCATCGCACATGGTTAAGACATTATACCCGTGTCCGCTGAGTATCATCAGAGTCTTTGCAGCAAAAAAACATTAGAGAGGGTCAGAAGACAGCCACACCAGCATGTGGCCCAAATATATATGAGTGAAAAGGGTGGTATGTGATGTTCAAAATTCCAATGCACAACTTTGACCGCGCGGGCTCACGATTGGGCGCGTTGTCAAAGATCGATGAGAGGGGCCAAAAGTCAAGAACCACCTGAAAGTGGCCAAATATATGTAGGAACATAGGGTGTGATGTTTAAAACTTTAAATACACAATGCACAACTTTGGTGGCACCTGCCTCGCAAACCCAAAAGCACCCTTGGATGTATCTATAATGACATAATGTCGTAGCTAGCTAGGGTGCTTGACCCACCTCCCACTTCGTGTCAGTGGGGCGGATGCACGTAATGATACTTTGGTCATACATGTGTGTCGCCATGACCTACCATAAGACAGACCAATGAATCTATCGTTTGGTCAAACGACAACTGTTGTTGTCGATAAACCGCTTGGGCCAATAAATTGAACCATCATAAAAAATCGCACGAGAGGCACCACAAAACCAGTACATCTTGCATGCGGCCCAAAATGATGTACGTTGGAAGGGTTGATGTGCGTTTTAAATATAGAATAATGTCAATTTATATGTGGTGCGTACCTCTCAATAAAGACAACAAGCATGAAGGCCGGGTAGTTAAGGACGAGATACGCAGGGTACGGTGTAGGTCGAACCCAGCAATCCGAGCATGTGGGAGGGAATTCTGACAACGCACGAGCTCGCACTTTGGTTGAATGACTTGTGATGGTGACCGGCCCTAACACGAACTAGGAGGAATCCATTCATGGCCAACACATACCACTCGTTATCGGTCAAAGGGATGATATATATATATATATATATATATATATATATATATATATATATATATATATATATATATACAGCCGGTCTATTCTCACAACATTATGAGAATAATATTCTCGTAACACTTCCGAACTGCATTATGATACTGCATTGGAAAGCTATGCGCACTGCTTCCTTCTTCTGTTCCGAACCACATATCGAGACAGTAGCAAACCTTCACGGAGCAGCGTTTCTGGCTAGTTTGATCGATTCCTATTGTTTTATTTGTGTGTGCGCTGATTTAATATGTGATTGAACACGTAATTCTGCGAGAAAACGACGGAAGTCGTTTGATTTGGCGGATCTGCCTCTGTTCTTCCGCACGTGCAGGAGCTTCGCATCCTGCTGGCGGGTTCATATTCGATTTTATAGCGTGATCCTAGTGTGTTACTAATTTCGCGTTCATGTTTGTGTTATTCCGCGACAGATTAATTTGCTAATAGGATTGAAATTTTAGGATAATTGGTCGAGTATCTCTCTGTTCTAGCGCAAAAACGGCAAGGTCTCTGTCCTTCCCCGTCCGGATCGAAATTGTTGTGTTTTTTATTTAATTTTCTGTTGTTTTCGGCAATTATGTGCTGCCTTGCACCTATCCGTATGAATTGCAGCGGATTAAGTAGTTAATTTTGAAGAATTAAACTTTTCTGCATGTTTTTTGTGTTCGAGCGGGCGCCACTGGCTTTGGTCGTTACTGAAGATGTTTATTGAGATTTTGCGCATTATATAGTTGTTAGAACTGCATTACAGCCTGTGTTTTTCGTCTGCGAATCGTGGAGGGGTGAACTGCAGTAATATGCAATGCGCGGTGAATATTTGTAGCGCGGTGAACTGCAGTAATATGCAATGCGAGCCTGTATGAACTGCATTACAGCCACGGGGGGTGGGGGACTAGTTTAATAAGTTTTTTTGCTTGGTCAAGCGCGGTGGACGGTAGTAATATGCAATGCGAAATGCACATTGTCATGTTACCGCACTGCTTTATTTGTCGTTTTACTTTTTTTGGGGTTGTGTCTGTACATATATATATTTGGGTGGGTCAATTGGCTCCCCTCCCACCTTATCCCTGGCGGCGAACATTGCCTGCTCTTTTTGCCACTCTTCCTCGATCTGTCTTCTTCACAACCAGACCCTATGCCTGGCAATGGATTGCGCGTGCGGCTGCCTAGCAAGGTTGGAGCCCATGCTGGAGACATGCGTTTTTTCTGAAGGGTTGGTTCTGAACCAGAGGCAGCGGCACATCGCGCTCTGTTCCCTTCTCTATTCTTCAGGTATTGGATTTCGGGCTCCATTCATCCATCAGATGACTGACGATGATGTCAATGATTCATGGGTATGTATTTCTCGCATAGTATTTTTCATGTGTTGTGTGTAGTTAACACTATCTGAATATTTGTAGCAGTATTAGTTTCTGAAGAAACATTTTTCACTAAGTATAAGTGAACTGCTTTTCACATAGTAGTTTTATTATGAATATTGTAGGAGCAGCAGCAATTTTGTCTAGTCAATATTATTATATGTTGACATCAATATTTATTATGAAGATTGTAGCAGAAATTTAGTTTCTGAAGATTGTAATCTTTTTCTTATTTGTTCTTATTTTTTCTGTTCTTGTTGATTTGCCTGCAGAAATTCCCTTCTGGTCTAGTCAGGGTAACAGAAAGCTGTGTTGATTTGGTCTTGGTTAGCAAGAATGGATATCATGATGTTGATGTTATGTATTATGTTGGCTCTGATGATTGTTTGGTTCTCAAAGATGGCTGGAAGGAATTTGTGGAGGAAGCTAGTCTTCAGGCTGGGGATGTTGTCATGGCTATGTTTTATAGGAATGCAAAGTGTTTGGAAATCAAGTTAAATTTGCTTTAGATCAGTCTGGCTTGAGCAGCAGCAGCATGAGACAATTTTGTTGTAATAATTTGACATTTTTGTGTGGCTTCTAGTTTATTTTCTATAAGAAATCTGAGTATAAGTGAACTGCTTTTCACATATAGTTTTTCATGTGCATCCTATCAGCAGCAGCAGTTGAAGCAATATACAGCCTGGAAACACCCACTGAGCTTTCTTTTTCTTTTCTTTTAACCCACATACGGAACTAGAGTGCTTAATAAAAGAGGACTGCATCAACCATTATAGTAGCAGCAGTTTTGTGAAAGAAAACTCTCTGTGAACTGCTTCCATAGATAGTTTTTATGTGTATCCTAGCTACAACAGCAGTTGAAGCAATATACATACTGAAAACAAACTACTGAGAACTGCATATTGTTGATAGATACAAACCAAGGTTCCGCGCTCATAATTAACAAAGTACATCATCAAGCAAACTAATGCAACATAAGCAGGCATGGTGCCAAAGCAAATTACAATGAAAGCAAACTAATCTACATAAGCAGAAGGAAACAAATCGTGCAATTGTGACAGGAATCCTTGGCTATCAGCATCTGGCCTGCTTCACCAGTTCCACCCGTGGGAGGTGGAGGTGGAAGTTAATCCCCCCTTGCCCGCCACCCTCCAGGATGATCTCGGGCACTTCCTCGTCTTCTCTTTTGCAGAGCAGGTGAGGCCTTTCTACACTGTGGTGATGCGGTTCCATATCTCGAACGCAGTGTAGGCGTCCTTGGCAGCATACTCAACGTGTTTCATGCTGAGAATCGAAGTCCACTGGCGGTGGTCGTGGTCTGTCATCTTTTTCTTCATGTCTGCGTATTCGTCGTCGATGATGGCAGCAGATACATCGGCAAGTGAGTCCAGTGGCTTCGTTCCATCAGGCACCCTCCAGTTCGCCTGAATGTCGACGAAGTTGGGGATGTGGAGGTTGCAGCGTGAAAGCTTTTCCTTGTCCTGGTCGATGCAGAAACCAGCGAACTCGTACCTAAGTGAAGTGAACCACAAGTTATACTTTTCGGAACTTCATATAGAGACATATGGAACTGCAACACAGATAAAAAGGAGAGACCCATCGGCCTGCAACTATATTTTACTCAGCAAAAAGAATGGCTTACCTTGGGTCGCCGAGGAACTTGTCGAAGGTGATGCATCTATCGCCCATTGTAGCGCATACTTGAAAAGCAGCACTGGGTGATATTTGCCGATGGAGAGTTGAATCACGGCCGCTCTGCTCTTGTCGGGTGTGTACTCGAGGTCGATGCCGACGATCTTCTCGCGGCGCCCTCGGAGAACTGTCTTGTACTCTTCGACGTACGTCGCCATGGCGTCCACGTCATTGGTGTAGACCACCTTAAGCTTGGTCTTTCCATGCGCCAGGACATCGTCGTAGGTCTTGGTGAACGGCATGGCTAGAAAGAGGAGGAACAGGAGGAGGAAGCGCAGCGTTGTGTGTTTCTGCGAACGATCAGGGTGATGGAGCGCGGGATTTAAAGGGGAGCGGCAGCAACTTCTGCCGAGGGCACAATCTCGTCCTCCAACCGTCATGGTGATCATGTGTTCGTGATGATCGTGGCCTTCACGCGTCTTCTAACCGGCCGGATAGAGGAGCGGGCACGCGGCGCTCCGGGCGATCGTGGGCGCGTATATTTCGGGCAGGCGAACCGATTCGTTTTCTGTAAGCGAACTGCATCATTTTGAAACCGAGCCTTTTTTTGTAACCGAACTGCATCGTGTTACAACCGAGCCGTTTTCTTATTTTTTGTCTATGACCTGTGGGCCTGTGGGCCTTTTATTCATTAAGCCTCTCTTTTCTTCTATGTTTCTTGCAGTCCCCCTTCTCCTTCCTCTCCCCCGCACAAAAATCCCCCGCCCTCGTGCTCTCGCGGTGGAGAGCGACGACACCCGCAGCCGCCGCCGTCCGTAGGGGCGCTCTCGTGGTGGACAGCGACGATGCCCGCAGCCGCCGCCGTCCGTAGGGGCGCTTCCTCCGCTGTCGCCGTCCGCAGCCGCCTCCTCCGGCCGTCACATCGTCTCACGGTGAGCCCCAAATCGCCCCCAACCCGTTCCAGATCTTGTGCTAGGGTTATTTTTGGAGCCAGCATCCTCTTCTTAAGTTTGTTTTGTATGCTTGAAATTGCAACGCCCTATGGATTGAAAGTTTTTTTCTGCCTGTTTTTGGGTTTGCTGTCTAGGGTTTAATTATTATCCCTTTCTGATTGCAGACACAACATGGCTTCTTCCTCCCCAATTGATGCCTCACCAGTTAGCACGGCTTCCCCATCTGGTACTACATCAAAGTGAACTGCATTTTTCATACACGGTCAATTGCTTTTTGTTGAACGAAATAGTGCACTGCATCATAGATTCCTTTTTAGCAAGGCCCATTTTTTCAGACATGTGGCAAACTGTAACACCCCAAAATTTTAACCACATTTTTATTAAATAAAATTTGGCTAGAAATAAAATTTTGAAGTATATTAGGTTCTTTAATAGTTTTCAGAGCCTTTTCTATTCCTGTCTTAGAAAATCTTCTCTTCATATAGTAAAATTTTTGGAAATACTTTTGTGGGCTCTGGTTGTATCTTGGGTCATTTCATTATTTGTTTCATAACAGTAGAAATTATTTTCATAATAAAATTTTTGCCCTAGAAAATTCTTTTAATAGCTTTTGCAGTGTTTTATATGCTTCTGTGGCACTACAACTATTTTAAATAATTCTCTAAAAATTCCACCATAATTCTGAGAGGTCCTGTGATGCCTATATATTACTTTGGTGCAAAAACCCAACTTGGTGTTTTGCAAAATTTGAGTGAACCATCCTCTTTTTCATTTCTATCCATCTTCTAGGTTTCTACTACAACCCTATTATTTCTTGCTCCAAAAATTCTGAGCCTTGGCCATCTTCTTGTTCTTCTTACCAAACCCTTAAGTCCTGAATATCAGCTCCATTGGAAGTTTCTAAGTCCACCAAATACCCCTCTGAATATTCAGCCCAGAACTAAATTTCAGTAAAACTTGCACTAGCCAGTATTTCCTTTTCCCAAAATAACTTCACCATCATCTCTACCATCTAAAGAGACCTCATCCTGCCAAGTTTCACATCCAGAAAGATCACCTAGGTCACCCTAACATTCTGTCGAGCACCTTGAGCTCATGACAGAAGTTGGGCACCTTTTTGGATTGCACTAGATACTAGCCCCTCTCCCCAAAACACCATGTCCATCACTTCTACTATGTCTAGAGGCACCATCCTGTTATTTGTCAACTTGTTTGGGTCCCTGTAGATGCCATTGGCATTTCGTCGAACACCTCAGAGGCATGTCCGGAGCACGAGCAGAGCGCAGTTATTGCACGCGCTGACATCGGGCTCCTGTCACTGCCCTGCTGCCTCCCCTGCTCGCCCGAGCCTCCCACTGGATCAGCCCGACCACCACCTACCTCTCCGACACCTCCGTCTGTCCTCTAGCACCGTCCACGCCGACCGGAGCCGCCGCCCGACGAGTCCCACATCGCCACGTCGCACCGACCTTCAACGCCCTGGACGCGTGCCTCACCTCCGAACCAAACACGACGTCCGCCATCACTCCAAGCCACCACCATCCTCGCCAAACCCCGCCGTCCGTCAACGGCCTCGCCACCGGCCGCGTCTGCCATTAATGGCCGTCGCCATTGTATGCCGTGGACGGCGCCGTCCAGGCTACCTGGCGCCTCCCGGGGCAGCCAGCTCGCCAGGGGAGTAACTGCGGCCGGCCACCGTCCGCTACCGACCCTCACCGGCCACCCAACGACCTCGCCGGCCGGAGTAATGGCGATCGCCACCGTGTCCGTTTTCTGGAACCCGCCGAACCGTCTCGCCCCGGCTATATAAAGCCCCGAGCTCACTCCACTCCGCACGACACCACTCCCTTCGCCCTCTGCAAGCTCCCTATGGAAGCAAAACGACCGGAGACGGTCGTCTTCTTCTTCCCCGACAACCACGGCCACCGCCACCCCTCCAATGGTTCCGACGAGACCACAGCCTCCCCACCTCCAATCTCTTCACCAACAGCTTCCTCCTGATCCCAAGAATCCATCCCACCTCTTATTTTGGCTCGGGGACTACCGTAGACGAAACGCCCAAATCGCCTCGCTGGAGCTCTTCGGATGTGCTCGCCGTCGGCGACCCCGTCTACTCCGGCGACCAAGGAGGGTACCCTTGGGACCGCCTCGGCCTCCTGGACTCAACGGTGGGCTCGGCTCGCCGTGGGGCCCCACCGTTCGCCGGCGAGCTTCGCCGGAGTCTCGCCCCGTTCTGTCGCCAGGAAGAAGGGCGGGTGGACCGTGGTCAAACCTGACCAGTGGGCCAGGCGGGCCCACTGTCAGTGACCCACAGCACGCTGTGTGTGTGGGGACACGGGTTCCGCAAAGCCCGTCTCCGCGCGAGGGAAACGTACTTCCCTTATTCGCCTTCGTCGACAGCACCTCTCCCTGCGGCCAGACGGCTGGGCTCGGCCCAGTGACACCGCGTGACTAAGTAGCGCTCAGGGCGCATTCCTACTCCCTCCTATTTTCCAATTCGAGTAGCTTTCAAATATTTCCGCAGGATCCATTTCTTATCCAGAATTGATTATTCTAATTTCTGTAGGTTTCTAAAATCATGCTCTGTTTATTTAAATTAGGTGAACATTTCTCCTATATATAGTTTCTGTTTAATCATTTTAACATTGCTTTTAATCATATATTCCACTTAGTAATTCCATTAGTAAATCAAATATGCTCTAAATAAATTAATTCTTTTTCTGTTATTTCTTAAACATTCCCTAGTTTATTTTTGTATTTATTTCAAAAACATTTGAAATACTTTTTAGTGCTGTTTTTGAATTGTGTGGTGATTTAGATATTTTTGAAAATAGGAAATGAAGGGGAGATGATTCCTTGCATAGTAACCAGCACCTTTTCATAACTAAGGCAAGCATCTTGAACACTTGATATGGTGAATGTTTGCATGCTAGAATATTTAGGGCATGTTTGATACTTTTAATAGATTTGGCATTTGGATAGAAATATTGCATGCATGCATGGTCATGATGGTATTTTTTTTTCCTCTTGCATGCATTCCCTTCAAATTTGCAACACGCATAAGTTATGAAAATCCAGGATTGTGCTCCTGTTTTGGACGTGCCGGTGGGCACGGGCCATATTTGACACGGTGGTGTCATGAGACATAGGTGGAAGCAGACAAGGGTTGTGGCCCTGTCCTGATGATATGGTTGAAAGAATAATTTTGATGTGCTAACCATTGCAAGAATCATAAGCCTCCTGAGTCGGCCGTAGATCGAGTCTTGTTCCGGTAACCCCATACTTGTTTCGTGCTACCACCTATCCCTGCCTCGGGTAAGGTATGGTTTAGTAAGTTGTTAACCCCTTTCCGTGCACACACCATACAGAGGGCCATGCTGAGGGTTTCCAGGGCCCTGGACTAAATCCTGTCATCAGGTTAGGGGGCATGGGTGTTTCCGGCTGTTGTGATGCCGAGAGGGAGTGTACCCTTGTAATCCGCGCGTATGAATAGTGATCCCATGCTCATGGAGGTTGTAGCCTCTCCGACTTAGAGTTTTACTTAACTGTTGTTTTGGGTGACTCCTGGCAGCAGATAAGTTAAGCTGGTGTGTGCTGGTTAGGTGTGTTTTCAACCCAAAGACCATAATGGGAATTAGTCAGTGTCACGATACTGACTAAAGAAATCCTATACTTGTGGGTAAAGAGTACACCCTCTTCAGAGATCATATCTATTCGAATAGCCGTGTCCGCGGTTAAGGATTACAGTCTGGGTTGGTCAAGTGTCGGTCTTAGAGTCGGTCTCCGGAGGAAATAAATTTAAATTTGAGCATGGTGTATTATGCAGGAAAATTTTTCACTGCTACTGGTGTTGTTATGAATATTATGGATGATATGATTATTATTGTGGACTAACCCGTTTCTCTTATTTTTACTTTCCAGAGTGTCTCAGGGGCTGGCTAGACTACCCCGGACACTCGCCTTTATTTTCAAGTCCTTTTGTGGCGTCCCTCGAGTGTCAGGCGGTTTATCACGCCACTACTCTTGTGGATACCCGACTGGCATTTCTTTTCAAGTCCTTTCGTGGCGTCGCCTGAGTTCTCGGATGGTATCGTCCGATTACTCTTTTAGACACCCGACTGGCATTTCTTTTCAAGACCGACCGTGGTGTCACTTGACTTCCGACCAGCATTTCCTTTATATTTTATTGATACTAATATTTATTTTCTGCACTAACCATTATTCACCATGCCATGTTTTAATTCCTGTCAGCATGCACTTAATATAAGTCCATCATGAGCATATGCATATATTTTAATTCATCATGACCATATATTTGTTTGCTGCATTTGTTATATCATTTGTCCATGATGTTTGCGAGTACATTCAAACGTACTCACAGGCTTGTCCCTGGCTATTTACTTGGCCAGGTTAGGAGTTCTGCAAGGAATAATACAGCGACGTCCGTGCGAAGCCTAGGAGTGCAGCCACGCAGGATAGGAGTTATCCGGGTCAGCTGTTCCTGTTGGAATGGAGCCCCATCGATGTGGAGATCCACAAGCCAATTCCTTCATCCACCACCGGAGTCATTGTTATATCAGTAGACCTTTATGGTCTTGTATCAAATTCTTGTAAATGCTTGGTAATCTGTAACAAGGATGTGTCTACCAGTAACAGTAATCCTGGGCTGGTGATGACACTAGGGGTAAATTTCTGGAATATTATGTTCCCGAAATCCGGCCCCGACAGCCTTGGTATCAGAGCCAGGCTGACCATTGGCTAATCCTATCTTAGCCTGGTCACTATCCCTAGGTTTCCACACCATCCACATCTTTTCCTGTCCACGGTCAAGTCTATACCATCCACAATGGCAACCGACATCTTTTGATAGCCGGTGCCCAACCTATCAGTCTATCCATAGGCCGTGTGCCTGTGCCAACACCTGAGCTTTCCCATCCACAAGCGTGCGATGGAAGACTCGGCTGACTTATAAAGGAAGCCTTACCCCAAACTCAGCACATCACAGCCTCATATCCAACCACCAAGATGCCAGGCCCCCTCGTGCACAACGAGACCACCGCAGTCGAGCTTGAAGGCTTCGTAACCATCCTCGCCAATCTCACCCGTCGTGTCTTTGGCATCGCCGAGCCGCCGGAATATGTCGTGTACCAAGAGCACACGAGTAACTCCATCCATTACTTCTGGGCCACGGTGCACCTCTATGGGAGGGGCACCACATCAGAGCGTCCCTACCGATTCACCGGGAGGACGACCTCCGACGAACCCCAAGCCATCCAACTTGCAGCCCGAGAGGCTATAGTTCAACTTCGGCACCTGTCGCCGAGGGTTAACTGCCGCTCCTTCTACTACTACCCTAGCCGTGAAGGCTATGGTAGCCCGACCCAGGTCGCCACCGGAGACCATGAGTCGGATCCTGCCCTAGTGCATCTGGTGCGCTACCTGAGAGCGCAAGAGGCACTATTTGATCAGGTCACTCTTGACCTGATTGAGACCCGCAGGACGCTCGCTCTCCTAACCCCGGCAAGGAGTGAAGTCGCACCCGCCACCGACGCCCCGATAATGCTGCTTGGAAGGCCGGTTGAGCCCCCAAGCTCTGACCATGTCACCTACCCGGGCAATGCCTTTGCCTCACCCGGAAATCTCCGTCGTCTCTTGGAGGCCTACTCCAATGGGACGGTGACCTCGACACCCCGCGAAGGCCACCACCGCTACTCCAGCCCTGTAGCTCCCCATCCTACCCCGGCCAGCTCCGACGCGGAAGCACCCGGAGAGGACTCGGCATCCGCAAGACGCGCCCGGCTAGATATCAACCAGGTGGACTGAGTCCACCAGAATTGTTATCAAGCCCTAGTGGCTCGGTTTTTCCTTTAGCTCCGCAGTAGTTGGTGTGTGGCGTAGTGAGTTTGTAGACCCCCTGTGTGTCACCATCTAATAGTATGTGTGATCTGGCATGAATTGCTTGATGAGTGGTTGCAGAGTAAATTCTAGACGTGACCCCTAACCGACACGCACAGTAACATGTCACTTTTCTTTTGGGGATTGAGGCCTGAGACTTTGACTCAGACAGCCCCGCGCCGGAGTCGGTGTCTCAGTCGTACCGGCACCATTTCATGTTTCATGACCAAGGCTCTCTATAAGAGGCCACGCTCATTTTTCCACACCAGCAACCATCAGCATCAAGCACTGCCTTTTCCATTCATCCACACATGTCTCACCCCGGAGCTTATCTGAGGAACCCCGAAGCAAGACCTGGTAGTTTTGTTATGTTATTGTGGGATTTTACCCGCAATACTCTTGGCTCCACCCATCCACCCCTGTATGAGCTTTTCAAATCGAGAATCACTCCTGATCTCTCGAAATACTGGGCAGCTGTACATATTCCACCAGCAGATTTAAACCAAGGACCTCCCTATGTGATTTTCATCGGGAGATCCATGCCAACGCCAGGCATGGCCATTGAGTCTGCTGCGTATGAAGCAGTCACCCGTCTTCGATTTGCGGTACCTTGTGCCAACACAAGGGAATACTACTATTTCCCAAGCCGCGCTGCTTTTGGAGCAGAAGCTACGTTCCGCTGTGGACGTGCGGAGAGCGATCCAGCCCTGGTCTATCTCATTCAATATGTGATGGCCCAGGAGTGTTTCACCCAGCAAATACTGGAGTATCTCCACTACCTTGCTGTTCTGAATCCCCGGATCGCCATTGGCGGACCCCCTCTGCCAACTCAGGAGGGACACGTTCTTCGTTTGCTCCCTCAACTTCCTCCACTCCCTCCGGAAGAAGAAGGATGTGTTCCAACACCGGGAAGCTTTCCGCTTGACCCCGTAGATCCCGCTTTCGGACCGTAGACGGTCGTGAATGCGTTTGCATAGCGTGTAGTGCTTGTTTGCATGTTGTGATCTTGTTTTGATTGTACGTCATGAATGTATTGCCCTGTTTGCATTTTGCATATGAGTATTTTGTTTGTGTGGTATGCTTTTTAATTCTCCCGCCCTTAACAAATCTCGAGGACGAGATTTTCTTAAGGGGGTTAGAGTTTGTAACACCCCAAAATTTTAACCACATTTTTATTAAATAAAATTTGGCTAGAAATAAAATTTTGAAGTATATTAGGTTCTTTAATAGTTTTCATAGCCTTTTCTATTCCTGTCTTAGAAAATCTTCTCTTCATATAGTAAAATTTTTGGAAATACTTTTGTGGGCTCTGGTTGTATCTTGGGTCATTTCATTATTTGTTTCATAACAGTAGAAATTATTTTCATAATAAAATTTTTGCCCTAGAAAATTCTTTTAATAGCTTTTGCAGTGTTTTATATGCTTCTGTGGCACTACAACTATTTTAAATAATTCTCTAAAAATTCCACCATAATTCTGAGAGGTCCTGTGATGCCTATATATTACTTTGGTGCAAAAACCCAACTTGGTGTTTTGCAAAATTTGAGTGAACCATCCTCTTTTTCATTTCTGTCCATCTTCTAGGTTTCTACTACAACCCTATTATTTCTTGCTCCATAAATTCTGAGCCTTGGCCATCTTCTTGTTCTTCTTACCAAACCCTTAAGTCCTGAATATCAGCTCCATTGGAAGTTTCTAAGTCCACCAAATACCCCTCTGAATATTCAGCCCAGAACTAAATTTCAGTAAAACTTGCACTAGCCAGTATTTCCTTTTCCCAAAATAACTTCACCATCATCTCTACCATCTAAAGAGACCTCATCCTGCCAAGTTTCACATCCAGAAAGATCACCTAGGTCACCCTAACATTCTGTCGAGCACCTTGAGCTCATGACAGAAGTTGGGCACCTTTTTGGATTGCACTAGATACTAGCCCCTCTCCCCAAAACACCATGTCCATCACTTCTACTATGTCTAGAGGCACCATCCTGTTATTTGTCAACTTGTTTGGGTCCCTGTAGATGCCATTGGCATTTCGTCGAACACCTCAGAGGCATGTCCGGAGCACGAGCAGAGCGCAGTTATTGCACGCGCTGACATCGGGCTCCAGTCACTGCCCTGCTGCCTCCCCTGCTCGCCCGAGCCTCCCACTGGATCAGCCCGACCACCACCTACCTCTCCGACACCTCCGTCTGTCCTCTAGCACCGTCCACGCCGACCGGAGCCGCCGCCCGACGAGTCCCGCATCGCCACGTCGCACCGACCTTCAACGCCCTGGACACGTGGCTCACCTCCGAACCAAACACGACGTCCGCCATCACTCCAAGCCACCACCATCCTCGCCAAACCCCGCCGTCCGTCAACGGCCTCGCCACCGGCCGCGTCTGCCATTAATGGCCGTCGCCACTGTGTGCCATGGACGGCGCCGTCCAGGCTACCTGGCGCCTCCCGGGGCAGCCAGCTCGCCAGGGGAGTAACTGCGGCCGGCCACCATCCGCTACCGACCCTCACCGGCCACCCAACGACCTCGCCGGCCGGAGTAATGGCGATCGCCACCGTGTCCGTTTTCTGGAACCCGCCGAACCGTCTCGCCCCGGCTATATAAAGCCCCGAGCTCACTCCACTCCGCACGACACCACTCCCTTCGCCCTCTGCAAGCTCCCTATGGAAGCAAAACGACCGGAGACGGTCGTCTTCTTCTTCCCCGACAACCACGGCCACCGCCACCCCTCCAATGGTTCCGACGAGACCACAGCCTCCCCACCTCCAATCTCTTCACCAACAGCTTCCTCCTGATCCCAAGAATCCATCCCACCTCTTATTTTGGCTCGGGGACTACCGTAGACGAAACGCCCAAATCGCCTCGCTGGAGCTCTTCGGATGTGCTCGCCGTCGGCGACCCCGTCTACTCCGGCGACCAAGGAGGGTACCCTTGGGACCGCCTCGGCCTCCTGGACTCAACGGTGGGCTCGGCTCGCCGTGGGGCCCCACCATTCGCCGGCGAGCTTCGCCGGAGTCCCGCCCCGTTCTGTCGCCAGGAAGAAGGGCGGGTGGACCGTGGTCAAACCTGACCAGTGGGCCAGGCGGGCCCACTGTGAGTGACCCACAGCACGCTGTGTATGTGGGGACACGGGTTCCGCAAAGCCCGTCTCCGCGCGAGGGAAACGTACTTCCCTTATTCGCCTTCGTCGACAGCACCTCTCCCCGCGGCCAGACGGCTGGGCTCGGCCCAGTGACACCGCGTGACTAAGTAGCGCTCAGGGCGCATTCCTACTCCCTCCTATTTTCCAATTCCAGTAGCTTTCAAATATTTCCGCAGGGTCCATTTCTTATCCAGAATTGATTATTCTAATTTCTGTAGGTTTCTAAAATCATGCTCTGTTTATTTAAATTAGGTGAACATTTCTCCTATATATAGTTTCTGTTTAATCATTTTAACATTGCTTTTAATCATATATTCCACTTAGTAATTCCATTAGTAAATCAAATATGCTCTAAATAAATTAATTCTTTTTCTGTTATTTCTTAAACATTCCCTAGTTTATTTTTGTATTTATTTCAAAAACATTTGAAATACTTTTTAGTGCTGTTTTTGAATTGTGTGGTGATTTAGATATTTTTGAAAATAGGAAATGAAGGGGAGATGATTCCTTGCATAGTAACCAGCACCTTTTCATAACTAAGGCAAGCATCTTGAACACTTGATATGGTGAATGTTTGCATGCTAGAATATTTAGGGCATGTTTGATACTTTTAATAGATTTGGCATTTGGATAGAAATATTGCATGCATGCATGGTCATGATGGTATTTTTTTTCCTCTTGCATGCATTCCCTTCAAATTTGCAACACGCATAAGTTATGAAAATCCAGGATTGTGCTCCTGTTTTGGACGTGCCGGTGGGCACGGGCCATATTTGACACGGTGGTGTCATGAGACATAGGTGGAAGCAGACAAGGGTTGTGGCCCTGTCCTGATGATATGGTTGAAAGAATAATTTTGATGTGCTAACCATTGCAAGAATCATAAGCCTCCTGAGTCGGCCGTAGATCGAGTCTTGTTCCGGTAACCCCATACTTGTTTCGTGCTACCACCTGTCCCTGCCTCGGGTAAGGTATGGTTTAGTAAGTTGTTAACCCCTTTCCGTGCACACACCATACAGAGGGCCATGATGAGGGTTTCCAGGGCCCTGGACTAAATCCTGTCATCAGGTTAGGGGGCATGGGTGTTTCCGGCTGTTGTGATGCCGAGAGGGAGTGTACCCTTGTAATCCGCGCGTATGAATAGTGATCCCATGCTCATGGAGGTTGTAGCCTCTCCGACTTAGAGTTTTACTTAACTGTTGTTTTGGGTGACTCCTGGCAGCAGATAAGTTAAGCTGGTGTGTGCTGGTTAGGTGTGTTTTCAACCCAAAGACCATAATGGGAATTAGTCAGTGTCACGATACTGACTAAAGAAATCCTATACTTGTGGGTAAAGAGTACACCCTCTGCAGAGATCATATCTATTCGAATAGCCGTGTCCGCGGTTAAGGATTACAGTCTGGGTTGGTCAAGTGTCGGTCTTAGAGTCGGTCTCCGGAGGAAATAAATTTAAATTTGAGCATGGTGTATTATGCAGGAAAATTTTTCACTGCTACTGGTGTTGTTATGAATATTATGGATGATATGATTATTATTGTGGACTAACCCGTTTCTCTTATTTTTACTTTCCAGAGTGTCTCAGGGGCTGGCTAGACTACCCCGGACACTCGCCTTTATTTTCAAGTCCTTTTGTGGCGTCCCTCGAGTGTCAGGCGGTTTATCACGCCACTACTCTTGTGGATATCCGACTGGCATTTCTTTTCAAGTCCTTTCGTGGCGTCGCCTGAGTTCTCGGATGGTATCGTCCGATTACTCTTTTAGACACCCGACTGGCATTTCTTTTCAAGACCGACCGTGGTGTCACTTGACATCCGACCGGCATTTCCTTTATATTTTATTGATACTAATATTTATTTTCTGCACTAACCATTATTCACCATGCCATGTTTTAATTCCTGTCAGCATGCACTTAATATAAGTCCATCATGAGCATATGCATATATTTTAATTCATCATGACCATATATTTGTTTGCTGCATTTGTTATATCATTTGTCCATGATGTTTGCGAGTACATTCAAACGTACTCACAGGCTTGTCCCTGGCTATTTACTTGGCCAGGTTAGGAGTTCTGCAAGGAATAATACAGCGACGTCCGTGCGAAGCCTAGGAGTGCAGCCACGCAGGATAGGAGTTATCCGGGTCAGCTGTTCCTGTTGGAATGGAGCCCCATCGATGTGGAGATCCACAAGCCAATTCCTTCATCCACCACCGGAGTCATTGTTATATCAGTAGACCTGTATGGTCTTGTATCAAATTCTTGTAAATGCTTGGTAATCTCTAACAAGGATGTGTCTACCAGTAACAGTAATCCTGGGCTGGTGATGACACTAGGGGTAAATTTCTAGAATATTATGTTCGCGAAATCCGGCCCCGACACAAACTGATATGAACTGCCTCAAGTTAATTGCTTTTATTTTTTGGAATGACATTAAGTTACTTGTTATGTTTAATTGTTAAACATAAACTGCTAAAAGAGCACTGCATTTGGACATTGCTTTGTATTTTTTTGTCTATCCACTATGCGGTTGCCAAATTGATATGAGTTGAATTAAGTTTTAGTTTTTGCCTCTCACAGAACTGCATTAATTTGTTTTGTTTTGTATATCTAAGCGCACTTCATTTTATATGTGGTCAATTGGTTACTGAAACGAATTAGTGCACTGCATCATATATCCCTTTACCAATGTCCATTTTCAGACACGCGGCAAATTGATATTCAAGCGACATGAACTGCATTAGGTTTTCTGTTATGTTTTAATTGTTAAACATAAACTGCTGAAAAGAGCACTGCATTTCTACATTGTGTTTCCACGTTGATATGAGCTGCATTAAGTTTAGGTCTCCCTCTCACACACATATTTTTCTTATGTTTTTCTTACCCATAGTTTTATGTCCTGGTGGGTCTGGGGGTGGTGGTGTTAACTATTTGATTACACATTATTTCACAGCCGATGTTGTCGGTGGCGGGACATCTGATCAGGGCAGCATTCTACCTGAATTGAGTGAAACCCAGTCGCAATCTGTTGATGGCACAGAACCAGTTACATAGGATTGGATGGTCCCTGATCAGATTGCAGCTGATGTTGAGAGGAAAAGGCAGAAAGCGATTGCGCTCGGTAATACTTTCGTGAAGGCTCATAAGGCGAAGCAAGTAAAGTTTGAGGAGGGTAAGGAGATAGGAAGGAGGATTGCAGATTCAAAGAAGTCTGCTAAGTTTGCCCCCGCAAAGAATACTGTGAAGAGAAAACTCAACACTGTTGCAGAGCAAGGTTTAAGTTCTCCACGGCGGAGCCGCGTGTTGATTACTCAAAGAGGCCTAATTATGCCAAGGTTGATGTGGATGGGATTCAAGGAAAGCGGAGACGCGCGGATGATCACTCTGGTGTTGATTCTGAGCGTCGATCTAAGCTGGCGCGGGAAAATGCAGCTGGAGAAGCGCTCGACAGTGATTCTGATGAGGAGGATGTTGATGTTAGGAAGGTATACGCTGTTTATTTATTTTTTCTTCTGTATTTTTAGTTGTTTCGCATGAGTTTGCTGATGTGAACTGCATTTTTTATTCTTTTTTTTGTAGACTGCTAAGAGTACCAAGAAGAAGAGGTCCGAAGATGATGTTGCGCATGAATGGCGTTTTAACAAGACTGTTCAGCTGTCCATTCCAAACGTATGCAAAGTTGTCGCCTTGTTGGGTGAGCCGCACAGAACTTTGGTGCGGCAAGCAGGTTTTGGCATTGTCTTCGACCTGAAATTAGAGAAGAATGTTTCTCGTGTTCTTATGTGCAAGCTGATGGGAAAGATCGACCCTGATTCGATGAGATTGGACTGTGGGTCAAACAAGGTTCTGGAAATCAATCGTGAGGCTGTCCATCACATTTTTGGTTTCCCTATGGGTTCTCACACTGCTCCCAGGCCTGCTGCCAGCGGCCATGATGATTCGCTGACTAATCTGAAGGATGAACTTGGTTTCAACCGTTCTCGTAGCATAGATGTGAAGGACCTGCTTATTTTACTTCGCACGCTGGCTGCTGACCCTACGAAGGTTAATAAGACTGTGAAGGTTTTTTTCTCATTGTTTTCCAGAGCTTGCTTTGTCCCAGCCCTGCAACTCGGTTGTGCAGGGTAGCTGCTATGGTTGAAAACTTGGATTTTGCATCTATGGCTAGCATGGAATTTTGTCAGATTGTTGTCGACGAGCTGCAGGCCGCTGTGTACAAGTGTAATTCTAAAGGGAGCAAGCAGAACTACGCTGAGGGTTGCACCATTGTGCCCCTGTTCATGTACCTCGATTCGTTGAATCTTCGAAAAGTATCGATTATGGATAGACGCACGCCACGCGCTGCAATACTGTCCCATATGCAGTTGAAGAAGATTCACAACGCCGACATTATTGTCAGGGGAAAGATACACCTGGACACTTACAAGTTTGGCAAGCTGCCGGTCAGTGCATAGCTAGCCTCTGTGTTTGTTTATTTCCTTTTTTTTTGCCATGCTAAATGTGAATCTCTTATGTACTTTTTTGTGAACTGCATCTTTTTTTTTTGTTAATTTGTTCAGTGGAAGGCGGAAGCGGACATTGTGTACAAGCGGACTGCAGTTGCCGAAGCGCCTGAAATGTTTTGTGAGCCTCTTGCTAGGGCGGCTCCAATTCGACGGGGTCGTGGTTTTGCTAGGGCGGCTGCTGGAGGTTTTTCTGGCGAGGCTTCTTCTGATCGCAATAAATTTGTTCAGGTCGATGAGCTTCTCGACAGGGTCATCAATTTAACTTCTGATTTCCCAACATCTGGTTCCAGGATGAGGAATATTGCTGGATTGTTTCCTGAAGGCAAAGGCCCTTCTGAAGTAGAAATCGAGGCCGCTCATAACTTTGACCGTGGGCAGCTTGAATTCCTTAAGCAGACAGTTACGAATATCAGGTCTTCATTCGTTCAGTTTAAGCAGTCTCAGGACGACAGGTGTGCTAGGTATGAGCAGGAAGCTGAGGCAATTGTGAAGGAAATGAACAGGCATGAAGATGTTGTCCGGCCTTCTTTGCCTGACCCCGCAGCTGTGGATGTATGTCTTTTTTTCATATGTGAACAGTTTTTTTACCCATTTTTGTTATCTATTTTTTCTGTGTGTTGTGGCATTGACTATTTGTTTTCGCATCCTTTTGTTCTTTTCGCAGTGTGGAGGAGAATCTTCTAATGCTAACGCTTGTCGTGATGATGACCACCAGGACCACTACGGTGTTGATTCTGATTATTTGTTTGACAGGCCATTGTCCCCTGTTGACGAAGCTGCCAAAGACAATCCTCTTGACGAAGGCATCATCGACAAGGTTTGATTTCTTCCTTTTTTGTTACAGTGAACTTCATTGCTTAATTTTTTGTAGTGTCCAAAACAAACAATCATATTTTGCACCAGCAGAGGCAGCGAACTGCAGTTTTTAACTTTTTTGTAGTGCGCACCAGTAGTGGTAGTGTACTGCAGTTGTTGTTTAGAGAAGAAGCATCATCTTTTAGCAGTGAACGGCATGATCTGGTGTTGGCTTTTTAGTTGTAGAACTGCATTTTGGATAATAGTTTTTTTTGTTTTTGTTTTTTAGGATGGTGAATCAAACGTGGAAATACATGCGAATGAGGCAGAGGGTGACGCTGGCATGGACGATGAGGCTGACAAGTGTAAAGAGATGGAAGGCGACGCTTCTCTGGTGAGTATAGAGAATTTGCATTTTGTGCTTTATTTTTATTTTTCATGCGAGGTTCATGGTCCGTTTTCTTAGTGAACTGCATTCTCTCTTTTTGTATAATTTGTTTTATTTTTTAACTCATCAGAACTGCGGATTAAATGTTGAAATCCAAGCGGAGCGCATCATGGAGGATGATAATGTGGAAGGGAGAGGAGGGGAGGAGCCTAATGCGGAGGTTGATAAGGCAGAAGGTAGAGAAGGAGGGGAGTGTCCTGTTGAGGCTGATAAGGCACAAGAGAGAGAAGGAAGGGAGGATATTGTGGATGGTGATAAGCATGAAGAGAGAGAAGGAGCTCCTCGTGTTACAGTTGAAATTGCAGAAGAGACAGAAGGAACTCCTAGAGTCGGATTTGAAGCTGCGGGGACATCCGCTGGCATTGATGGTGTTGGTGGGCCTACTGTTTTGTTGCTTGGTGATGAGGTGCCTAAGAAATTTTGTGTCGTCCCTCGCGCCCCGAGCAATCTGATGGCAATCTGGCTTTCCCAGCCGAGACAACCAAAGTCCCAGCTGAGACAGTTTCGATTGTTTCTGAAGAGGAACAGCAAAGACTCTCTCAGGACATGAGCAATCAAGCGTCGCTTGACGATGATATTACCGGGCTGGATCACTTGACGCTCAGCGAAGATGTATATGAGCAGCCGCAGGAAGTTTATTCTGAAACCGAAGGTAAGCGAACTGCATTATTTTTGTTCTTTCCCGGGGCGAAATGGACCGTGTGTGTTTTATTATCTGATATCGTTCCCACTCTGTATGCAGATGAGGAATTACCTGTTGTTACTCCTTCGAGGATTGATCCAGCTCTTATGAGAAGATACAATGAGTTATATGACGCTGGTACGAGGGCTAGGAGGGATAACAAGAAGAAGTATGACATTTTTTGTCTATCACCCCGGTTATTTAATATGTTATTTTTTCAGGGACACCCATCTTATCACTTTTTGCTGGGCTTTTTTCTTCTTGTCTGAAGGCATCTAGTTGCATTCAAGGGCGAGTTTGGTGATATTACTATCGGTCATGTTGGCGAGTCTTTTTGGTCGTATGGAACGGTGAGCACGCGCCTCGCAAATATTGGCGTCTCTATGTTAGCTGAGAGGTTCAAAGGATCTCAAACGATGATTGTACCGTACAACCTATGTGTAAGCATTTTCATTAATTTATATTTATCCCTCATCCAATTTTTATTTGTGCTATAAGCATTTTCATTAACACTCTGGTTTTGTCTTTTTGGCAGAATTCCATTTGGAACGGCGGTGCCACAAATAGGGCTTTGAAAAAGATGTTTTCTTCAAGCGCAGAGGAACGTGTGGACAAGAAAAACTTGGTAACGCATTTTGACCATTTTCGTCATCTTGAAAACAAGTTTTCTGTTTTTCTATTTTCTCATCTAGTTTGTTTTATTCTTTTTTATTTCAGATTATGTTTGCAACATTTGATCCTCCTCCCGCAACAATGAAGGACGCGATAGGCCACTACTGCTTGGTCACTTTGAACCTGCGAGAGAAGCGTTTTGAGTTTCTCGACTCATTGAACGACGCCGACAGCGCTCCTGCAAATCTTGTCTTCAGGAAAATGGTCAGGAACATCAAAAAAGTTTGGAAAGATGGCAGCGCAAGCTGCGATGAGCCATTGAACCCTCCCACCCTTGACGGCTTTGTGCTGACTCATGTTAATGTCCCGCAACAGGGAAACGGGTTTGTACTTGTTCTCCTTTTCTTTTTCCTCCTTCCGTTTTTTTTGTGTAAGTGAGTTGCATTGTTTTTACTAAACTAGAAGCACCTTTTTCCTTGAGCGAACTGCATTACTAATGTGTTATTAGTTGTTCTCCCTCGGTTTTTTGTGTGTATGGAGCTGCATTGTTTTACTAACATTAATAGCACTTCATTATTGAGTGAACTGCATTAGTAATGTGTTTATGTTTGTTTTCTTGCAGGCATGATTGTGGATTTTACATGTTCCAATTCATGCAGACCTGGGATGGTGAAACGATTGCCAAGTTTGGGAAGGAGCACATTGGCTAGATCAGGAAGGCGATGCTCTATAGTTGGCTGACCTCGTCACATTGCTGTCTGGACCTGACATACTTTTAATTTTTAAAGAAGGTTATTAGATTTTTTCAGTCACACACCCTTTTATTAAGTGAACTTCATTGATACAGAAATGGAGGTCCACTACTTTTGTTAAGCTTTTAATAGAACCCCATTCGCATGTTAAAATGACTTTCGTTAGTGAACTTGATGATTCTTTTCTTTTTGCTCATTATCCATTTTTTTGTGCAGGCTTTGATGAAGCCGCATACCAAGGTGGTATTTCCTTGCTTGAAACTGAGGTTCACACTCCAACGATTCAGAAATTTGCCCTTGATGAACCCCCTGTTAAGCTTGTAAAAGAACCGGTGTGTAAGAGGTTGGGGAGTGGCGCCGACACTTTGAATGAAAAAGCTCCTGAGAAATCTCCTGTCAAGGTCAAGCATGGGAAGAAAGCAGTCAGCCCTCCGAATGCTGAAGATAGTGATGATGATTTTGAGAGGCCACCACCAGTGCATAGGAGGACCAGGAGCGCAGCTGTGGAACGCCCGACCGACAGCGAGGCACTAGTTCTATCAAATAAGAGGCCTCATCAGAAGCCATCAAAGTTTAGATCTCCTGTACAGAAGTTGAAGCCTGTGAGATTCAGCTATCTTGTGGAGATGAAGAAAGTCTTGCAACTCATCACGAGCACACCATTCAAGCAGAAATACAGCGAGTCAGTTCTTTTTTCGTTAGTTTTTTTCGTTTTTTGATTCTTAATGTGTGTAATGTTTTTCTGTGTTTTTCCTTTT
>LR738716.1:176154923-176171700 GCA_902687465.1 Secale cereale | reverse complement strand
CGTTTGTTTTGTGCATGTGCGCGCTTTTCATGCACAGGAATCCTGTCGAAGTCTACACTGTGTATGTGGACTACATGTTCTTAACTTTCACCAGAGGTGGTTTCATGGACTCGGATTTGATGGATCATATCATCAAGTACTGGAAGAATGACGAGCATATGAATGTGGTTTAACGATCTCGGGAACGCGTTCTCCTGTCCCCTTTGTTTATCACGGTATTTCTCTTTTTCCCTTTTTATTTCTTTTTTCCGCTGGAGTGAACTGCAGTTAATAGTGTATAATAATTTGTTTTAGCAATGTACTGAACTGCATACATTTTTTTTGTGTTTAACCCATGTATCTTAAATGAAACAAATTAGGGGGAGAAATGTGAACTGCATACTGTTTAGAGAAGCGTGATCCATTTTTCATTAAGCGTCAGAGTGAACTCTGAGGGGGAACTGCATTAACGTTCTTTTGTGAATTACCCACACGCAGTATATGCTTCAAATGAATGATCACGCGGATAGAGATGAATATGGAAACGTTGTGTTGCCTTTTGTCCACGGCAAGTTTAACGTTGACGATGCAGCAAAGCAGTTCAAAGTTTTTGTTCGTGATGACAAGAACCTTCTTGATTGCAAATTAGTAAGTTATCAGATTTGCTTTGTTCAGCCTTATGTACTTATTTTCTCTCCCAATTTTTCTAGTAATCCTTTTTCACTCATCAAACCCATAACAAATTTGATGAAACAAAATCAGATTCTGTTACCACGGATGAAATACCAGCATTATTCGCTATACACGATGAATAGGCACCGCGAGACCCTTGATATTCATGACACTAGGAGGTACAGCGGATCGATTGATCAAACGACGAGGTGGCATAAGTCTGAATACCACAGCGACCGCACTGAAATGGCAATTTTTTTCCTTTTTCACCTTCTTCTTGTTTTCATGCGTGCGCGTGTCGAACAATATTGTTGTGATGTGTATTTTTTATCACCAGATGATCAGGATGACTCCATTGTTGAAGAAGGTTTACGGAGAAAAGGAGTACAAGAGAAAGGAGTGGGTAGACTGGGCCGATGTTTCAAAGAAAGCTAGCTTTTTGGGCGCCCCTGTGCAGGGCCCCAACGAGTGCGGCTTCTTTGTTCTGAAGATGGCTCAGTTTTTCGACGGCAAAAGCTTTGTTGTGAAATTCGTAAAGCGTAATGTAAGTATCTTTTTTTAACCCAATAATAATCCCTCATTCTTTGATTTTTTTTTGTCAGTTCTTTTTTGTAGATGATCTTGTATATTTGTTTATTTTTTTGCTTCATCGCAGGAAGCTGCTGTTGAGGAATGGAAGGCTGAGTTCTTGTTCCAGATCCTGTTCCACCCTGAAAACATGGTTGTAGTCACCGAGTTCTCGGAGGATCTAAGAAATCTCTGCATTTCTCTTGGCTTTTCTCCAAAACTGGATTCGCAGGAGCAGGATGAGGCATAAATGATAGCAGATCTGTTTTATGTGTGTTGATGTCTTTTCGTGTGTGCTCCAAAACTTTCTGTAAACATTATGTATGGTCGTTGTGTGTAGTTCTCGGTCTGCAAAACTGTTCACACCATGTTGTGTGCTTTTTTATATACCGGTCTAGCTAGTTTTTGTGTTTTTCTTTTTGTGGCAGACAGGGACAATGTCAAATATGTACATAATGGAGCTTTCAGCCAATTCCTCCTTGTTTATTGTAACATGTTCGCAGCGCACTGCATTCACTCATATGAGTAGGAGCCAAGTTTTTTTAAATATACGCATCCGCACTGCATCTCACCTTATCACATGGGACAGCAAAGAGGAATTCAAGGTGTTTGTCGTCGAGTTTCAAAATTTTGAAAAAAATGTATTAGAAGACAGAAAATCAACCGTGTCTGCTAAGTGAGAGCTCAATTTTTTACATTTTTTGCACTAAGCGCACTGCACTGTATACTCGAAGCGGACTGCACTGTAAGCTTTAAACGCACCACACACGCACTGCACTGTACGTGAAGCCTAGTCTGACTTTATATTTTTTCTTTCTAACTGCATTCTATATTGATTCACTGTCATCTCAGATTCTATACAACAAAGAGAACTGCATTCTCAAAATGACATTCTAATCTCAGGGTTTTCATACAGAAGAGAACCGCATTCTGAGAATGACATTCTCATCTTATTTCTTTCATATAGAAGAGAACTGCATTTTATCAAGCATACCCCCCCACAGCACATTGATCGCAAAGTATGTATGGCATATGTTATATCTATTCATTTTGTACTTCAATATTACATGTTGAATTCTTTTTTTTGCAGTCCACTGAACACAAGCTATATCTTATATACGGTACGATATATATAAAGGATGAAGTTAATATATTTTTAAATGGTAAAATTGTATATGTGTTGATCTATGTCCTTTTCCTGCTGCTTCTTCTCAAATTGTGCACTGCATTTGTTTCAATGGTTGTTGCTGCTTCTGTTTTGCTCTTGTTGTTCGCATTACCCCTCGTAACGCGACCGTGCGACTGCGATGCTTGCCTACGCGCTGGATTCTGCGTTCTGTCTCTCCCCCTTGTTTTTGATGATGGTTGTTTAATGTCTTCATCTTCTTCTTCTTCTTCTTCTTCCTCATCTTCCTCTTCTGCTTCCTCATCTTCCTCTTCAGTTACATCAGCTTCGCTCTCTTCGTCGCTCTCTTCTCTGTCAGCATCTTCTTCGTCATCTTCTTCATCTTTTTCTTCTGTCCTATTTGGACAAGTTCTCGCGTTATGCTTCTCTCTCTTGTTGCAGACGCTACATAGTCTTCTCTTTGTCATATCATCTTGTTGGTCAGCTTGGTGATCTGTGGTGGCATTTTCAGCCTGGATTTTTTTCAGCCGCTCCTTACATGTTCTTGAGTTGTGTCCCGCAATCTTATTGCATGATTTGCACATCCTTACCCCAGTGGTCTTCCTCCGCTGTCCAGTTCTGGCTCAGGCCTGCTATTTTTTTCAGGAATTTTTTTTGCTGCAGCTTTTTTATTGGCTGATTTGCTCTCTTTCTTTCTCCCTTTTGTGTTTGAAACAGGTGGGGGAAGAATTGTGTCATCCATATTATGAGCTGCACCATCAGCGGCATGTTCGCGCTCCTCTCCTTGTTTTTCACCCCGCGCATCCATGATCTTCTCTGCTTCTTCTTCTTCGTTTATTACGTCGACTTCTTGTATGAGTTCTCTCATCCCAGCTAAAGCTCTGTTGTACCCTCTATCCGATTTGACACCCCTGTTTGCGAGGTCCATCGCTGTTTCTGCAAGTAGTCTCCTACGGCAGAACATCAAACTCACATCTGGAGCAGTTTGCTCATAGTCTCTGCGGTCAAAAGTTGCATTTTGGCGCGCGTTCCGTGTGTATCTCTTCAATATGTACTCTTCAGGTATCTTGTCCACCCGCAGCTGATCCAACATGCAAATGATGTGCACGCACAACAGGCCTGCAGCAAAAGAATTTTTTGGGTTGTTCGTGTCAGCAAACTTCACATAAATATGCAACATTTCAATTTTGGTTTTGTGAACTGCATTATAAATAGGTCCTGGTTTTTCTGTTCTAGTGAACTTCACTAAGGTTTTTTTTTTCATCTCTTTTTTGCTACCAGCAGTAAGTGAACTTCATTATGTTTTCTGTGTGATTATTTTTTGTTTCCTATCTCACTGACCTGTGTGTGTCCACAGCTTGCATTCGCATTCGTAGATACCGTTCGTCACATCAGCAACTACCTGGAACTCGTGTCTTTCCCAATCAAAATCATCAGACCGGTTGTAGTGGCGCACCAAATATTTCGTCGGGTTGTCAGGGGACTGCTCTGATCTGAATGCAGTGCTGCGGTAGTGCGTTTGCTTGAAGTCAGCAAAGACCGCCCTGGTGTAAATCTTGGAGAGCTGAACCTCGAAACCAAACTGAGTAGTAGTCTTTATTTCCGTCTGTGAAACAAAGAAAACCAGTTAAGTAGTTGTCTTTCACAGCTTAAATCAAGAAAGCGAGTAGTGTTTTATTAATTGCTCATCCAGCTTAAAAACTTTGCTCTGGTTATATACCTCGTTAGCTAAGGTCTCCGTGTGCTCGACGCCTTTCCTTGTCTGGATGCACCTGTCCACCTGCGACGCAAAGATGTGTAGGTCGTGTCTTTCCTTGACAAAGTTCCTCTTCAAGATCCGGTTCATGCTTTCACTTCGCTGTGTCGACGTCATCCGTGCACAGAACACCTCCTTGTAGTAAGCTGATATCCATTCTTTTCGGTCTGTCCAGAGCGCCTTCATAATTTCATCATTTTGCAGGTTATACTTGTCCATGAGCTCATGCCAAGCGCGCTCAAAATCTGATGGCATTAGCGGGTAGTTGAGAACGGAGGTCAGCTCATCCTTGAATGTCTCATATGCTTTGTACAGCAAGGACAGGTGATCCTTGTATTTTTTCAGTATATGCCAATGGCACAACTTGTGCAGCGTGCCTATTAGCGTACTTTTTATCGCGGCATCCATGGAAGGGCATTGATCTGCATGTTTTTTGAAAAAAATCAAGCAGTGAGTTATTGAGAGAACTGCATATCCTTTTTCTGCTTTTTCTTATTTTTTCATTGGATGGAAGAAATGGACTACAAAACTTGGCAGTGAATTACATTGTTATTTAAACCTATTCTTTTTTTTCAGCATACCTGTGAGTATGCAGATTGGCCGCTTGTTGTTCATGCAACGCAAGAACGTCCGGAACACCCACTCGAAAGTCGGTATTGTTTCGTCTCTCATGAGAGCCACAATGAATATTGTACTTTGGAGGTGGTGGTTGACTCCAACGAAGACGGCCAGAGGCATGTGGAACTTGTTGGTCTTGTAGGTCGTGTCAAATGTGACACAATCTCCAAAATCTTCGTACAATCCCCGACAGCTCGCGTTCGCCTAGAATATGTTTCGCACACGGTTATCGACATCTTTGTCGTAATCATAGAAGAACTCCGGGTTTATTTGCTGCATCTTCTTAAAGAAAGCCAGGAGTTTCTTCACATCGTCATCTGTTTCCTCCCTCGTGAATTGGTGCTTCCTGCAGTTCGAATTAATAATATACTTGCAGCATTAGAGACACACAGAAAATGCACAAGCGAACTGCATGAAATAGACGAGATATCATTTTTTGTTTAGTGAACGTACCTGTTCACCCAGTCACGGCTGGTGTGCCCCATAAAGTGCAGCCCTCCTGACATCCTTGACAGGGTTGACATCATCTGCGTGTGCGTCAGGTTGTCGCTCTGCATGTCCTTCACTAGTTTATCAAGTAACGGATTATCCTTCTTATGCGAGTGCATGTGCAGAAGCATAGCCGACCTGTCAATCATCTTGTGGTTGTGATTGAGCTCAATCTCTGCTATCACAACCACATCCTTGATTTTTTTCAATCTCATCCTCGCCTTGCAGCCAGTCCTCTTTGATGTTTTCTCTCGCTTTCTGTCATAATCTGTGACAGTTTCCTTGCTTCTGCCTTCCTTTGAGCACACTATGTATCTGTTTGTTCTGTATCCGCCGTTTTTGCGTGTGCCGAAGCCTGCATGCCTCGCATACGTGTTGTAGAATTCTCGCGCCGCAGCGTGTGATGTGAATTGCATACCTTTCACAGGCACAAGTTCTTGGAGCATGTTCTCATTCTGCACACACAATATGGAATGTTTTTTTGTTAATGAGAATGCACAAGCTGAAAGAATGCGTAAGTGAACTGCAGTAGTTAGGCAAAGAAGCTTACATGCGTGTACTGTTTTTTCTCTAACGGTGTTTGCAGCTCACCAATGTTTATTGGGCATGGAGGGGTGACAACAGATCTGTGTAATTTAGGATCGCGAGGAGGTAGAAGTGTTGAGAACTTTACTTTTTTGGTTGCTTGTGGCTCTCCTTGATTCTGCTTCCGATTCTTTTGTTGCGCAGTAGGCGGCCTGGGTTGAATTCCACTGTCTCCTTGTCGAAGAATCGTTTGCTCATGAACTTGCCGAACTTGCTGGGTTTCAACATTGGCTTGTGGAGGTGCTATATCATCCGTTCTGATCTGCTGGCCAAATGTTTCAAAGACACGCGTGTACCTTGGCTGCATAACTGTTATGATTTGCTCTTCATCATCATCCTCCTCATCATCTTTCTGCACATGCTCCCCCATGAAGACCAGATCGTCGTCGTCCTCCTCATCTTGTGCGCTTTTTGCTTCACTGCCTTCTCCATCTCGAATGATGTTTGGTTCACTGTTTTCATCTTTATCCTCTACATCTTCCTCCACGGAGTACGCAATTCTGTTTGTTGTGTTAAAGAAACCCCTAGGTATTTCAGTTGTTATCCATCCAGCCATCTCCCACTCTTCTCTTCCAATGCAGTTCAGGGGCTTTGGGTCGTAAATCAATCGAGGTATCTTCTGTTTTGGAGGCATAGTAATTTCCTGCACAGTATTAAGCCAAAGCTTTTTATGCACGCCAACAGTGAAATGAACTGCATCTTTCGTACTATATATCATTATATATGCAACTGGAGAAATTGCACTTTAATTTGTCATTCTATAGCAGGGGCACTGGGAGTTAACATGAAGAAACAATGCACTTCAGTTTTAAGCACAATGCTCTATATATGTAAGTCATGGTGGACTGCATTTTTCAGCCATATCGCATTTTTATTTTTTCGAAGTATCTTTTCTGTTTTCTACTGGGAGATACATGGGACTGCAGTGGACGCAAGAGGGGCACTGCATGGCGATAAAAAGGGCACTGTAAACTGGATGTGGGGGTTGGGTATTTGATTTTCTTACATTATATGCAGTTCTCTCCTTCTGTAGATGCAGCTCTGGCTGATGTTGGCGTGCAATCCACCTCCGCTGCAGGAACTCATGGGCTTTTTCAACTTTTGCCATTTTCGCGGGAGAAGGCTGGATGGGCACCATTGCAGTTCGCATCCACGACGGTTGCGATGGAGAAGGCATCCTTGCAGTTCTCTTCCCCATGCCATGCATAACCGAGGCTGGATGCTTCAGCTGGGTCAACGGCGGCGGATCCCCCAGGTGGTGTTGGGGCGAAGGTGAGGGGCAGCGTCGCTTCCTAAACGTCGTTGCGGAAGAATCCTCGCCGAGGGACTGCATCGCCGGCCGCGGAAGAATGCAGGGAGGGGTGGGGGTCGCCGCTGGCCGCAGGGCGCTGCCGCGCAAGCAGGCTGGGAGGGGAGGGGGACGCCGCCGGCCGCCGGAGCGCTGCCGAGCAAGGAGGCGGGGAGGGGAGGGGGACACCGCTGGCCGCCGGGGCGCTGCCGCGCAAGGAGGCGGGGAGGGGAGGGGAACACCGCTGGCCACCGGGGCGCTGCCGTGCAAGGAGGCGGGGAGGGAGGGGGACGCCGCTGGCCGCTGGCCGCCGGGGCGCTCCCGCTCTAGGAGGTGGGTAGGGGAGGTGGTGTTATGAGAATAAGGGTTTTGTTAGGAGAATAAGGTCTTAAGGGGTGTTATGAGAATAGACCGACCCTATATATATCTTTACCTAATAATAAAGCATGGATTGAGTTTGTCGGCTTCATCGTCACAATGCGCTTTCTTTCCATGTCATAATATGCTTCTTCCTGTCCATTTTTTCTTGATTTTGATATTTTTCTTAATATATCCGAGGTAGTATTATTGTCCGCCTTTCCTTCCGTGCATGATCGAGTGCACGGTTTCCTTTTTCTCTTTGTCTCTTCGTGTCTCTCCTGCTGGGACGAGCTGTGCCTGGGCCTGGTGCACGTTATTTTGTGAGGTAACTGGATGCCCATCCTACAGAGAAATTTGAGCTAATCTCTTGAAGAAGGAAAGAGAGCAGAAAAGTCGACTTCGCCACATCGGCCAACATCCTGCGCTCGGGCCGCCGCTGCACCTGCACGCACATCCACATGCCCATCGGCCATATCTGGGCCCGAAGCCCTGCAGCAACACGCCGTCGAACGGTGGGCTGGACACGACCACGCCGACCCGGAGCCCCGGCGCAGATGCACGTGGCCCCGCCGAGGACGACCTTGAGCAGGCCACCGCTGCATCAGACTGCCTTGCCGATCCGGAGCCCGGAACCCCGGCGCTGATACACGCGGCCCCGCCGAGGACGACCCTGAGCTGGCCACCGCTGCGCCAGACCGACTGGCCTCCGCCACATGCGCGCGCAGGCCCGGTAGCTAGGGCACAAACGCAGCCGCGCCGTAACCGGCCGACGAACACCCGAAGCAGCCATCGGCCGCTGCGAGAGACAGCCTGGGAAAATTGAATCGCCAGGATGACCCTTGAATAAACAGCCAGGCCGAAGAGAGCACATGTTGTAGATAGGCAACGACCCCTTGAAGCAAAATCGGTTCGGTGAAGAAGGCAGCTGCAGATGGGGTTGCCATCAGGTTAAGAGAGAAGGTAAGATGGGGGGCAATGAACACCAGAGGAGAAGGCGAACTGCTTTTACACGAGGCGTACACCTGTACCCCTTTTAAGGTTGCTTTATTTTTTGGGATAATGGATTTTATGCCCCTAGTTGGGTCACACTCGGCAGGTTTACCCCTAGTTTCCGAAAACACTTGTTCCTGCCCGAAACACTTTGCTCCTCTTATGCTTTTGCCCTTTGACCGTTTGACCATCACTTTGAAAACTTCATAAAAAATTCATACTAACACAGAAAAATTCAAATAAGATATCAAAATGTTCAGAATAGCATCACCTATATGTGCATGTCATTTTCATTCATGAAAAAAAGTGTTGTCCAGTCCCCATCTCAGTTTTGACCATTTGCATTCATGGGGACTAGCCAACACTTTTTCCATGAATGCAAATTCCATGCACATATAGGTGATGCTTTTCTGAACATTTAGATATCTTATTTGAATTTTTCTGAGTTAGTATGAATTTTTTATGAAGTTTTCAAAGTGATGATCAAAACGGTCAAAGGGCAAAAGCATTAGAGGAGAAAAGTGGTTTGGGCAGGAACAAGTGTTTTCGGAAACTAGGGGTAAACCTGCCGAGTGAGACACAACTAAGGGCACCAAATTAATTATCCCTTATTTTTTATATATGGAGATGATGGAAAGAGTGTGTGCGGTTCGGCCTCTCCAAAGTATTTGGCCAAGTTCAAATAGTGCAAAGCAAAACGAACAAAATATAATCTTATAAATTAAACAACCAATATTTCTAGAAAAAGTTAACATAGTAAAAACCTGTTCGCTTTCGAATATTAACAAAAAAAATGTATATAAACAACTCACTTCGATGAACCACTACTCTTTCTTCAAAATAAATTCGTTTGCAAATCTTTTGAATATTCTAAAAAAAACACTTCAATGCACCACTACCCTTTCTTCAAAATAAATTTGTTTGCAAATCTTTTGAATATTCTAAAGAAAACTTTTGTATTAGTTATTAAACTCTAGAATAATATACAACAATTCCACCGTCTCTATATCCTACTAAAAACAATTACACCATTCCTCTCAGCCGATGATAGTACTAAGCTAAAGAAGGCATCATCAAAGACATCCCTACGCCTTTCTCAGCATTATACTACATGGTCTGGACACCAACAATCCTTTTTTAAATTGCAAACACCGAGCGTGTGTGTGTTTATTTAAGATAAAGAGTATTTTAAAATTCTTCTTGCTTTCAAAATTCATGCTTTCAAATATGTTCACATTTTTTTTAAATCTTCAAAATTTCCAAAAATGGTTCCCACTCTAAGAAAATTTATAATTGATCTCAAAATTTCAAAAAATTCTCTTTCAGAAAAACATGTGTTCAAAAAAAATGTTCATCTTCAAAACATGTTTCAATTCTAATAAAAAGATTAAAAATTTCAATTTTTCATTTATTTTAAAATAAAAAAATATTTGTTCTTTTCCAAATGTAAAGTACAAAACCGGTTACTAGACTATTCGATGTACCACTACTTTTCCATTAGATGAAGAATGTTAGGGTGACTTCTTTACGTCCACATTTTATACTTCGAAAAGCGATAACAGTACAAACTTATTACTGATTTTATCGAAACTGTATATAAGAAATGGCGCGTGCGATCACACGGAGCAAGTTTTATGATATTTTTCGCCCGATGCAACGCAGGGGCATTTGTACTAGTATATATATATATATATATTATATATATATATATATAATATATATTATATATATATATACTTAAGGAGCCCACGGATATGCATGTCGTCATAAAAAACCAAACAAGGGAGTCGTGGTCGATCAGAAGACCCCGTATACACTGCATGCATGCGGCCCGAAAATATGTATGGGTACGGTGGTGTGTGATGTGTTTAAATCCTGAATGCATAATTTTGATGGGCCACCAACTATATTACAAACCCAACAACGTACCCGACCGCAAGCCTGTTTCGATACATATGATGTCGGTTTCCAACTTCGAGGCGGCGGCGGCAGGGGGGCGGGTTCGTTCAACGCATGCGCTCAAACTTTATTTGGTCTAACATGGCACCCATAGCAAAAAGAAACCATCATGGTCAAACCCTTCTCGTTGTTGGGTCAAAGGGATAGATTGTGAGGGGACCCCTCGTTATCAGTGAATGATAATATATATACATCGGGAAGCCCACAAATATGCGCAACATCTATAAACCGCACAAGGAAGACATGCTCGATCTGAACACCCACCCCCCTATACCATACATGTGACCTGAAAAAAATGTATGGGTCTGGTGTGTGATTTTTTCAAATCTCAAAAATAGAAGTTTGATGGGACACTAATTACATCAGTAACATTAAAAACTGAACATCGTACCCCCCCGGCAGCCAGGTTAAAGATGTACGATGTTGGGAACACAACTTCGAGTTGGATGGGGGGGGGGGTAGGGGCCGGGTGCCGTCCAACGCATGTGATGAAACTTGATTTACTCTAACATAGCACACAGAGCAAATATTAAACCCTTCTCATGAGTTGAGTCAAAGGGATAATTTATGTGGGCCTACAGATGTCGATCATTCTTTGATTTTTGAGAACAAAAAAATTACCAATAAAAACATTGTCTACAAATTAACAAAACAATGATCCAAAGGTTTATATAATCGCCACGACAGGTTACTATAGATTCAATCATTCTTTGATTTTTTAGACCAAAAGATAACCAATAAAACATATTCTACAAATTAGTAAAACAAGGATCACAAGGTTTATATCATCACCATGACAGGTCACTATAAAGACATTTATATCTATAATGAGAGTGTCATAACGTTTAAATGAAGCTTGAGATATGCAAATTCCCACTGGGTTACCCATCCTTAGACTACTCCAGCCCGAGCACGCTTAACTTCTGCGTTCTACTCGACTAGGATAGTGGATGGGAAGCCACCCTTGCCGATAGGAATTGCCTCCTTGCCTTTAAGGCGTTTCACGTTGGTCACCCTATGTGACCTACTCCCTCCTATCACACGCATTTGTGCTTTTAGAAACTGTATGCGATATTTACATGGCCGGTGTGTCGCCGCCTAGCCTTCAATGGGCACTAACACTGGTAGCGGGAAAACGATGGGAGAAGAGGCGGGAAACCAATGAGAGGAGTGGCGGGAAACGGTAGTGTGTTTGGATATATAACAACATTAATATAAAAAACTTAGTAGAGAAGGAAGCATGAGCTAGCATGATGCATGCGCACAGTGCTTACACTGCATGTGATGTTGAAAGGGATATGGATTGTCGTTCGATCTGGGGGAATCCAACGATGCAGACATACGATCCGTGGGGTTTGGGTTATGGCCTATCAGAACGCACCACTCAGATCGCGCGCGTAGTAGGGGGGGGGAATCGGCCATGGTTTGGTAGGCACACGGCTTTCGTGAGTGAACCGTGTGCTATTTGAAAACATTTCGTGAGAAGAATCTCTGTTTTTAAATCTCCGTAAATACAAAACTCACCCGAAAATCATGAAACTTGGCATGGTGTTACGACATGGCACATATATGTCGAGGAATTTTTTTGTCCATTTTGGCGCAAGTTTTATTACAAGCCTCTTACAAACCAGAGCTTCTCTCAAAGAAGCCTTGTGGTCTGATAGGGAAACATGTCCCCCTTGTGGGCGAGACAATAATCACCGCCTCTTTTCACCTTGTATTTTCTTCTACGGGCAACATGGAATGACATGATACCCGTGCTGAAAATTAAAGTTGTTCAGGGTTCATTTGGCCTTTTTATACACCAATTGAGTTTCCTAGGCATTGAATGTCCATCATTCAAATTTGAACTACAAATACATGCTCCAGTTCACCAAAATGGCTAGAAAAAATATACATGTGTCCTTGGGTGCATGTTGAGGTCCCATGCCAGGAATGGGAATGAATTACAATCGTACCGGCGTCCTGACTCATCCTCAAACATTTGGAATCTCGGTTTTACATTCCCATAAACACAAAACTCACCAGAAAGTCATGAAAGTTCGCATGGTGTCACGTATATGTCGTGGTACAAACATTGTCCAATTTGGGACAAGATTTATTACAAACCTCTTAGAAACCGGAGCTTCTCTCAAAGAAGCCTCGTTGTTCTCATATGGAAACATGTCCCCCTTGTGGGCGAAATGATAATCACTACCTCTTTTCGCCTTGTATTTTCTTCTACGGGCAACATGGAACGATGTGATATATGTGCTGAAATTGAAACTTATTCAGGGTTCTTTGGCCTTTTTATACACTAACTAAGTTTCCTAGGCATTTAATGTCCATAATTCAAATCTGAACTACAAATACATGCTCCAATTCACCAAAATGGTTAGAAAAATTATGCATGTGTCCTAGGGTGCATGTTTAGGTCCCATGCCATGAATGGGAATGAATTACAACCGTACCGGCGTCCTGGATCGTCCTCAAACATTTGGAATCCTGGTTTTTAAATCCTCATAAATCCAAAACTCACCAGAAAGTCATGAAAGGTGGCATGGTGTCACGTCATGGCACATATCTATCATGGTTAAAACATTGTCCAATTTGGGCCAAGATTTATTACAAACCTCTTACAAACCGGAGCCTATCGCGAGAACCCTCGTGGTTTCAATAGGGAAACATGTCCCCTTGTGGGTGGAACGATAATCGCTCCCTCTTCTAGCCTTGTATTTTCTTATACACTCAACATGGAACAACGGGAGATTCACGCTGAACTTTGAAATTATTCAGGGTTGGTTTGACCTTTTTTATTTATCAATTGTGTTTTTTGGCATTTAATGCCCATAATTCTAATCCGAACTACAAATACATGCTCCAGTGCACCAAAATGGCTAGAAAAAACATACATGTGTCCTTGGGGTGCATGTTTAGGTCCCATGGAAGGAATGGGAATGAATTCAACTATCTTGATGTCCTGGCTTGGCCGCTAACGTTGTGAATCTCGGTTTAAACTCACCAGGAAATCATGAAACTTGGCATGGTGTCACTACATGGCACATATATGTGATGGTAAAATAATTGTCCAATTTGGGCCAAGCTATATTACAATCCTCTTACAAACCGAAGCTTCTCGCAACCCTCGTGGTTCCTATAGGGAAACATGCCCCTCTTGTGGGCGAAACAATAATCGCTGCCTCTTCTCGCCTTGAACTTTGTTTTCTACAGGCAACATAGAATAACAGGAGTGTCGTGCCAAAATTTGAAACTATTTAGGGTTCATTTGGCCATTTTACATATTAACTGAGTTTTCTAGGCATTTAATGTTCTCCATAATTCAAATTTGAACTACAAACACATGCTCCCGTGAAGCAAAATGGGTGGAAAATCATACATGTGTCATTGAGTGCATGTTTAGGTCTAATTGAAGGAACGGGGATCATACATGTGTCATTGAGTGCATGTTTAGGTCTCATTGAAGGAATGGGAATGAATTACAAATGTCTCGTCGTCCTCAAACATCGAGAATCTCGGTTTTTAAATCCCAGTAAATCGAAAACTCACCCAAAAAACATGAAACTTGGCACGGTTTCATGACATGGCAGATATATGCCGTGGTAAAAAAAACGTCCAGTTTGAGACAAGGTGCACACATTAATAGCCAACGAAGTCTTTTTGAAACTAATAACTGACAAGTTAATATCGCAAACGGTTGTGCTATATGAACCATTTGTTCCCGTAACCTTTTAAGTGCGGCAACGCGTCCCTCTTTTCTTATGGAATGGTACTACCTGCTTCCACGTTCACTAGTTATCTTTGTATTTTGTACCAAAATTTAACCATACTTGGTGGCGTGGGTGCAACTGTTTGATTAGATGGGACGAGAGTGAGAAGTCCGCCGTGCAGACTCGATGGGATGCGTGCGCGCAGTCCGCCGCGTAGGCTCAACGGGGTGCGTGCGAGCAGCAAGGCCGCCCATGCCCGCCGGGAAGCGAGCTCATTGACCTCCATCTACCAGTCTACCGCCTCGCTCACAACTTGTCCACTAATGGCGGCCGAGCCGCTGTTTAACATGCGGTTAATTAAAGCATCTGGACGGAGGGTGTTTGGTTGTGATCCCATGGCCCCACTCAACGTTTGCATTTGTTTGTTCATGTTTTCCACTCGTATTCTGGATAATTTAAAATGCCACATCGGGCAATGGATAATACGATGAAAAATAAAATGACAACGGATAATATGACAACAGATGTACAATGGTGCGAATAATAACTGTCTTACGTATTCGGGATAATTTAAAATGCCACATGCGGCAATGCCCGGAAGAGACGAGGGCAAGAGAAGAAGGAAATCACAGACAATGATCTGGGTCGCTGCTATCTCTACTCCTCGATGGATCGCCGGGCGACGACATCCTCCAGCTCCTTCTTCAATTCCTCGCGACTTTGCTTAAAAGCAGCCATGGATTCCACCACCTCCTGCTCGCGCTCGATCCGGAGCTTCCTGAAGTCACCAATTAGTTCCTGCGCCAACCACAAGGGTGCAGAAGAAGCCCCCGAAGCAAAAGAGTTGGGCTAGAAGAGTCCCGAGCCAACCACAAGGGTGGAGTGCGCGCCCTACCCCCCGGGAGGGTGCTCCGTCCTGTGGTTAATTCATGGACCCCCTGACTTGTTCTCGATGCCAAAAATTCCAATAAATACAGAACCCCCGAAATGTAACCTAGATCGGGAGTTCCGCCGCCGCAAGCCTCAGTAACCAAGAAAAACCAATTGGGAGCCCGTTCCGGCACCCTGCCGGAGGGGGAAACCATCATCGATGGCCATCTTCATCATTCCGGTGGTCTCCATGACGAGGAGGGAGTAGTTTACCCTCGGGGCTGAGGGTATGTACTAGTAGCTATGTGTTTGATCTTTCTCTCTCTTATGTTCTTGATTTGGTACGATCTTGATGTACCGCGAGCTTTACTATTATAGTTGGATATTATGATGTTTCTCCCGCTCTACCTTCTTGTACTGGATTGAGTTTTCCCTTTGAAGTTATCTTATTGGGTTGAGTCATTAAGGATTTGAGAATACTTGATGTAATTCTTGCATGTGCTTATCCGTGGTGACAATGGGATATTCATGTGATCCACTTGATGTATGTTTTAGTGATCAACTTGCAGGTTAAGTGACCTTGTGAACTTATGCATAGGGGTTAGCACACATTTTCGTCTTGACACTTCGGTAGAAACTTTGGGGCACTCTTTGAAGTTCTTTTTGTTGGAAATATGCCCTAGAGGCAATAATAAATTGGTTATTATTATATTTCCTTGTTCATGATAATTGTTTATTATCCATGCTAGAATTGTATTGATAGGAAACTCAGATACATGTGTGGATACATAGACAAACACCATGTCCCTAGTGAGCCTCTAGTTGACTGGCTCGTTGATCAATAGATGGTTGTGGTTTCCTGACCATGGACATTGGATGTCATTGATAACGGGATCACATCATTAGGAGAATGATGTGATGGACAAGATCCAATCCTAAACCTAGCACAAGATCGTGTAGTTCGTATGCTAAAGCTTTTCTAAATGTCAAGTATCTTTTCCTTAGACCATGAGATCGTACAACTCCCAGATACCGTAGGAATGCTTTGGGTGTACCAAACATCACAACGTAACTAGGTGGCTATAAAGGTGCACTACGGGTATCTCCGAAAGTGTCTGTTGGGTTGGCACGAATCGAGACTGGGATTTGTCACTCCGTGTGACGGAGAGGTATCTCTGGGCCCACTCGGTAGGACATCATCATAATGTGCACAATGTGATCAATGAGTTGATCACGGGATGATGTGTTACGGAACGAGTAAAGAGACTTGTCGTAACGAGATTGAACAAGGTATCGGTATACCGACGATCGAATCTCGGGCAAGTGCTATACCGATAGACAAAGGGAATCATATACGGGATTGATTGAATCCTTGACATCGTGGTTCATCTGTTGAGATCATCGTGGAGCATGTGGGAGACAACATGGGTATCCAGATCCCGCTGTTGGTTATTGGACGGAGAGTTGTCTCGGTCATGTCTGCATGGTTCCCGAACCCGTAGGGTCTACACACTTAAGGTTCGATGACTCTAGGGTTATAGGGAATAGATATGCGTTGTTACCGAATGTTGTTCGGAGTCCCAGATGAGATCCCAGATGTGACGAGGAGTTCCGGAATGGTCCGGAGGTAAAGATTCATATATGGGAAGTCCCGTTTTGGTCACCGGAAAAGTTTCGGGCGCTATCGGTAGCGTACCGGGACCACCGGGAGGGTCCTGGGGGTCCACCAGGTGGGGCCACCGGCCCCAAAGGGCTGCGTGGGCCAAGTATGGGAGGGGACCAACCCTAGGTGGGCTGGTTTACCCCCCCCC
>LR738716.1:176074873-176154801 GCA_902687465.1 Secale cereale | reverse complement strand
CCCACCAGGGCCCAAGGCAAAGAGAGAGGGGAAGGAGGGGAAACCCTAGGCTCAGATGGGCCTAAGGCCCACCTAGTGGTGCGCCCCCCTCTCTCCCCTTTGGCCGCCCCCTAGATAGGATCTAAGGCTGGCCGCCACTCCTAGGGGTGGAAACCTAGGTGGGGGCGCAGCCCCTCCCTCCCCCCTATATATAGTGGGGGTTTGGGGCTGCCATACACATGAGAACTTCCCCCTCTTGGCGTAGCCCTACCCCTCTTCCTCCTCGTCTCTTGCGATGCTTGGCGAAGCCCTGCTGGAGTGTCACGCTCCTCCACCACCACCACGCCGTCGTGCTGCTGCTGGACGGAGTCTTCCCCAACCTTTCCTTCTCCCCTTGCTGGATCAAGGCATGGGAGACGTCACCGGGCTGCACGTGTGTTGAACGCGGAGGCGCCATTGTTCGGCGCTTAGATCGGAATCAACCGCGATCTGAATCACTACGAGTACGACTCCTTCATCCGCGTTCTTGTAAAGCTTCCGCTTAGCGATCTACAAGGGTATGCAGATGCACTCCCCTCTCCCTCATTGCTAGTTTACTCCATAGATTGATCTTGGTGATGTGTAGAAATTTTTTGATTTCTGCTACGATCCCCAACAGTGGCATCATGAGCTAGGTCTATGCGTAGTTTCTTGCATGAGTAGAACACAAAGTAGTTGTGGGCGTCGATTTGTCAATTTACTTGCCGTTACTAGTCTTATCTTGATTCGGTGGCATCGTGGGATGAAGCGGCCCGGACCGACCTTACACGTACGCTTACGTGAGACTGGTTCCACCGACTAACATGCACTAGTTGCATAAGGTGGCTAGGGGGTGTCTGTCTCTCCCACTTTAGTCGGATCAGATTCGATGAAAAGGGTCCTTATGAAGGGTAAATAGAAATTGGCATATCACATTGTGGTTTTGGCGTAGGTAAGAACATTCTTGCTAGAAACCTATAGCAGCCACGTAAAAACTTGCAACAACAATTAGAGGACGTCTAACTTGTTCTTGCAGCATGTGCCGTGTGATGTGATATGGCCAAAAGGTTGTGATGAATGATATATATGTGATGTATGAGATTGATCATGTTCTTGTAATAGGAATCACGACTTGCATGTCGATGAGTGTGACAACCGGCAGGAGCCATAGGAGTTGTCTTATTTTATTGTATGACCTGCGTGTCACTGAAAACGCCATGTAATTACTTTACTTTATTGCTAACCATTAGCCATAGTAGTAGAAGTAATGTTTGGCGAGACGACTTCATGAAGACACGATGATGGAGATCATGATGATGGAGATCATGGTGTCATGCCGGTGATGATGATGATCATGGAGCCCCGAAGATGAAGATCAAAAGTAGCAAAATGATATTGGCCATATCATGTCACTATTTGATTGCATGTGATGTTTATCATGTTTTACATCTTATTTGCTTAGAACGACGGTAGTAAACAAGATGATCTCTCACTAAAATTTCAAGAATTGTGTTCCCCCTAACTGTGCACCGTTGCGAAGGTTCGTTGTTCCGATGCACCACGTGATGATCGGGTGTGGTAGGCTCTAACATTCGCATACAACGTGTGTAAGACAGATTTACACACGCAATACACTTAGTGTTCACTTGACGAGCCTAGCATGTACAGACATGGCCTCGGAACACGGAAGACCGAAAGGTCGAACATGAGTCATATAGAAGATACGATCAACATAAAGATGTTCACCATTGATGACTAGTCCGTCTCACGTGATGATCGGACACGGCCTAGTCGATTCGGATCATGTATCACTCAGATGACTAGAGAGATGTCTATCTGAGTGGGAGTTCATTAGATGAACTTAATTGTCATGAACAATAGTCCAAGTTGTCTTCGCAAATTATGTCGTAGGCCAATAGTTTGCGTTGTAGCTCCCTGTTTAATACGATCCTAGAGAAAGACTAAGTTGAAAGATATTGTAAGCAATGATGCGGACTGGGTCCCTAGTCCGAGGAGTGTCCTCACTGCTACACAGAAGGCTTACGTCTTTGATGCACCGCTCGATGTGCAAACCCCTACAACGTCGTCTGTGGATGTTGTGAACACCACACAGACACGTCCTGATGACTACTTGATAGTTTAGTGCACCATACTTTACGGCTTAGAATCGGGATTCCAATGACGTTTTGAACGCCATAAGACATATGAGATGTTCCAATAGCTGAAATTGGGATTTCAGGCTCATGCCCGTGTTGAGAGGTATGAGACCTCTGACAAGTTCTTTTGCCAACAAGATGGAGGAGAATAGCGCAACTGGTGAGCATGTGATCAGAATGTCTGGGTGCAAAAATCACTTGAACCAAGTGGGAGTTAATCTTCCAGATGAGATAGTGGTTGACTGAATTCTCTAGACACTATCAGCAAGCTACTAGAACTTCGTGATGAACTATGACATGCAAAGGATGGAGATGATCCTGGAGCTCTTAGCGCTGCTTAAGACTGCAAAAGTAGAAATCAAGAAGGAGCATCAAGTGTTGATGGTTTAACAAGACCACTGGTTTCAAAAGGGGCAAGGGCTAGAAGGTAAACTTCATGAATGGCAAACAAGTTGTCGCTCTAATGAAGGAACCCAAGGTTGAACCCAAACCTCGAGACTAAGTGCTCCTATTGTAAGGGGAACGGTCACATGGTAGCGGAACTACCCCAAATACATGGTAGATAAGAAAGCTGGCAACTTCAACAAAGTACATTTGATATACGTGTTATTGATGTGTACCTTACTAGTACTCCTTGTAGTACCTGGGTATTGGACACCAGTTTAGTTGCTATTATTAGTGACTTGAAGCAAAAGCTATGGACTGAACGGAGACTGGCTAAGGGTGAGGTGACAATGTGTGTTGGAAGTGTTTCCAAGGTTGATAAGATCACCATCGCACGCTCCCTCTACCTTAGGTATTAGTGTTGAACCTAGATAAATGTTATCAGGTGTCTACGTTGAGCAAGAATATGATTAGATCATGTTCATTGCAACACGGTTATTCATTTAAGTTAGAGAATAATGGTTATTCTGTTTACATGAATAATACCTTTATGGTCATGCATCCAATGGTTTGTTGAATCTCGATCATAGTAATACACATGATAATATTATTAATGCCAAAAGATGGAGAGTTAGTAATGACTAGTCGTCAACCCGTGCGCCCGCACAGGCTAGCTTATTTTTTATAGGCATATTTGACCTATAGTTCTATTAACATTATGTATATATATGCATTAAAAATGAAATGTAAGAATAATTATTTATGACAAATATGTCATCGACCTGTTTCTTCTACCTTAAAAACTATTGGCTTTTACAAAGAAGTTTTTTTAATAAGGGTTCACACTGCGGTACACTCTCCATAGTCTTGCCAATAATGCCATATTTTTCCTACGATGCAAACAAACATAGTTTCAATCTCGTTGGATCCAAGATGATAAAGACATCATAATACTATATATTTCTCTTCCAACTATTATGAATGTTACGAATAAAAGAAGATCTATACTTTGTTCACAATAACCTTAATCATAGAAGTATAATGTGCATGAATAATTGAGAAGATGTGGATTATCATGGTGATAGGTAGAGAGCCTCAAATTAATAAATATATGTGAGACACAAATTAGAAGGAATAAATGAAAACAATAATAACTAATTATAACTTACCAAAGGGCATACCTGACTTTCAAAGTAAAGCCATGGTAAGTGAGAAAACAATAAAGTGTGACGTCATAGCTAGAATATAAGAATGGGAGAGGACTATGTAATTCAACATCCAATCATTTAGGGATCAATGAAAATAATCATTGTGCAAACCGGTGCCCGACATAATGAAGATTTATAATACACAATAGTCAATATATACTTTTCTGGTTTTTGACTAAGGTCTTCATAATGCAGAACCGTGTGGTTTTTCTTAATTTGTAGTAGAGTACGTCTGAAGTATTGTATTGGAATACTTGATTATAGTATCAGCTAAAGAGATAGAACCAACTAATAATATGCAAATTGTACTAAAATGAATGTACTTCATCATGTTAAACAATCTAGAAGGACCTAGTAGATGTTCACTTGTGGTTCCATTAAATTAAATACCCACATAAGTCCACTTATTAGTTCTAGCAATTCTAGTGGTGACCTAATTACTCTCCATAATAGTGCCCACAAAATTATAATAAATATAAGAGATGTCTAAAATGGAAAATAGTGAATTATTTTCAAAATATGTTTTCACACTCTCCCACGATTGATGAAAAGTATCATTTTAAAATTATAAGGAACTCGAATTTCCTTGAAAAGTTTCTGCCATAGCAGCCATGTGAAACACCAATATATCACCCATTATGCCCAAAAGTGAAGTATTGAAGTGTCGATGAGCTGGAATATAAATTTGGAAGCTACACCGTGTGAATTTATTTTTTCATTTCTTATTAACTCGAAGAATGTTCACATTTAGCATGTATATATATGCAGACTTGCCAAGTGCCTAACTACAAAATATATCACCTAAATGGTAATTGTTTTTTCAGCTTCTGCCTTTAAATGCTTTGGTCAAGAAATCAACTACACAATTATGTTCAAAAAAACCAACAAAGAGAAAGATTTAGTGGACAATATTACCATCTTTACAGAAATAGCTGTCCAATGCACCATCGGTACAGAGATACATAGCCATCAAGCATGCATGTAATACTAATACATGACCTGTTTCAATCAGAATAAAAGAGTACATCTGTTTGGGAGCAAGTACTTGATGTGAGTACTAACCACATCTGCAGACATTGATGATGTCATCACTGGGCAAACGATGCTGATGTTTTTCTTGTTTCGAGAAGTTGTTGCTTGTTTCCAGTGGCTAGATGTGCTCGCCGATGTCTTGTACTCACTCCGTCCCATAATAAGTGACTAAAAAATGAGTCATTTTTGAGTCACTTGTTCTGGGAGGGAGGGAGTACGTCCCAGTAAATTGAACTTGGCTCCTGCATGTGCACAATGCTGCCATCTCCGTTATCCGTCTAGAAAAGCTAGTGCAGACTATTAGATGCATCGACATTAGTAAAGACAGAATGAGCAGGGCCGGACTTGTGGACAGAGAGAGAGAGAGAGATGAATGCCAAACACACGTGCACATAGCTAAGCTAAGCTGACTTCCCAAGCAAGTTGATCAATTCCGGCTACATCGGTAGTACCTAGGTACATCCATACGTACATGTAACAGAGATTGATTTACTCCGTCCGCAAACACATCCACTTGAGAGACATGATTCATCGCAAGCTCGCAACCGATCGTTGTCATACTGGCCTGCAATGTCGGCCTGTGAAGTTCGTCATGCGAGATGCATAGATAAAAAGACTGGCTCATCTTTCACAAAAAAAATCTGGCTATATGGATCTGAATTAGACACGTACATAAGCTCTTAATTGAGCAAGCACTTGATTAACCTTTGCGGCTGGAAACACAACACATGTACACATCTTTCCGGCAGCGGCTCATGCATGCCCATAGCCAATTTTGACGTATAGAAGTCAGCGGCGGCGTGGCCGGCTTAACCTGACGAAGAGAGAGGTTTCAATGGAATATCTTTAATATGAAAACATTGCAAACCCTATGGAAAGCGTATGATGAAAGGAATCTTCTAGGTTTTTTAAAGTCTATGGGGAAATTATGGTGAAAGGAGCCTTCTCGGTCCTTTTTTCCCTAAATATAATGTTTTAGACGTTAAGGTTAACGTGGATAAATACATAAGATATATCATGAGATCTACACCGTAATAACTTGGTCCCACCAAATAAACGGCTCCTAATTTCTAATTAACGTGGGATTTTCTAGGGAGTGTTTAATTAGTATAAGTATAGATAGTACCACTTTCTTGTGGCACTGCCGCTTAGGTCATTTTGGCATAAAATGCATGAAGAAACTCCATGCTAATGGATGCTTGGAGTCACTTGATTTTGAATCGCTTGACACATGCGAGCCATGCCTAATGGGCAGGATGACTAAGATCCCGTTTTCAGGTACAATGAAACGGGCAAGTGACTTATTGGAAATCATACATGCTGATGTGTGTGATCCAATGAGAATTAAGGTGTGTGGTGGATATCGTTATTTTCTTGTCTTCACTGACGATTTGAGTAGATATGGGTATATTTACTTAATGAAGCAAAAGTCTGAAACGTTTGAAAAGTTCAAGCAATTTCAGAGTGAAGTTAAGAATCATCATAACAAGAAGATCATGTTCCTACGATCTGATCAAGCGGAGATTTTCTGAGTTATGAGTTTGGCAATCACTTAAGACATTGTGGAATTGTTTCGCAGTTGAAGCCACCTGGAACACCACAGCCTGATGGTGTGTCCAGACATTGTAATCGAACCTTATGAGATATGGTGCGATCTATGATGTCTCTTACCGATCTACCGCTATTATTTTGAGGTCATGCATTAGAGACAGCTGCATTCACTTTAGATAGGGCACCATCTAAGTCCGTTGAGATGACGCCGTATGAAGTATGGTTTGGCAAGAAACCAAAGTTGTCGTTTCTTAATGTTTGGGGCTGCGATGCTTATGGCTTCAGGCGGAAAAAGCTCCAACCTAAAGCGGACAAATACATCTTCATAGGATACCCAAAGTTAATAGTTGGGTATACCTTCTATCTCAGATCCAAGGGAAAAAATGTTTGTCGCTAAGAACGGGTCCTTTCTCGAGAAGGAGTTTCTCTCGAAAGAATTGAGTGGGAGGAAGATAGAACTTGATGAGGTTGTCGAACCCTCACTTCAACCGGAGAGTAGTGCAACACAGAAAGATGTTTCTGTGGATCAAGTTGCTACCGAACCTCATAGGTCGACAAGGATATGTACTACTCCTGAGTGGTACGGTGATCCTGTCTTAGATATCATGTTGTTGGACAACAATGAACCTACGAACTATGGAGAAGCGATGGTGGGCCCGTATTCCGACAAATGGTTAGAAGCCGAGAAATCCGAGATAGGATCCATGTATCAAAACAAAATATGGACTTTGGTGGACTTGCCCGATGGTCAGCAAGCCATTGAGATAAATGGATCTTTAATAAGAAGACGGACGTGGACGGTAATGTCACCGTCTGTGAAGCTCGACTTGTGGCGAAGAGTTTTTCACAAGTTCAAGGAGTTGACTAGGATGAGATTTTCTCACCCGTAGTGATGCTTAAGTCCGTTGGAATCATGTTAGCATTAATTGCATTTATGAAATCTGGCAGATGGATGTCAAAACAAGTTTCCTTACCAGTTTTCGTAAGGAAAGGTTGTATGTGATACAATCAGAAAGGTTCTGTCGATCCTAAGGAGGCTAAAAGGTTTGCTGGCTCTAGCGATCCTTCCATGCACTAGAGCAAGCATCTCGGAGTCGGAATATACGCTTTGATGGAGTGATCAAAGTTTTTACACAAAGTTTGTTAGAAACTTGTATTTACAATAAAGTGAGTGGGAGCACTACAACATTTGTGATAAGTATATGTGTATGGCATATAGTTGATCCGAAATGATATAGAATTTCTGGCTAGCATAAAGGGTTGTTTTGAAAGGAGTTTTTCAAAGGAAGACCTGGATAAAACTGCTTACATATTGGGCATCAAGATCTATAGAGATAGATTAAGACGCCTGATGATACTTTCAAAAGAACACACATCTTTGACATGATTTTGAAGGAGTTCAAAATAGATTAGTCAAAGAAGGAGTTCTTACCTGAGTTGTAAGGTGTGAAGTTGAGTAAGACTCAAAGCTTGACCACGGCAGAAGAAAGAGGAAAGGACGAAGGTCGCCCCCTATGCTTTTGTCATAGGCTCTATATGTTATGCCATGCTGAGTACCGCACCTGATGTGTGCCTTGCCACATGTCTGGCAAGAGGGTACAAAGGTAATCCCGGAGTGGATCACTAGATAGCGGTCAAAATTATCCTTAGAGGAATAAGGAAATGTTTCTCGGTTATGGAGGTGATAAAGAGTTCAACGTAAAAAGTTACGTCGATGCAAGCTTAACACCTATCCGGATAGCTATCAGTAGAGATCCCGGATACGTATAATGGAGCAACGATTTGCAATATCTCCAAGTGGAACGTGGTAGCAGCATCTACGATATGACATAAAGTTTTGCGAAATACATAGGGATCTGAATGTTGCAGACCCATTGACTACAACCTCTCTCACAAGCATAACATGATCAAACCCAGAACTTATTGAGTGTTAATCACATAGTGATGTGACCTAGATTATTGACTCTAGTAAACTCTTTGGATGTTTGTCACATGGCGATGTGACCAGTGAGTGTTAATCACATGGCGATGTGAACTAGATTATTGACTCTAGTGCAAGTGGGAGACTGTTGGAAATATGCCCTAGAGGCAATAATAAATTGGTTATTATTATATTTCCTTGTTCATGATAATTGTTTATTATCCATGCTAGAATTGTATTGATAGGAAACTCAGATACATGTGTGGATACATAGACAAACACCATGTCCCTAGTGAGTCTCTAGTTGACTGGCTCGTTGATCAATAGATGGTTGCGGTTTCCTGACCATGGACATTGGATGTCGTTGATAAAGGGATCACATCATTAGGATAATGATGTGATGGACAAGACCCAATCCTAAGCCTAGCACAAGATCATGTAGTTCGTATGCTAAAGCTTTTCTAAATGTCAAGTATCTTTTCCTTGGACCATGAGATCGTGCAACTCCCGGATACCGTCGGAATGCTTTGGGTGTACCAGACGTCACAACGTAACTGGGTGGCTATAAAGGTGCACTACGGGTATCTCCGAAAGTGTCTGTTGGGTTGGCACAAATCGAGACTGGGATTTGTCACTCTGTGTGACGGAGAGGTATCTCTGGGCCCACTCGGTAGGACATCATCATAATATGCATAATGTTATCAAGGAGTTGATCACGGGATGATGTGTTACAGAACGAGTAAAGAGACTTGCCGTAACGAGATTGAACAAGGTATCGGTATACCGACGATCGAATCTCGGGCAAGTGCTATACCGATAGACAAAGGGAATCATATACGGGATTGATTGAATCCTTGACATCATGGTTCATCCGATGAGATCATCGTGGAGCATGTGGGAGCCAACATGGGTATCCAGATCCCGCTGTTGGTTATTGGCCAGAGAGTTTTCTCGGTCATGTCTGCATGGTTCCCGAAGCCGTAGGGTCTACACACTTATGGTTCGATGACGCTAGGGTTATAATGAATAGATATGCATGGTTACCGAATGTTGTTCCGAGTCCCGAATGAGATCCCAGACGTCACGAGGAGTTCCGGAATGGTCCGGAGGTAAAGATTTATATATGGGAAGTCCCGTTTTGGTCACTGGAAAAGTTTTGGGCGCTATCGATAGCGTACCGGGACCACCGGGAGGGTCCCGGGGGTCCACCGGGTGGGGCCACTAGCCCCAGAGGCTGCGTGGGCCAAGTATGGGAGGGGACCAGCCACAGGTGGGCTGGTGCACCCCCCACCAGGGCCCAAGGCAAAGAAAGAGGGGAAGGAGGGGAAACCCTAGGCTCAGATGGGCCTAAGGCCCACCTAGTGGTGCGCCCCCCCCCCCTCTCTCCCCCTTGGCCGCCCCCTAGATGGGATCTAGGGCTGGCTGCCACCCCTAGGGGTGGACACCTAGGTGGGGGCGCAGCCCCTCCCTTCCCCCTATATATAGTGGGGGTTTGGGGCTGCCATACACATGAGAACTTCCCCCTCTTGGCGCAGCCCTACCCCTCTCTCTCCTCATCTCTTGCGGTGCTTGGCGAAGCCCTGCTGGAGTGCCATGCTCCTCCTCCACCACCACGCTGTCATGCTGCTGCTGGACGGAGTGTTCCCCAACCTCTCCTTCTCCCCTTGCTGGATCAAGGCGTGGGAGACGTCACCGGGCTGCACGTGTGTTGAACGCGGAGGCGCCGTTGTTCGGCGCTTAGATCGGAATCAACCGCGATGTGAATCGCTACGAGCATGACCCCTTCATCCGCGTTCTTGTAACGCTTCCGCATAGCAATCTACAAGGGTATGTATATGCACTCCCCTCTCCCTCATTGCTAGTTTACTCCATAGATTGATCTTAGTGATGCGTAGATATTTTTTGATTTCTGCTACGATCCCCAACACTTTTTGCTGGTTTGAATAGATGAATCTGAGATTGTGTGATGCATATCGTATAATCAAACCCGCGGATACTTGTGGTGACAATGGAGTATCTAGGTGACATTAGGGTTTTGGTTGATGTGTATCTTAAGGTGTTATTTTAGTACGAACTCTAGGGCTGTTTGTGACACTTATAGGAATAGCCCAATAGATCGATCAGAAAGAATAAATTTGAGGTGGTTTCGTACCCTACAATAATCGCTTCGTTTGTTCTCCACTATTAGTGACTTTGTAGTCACTCTTTGTTGCATGTTGAGGGATTGTTATATGATCGATTTATGTTATCACTGTTGAGAGAACTTGCACTAGTGAAAGTATTAACCCTAGGCCTTGTTTCCAAGCATTGCAATACCGTTTGTGCTCACTTTTATCATTAGTTACCTTGCTGTTTTTATATTTTCATATTACAAAAACCTATATCTACCATCCATATTAGACTTGTATCACCATCTCTTCACAGAACTAGTGCACCTATACGGTTTACCATTATATTGGGTGTGTTGGGGACACAAGAGACTCTTTGTTATTTGGTTGCAGGGTTGTTTGAGAGAGACCATATTCATCCTACGCCTCCCATGGATTGATAAACCTTAGGTCATTGTCGGGGAAACTGACCGCCCACGAACACCTATGGGACCGGAGCCCCTTTTACGTTGCGGTAACGGAGCGGAGGGAGCACGGAGAGCGGATCGAGGGGCGCACATGGGCAGTTTACCCAGGTTCGGGCCGCGCGGACGCGTAAAACCCTACTCCTGCCTTTGGTTGTATTGAGTTCTTGAGCTCGGGAGCTTAAGGATCTACAGTACCAGCTACACCGAGCGTGGGAGTGATCGAGTTTCTGGGCTCGAACCCCCTCTACGTTGTGCATGGGCCTCCTTTTATAGCTCAAAGAGGTCACCGACAGGTGTCAACGTAGAGGAGGGCAAAAGCGTAAATTTGGTGGTAGATGGAACAGTGCATGAACAGTGCATGTACAGTGATCTATACCTAACCCAGACGGTGGGGGACAAAGGCATTGAATGCCTGTCGCCGTCACCCCAAAAGCGCCCGCCCGGGCGTCTCCGTCCGCCACGGTGACGGCCTCGCCACCGCGGCTCGCCACCGTGTATCCCAGGCTGCGCAGCCATCTGCCACGTGCCCCTGGAAGGGCCCCATGGCGACGCGTGGCCAGGTGAGCTGGAGCGCAGGCACACAGTGTAAGCTACCCCCGGCAAGCACCTTGACGGGGCTGCCATCTTGCCGGTCCCGGGAGCTTGTCGCTCCCCCGGGTCTTGCCGGGGCGCACGATGCGCCACGTTATATCTTCTGAAGTGTTATTCTTTGATCTTCCTGGCGAGCTCCTCTTACCAGGGTCTTGCGAAAATAAAGTGGTCCTGTGCTTAGAGCAGCCTTCCCGGCAAGCTCCTCTTGCCGGGGCCTTGATCTCCTGACAAGTATACTTTGTTCCTGAATGGCTTCAAAAGGGGCGAGAGTGTGCTCTTGGCGGGCGCGTGGTGAGCCAGACCACGGGACGCTGCTACTTCCCGTGCAAAAGTCGGGATACTAAGGTACCCCTACTTTAGTACACCGACAGGAGCCCCCGGGCCTGGGCCACACACGGTGCCGAGCGCTGTTGGGCCAGGCCCAAAACAGTGCACGGGCACACGCGGCCCACGGCGCGCCGTTTCCCACTCCGCATCTGCCGCATCTCTCCCTAACGACACGTGTCGATTGCGGCGTCGTGGGAGAGATCGTGGCCTGCTTCTTTAATGAAAAATGCGAAACGTCCCCCACTTCCCCCTTAGAAGCAGAGGAAGCAGGGGCAGTTTCCCTCCATTGCCTTCATTGCGCCTTGAATCTCTAGAAACCCCTGCCGCTTTCTGCCCTCGCAAGGGTCGACAGAGAGCCGAGCTCCACCCTCTCCTCCGCCGTCTCCTACATCCGCAACGCCGTCGACCTCCCCGCTGTCCCTGCCATGGCCCGGAAGAGCGACAAGGCGAAGAGTGACCAGACGAAGAAGGAGAAGTCCGAAAAGGCGGCGAAGTTGGCAGCCATGCGGAGAAGGAGGGTGGTCTTCCCACCGAGGCTCGGCGCGAGGGAGCTGCGGGACAAGTACTACTTGTTCTGGGCGAGGGAGACGAAGGCTCATCCTCGCACCCGGGTCCTCCCCGCCGTAGCCGTCGACATGTTCCCGGGAGGTTACTACTACTTCGCTACATTCTTCCATTGCGGTCTCTGTCCTCCATATTCGGAATTTTTCTGCGATGTGATGAACACCTATGGACTCCACCTCTTAGATTTTACCCCGAATGCCGTCCTCACTTTGGCCATTTTCGCACATCTGTGCGAAAACTATGTCGGGGTCCACCTGAACGTAGCTCTCTTCCGCCACTTCTTCACGCCTAGAGTAGAATCTGGATCCCCACTCTCCGGCGGTATCTCCTGGATCTTCAGGCTCGGCAAGAAGGAGGCGTACTTGATTGGGGAGCTACGCGGCAAGTGGGAAGAGTGGAGAGCTGACTGGTGTTGGGTTCTGGAAGATGCACCTGAGCAGTTTACCTCACCGCACCAGACTGCAATAGTGCGCGGCAAGGATTGGAGCGACTTGGCCCCGGAGGATGACAAGCTGCAGATTGCCCTTACCAGGATCCTTCGCCTCCGGGCTGCCAACCTGACTGTGGGTGAAGTTGGGGCCGATTTCCTCCGCCGCCGCATTGCCCCTCTGCAGGAAAGGAAGAGACCCGCTTGGGAGTTCGGCAACGCGGCAGACCGCATGAGGCTGCGCCCCGGGTTGAACTATAACTTCACTGTCTTGGAGCTGAAGGGGATGGTCCGGGAACTGTTCAAGCACGACCCCAGGCACAAGGAGTGGTTCACCCCGTCCCGGGGAGTAGTTCCGTTGTGCAACAACACTACCCTTAGTGCCATCCGCGCGGTGATGCCTGAGTGCGACTCCCAGGGGGTTGTCCCCACCTGGCTGGTGCCTTCAGCGGAGACCGTGCAGGCCTTCTTCGACAACCTGGTTGAAAAGCCACGCGACGCCGAGGAGAAGAAGGGGCTCACCCGGGAGACCACCGAGCGAGATGTGGCGTACATTGCCTCCAGAATGGAGGAGGCCGCTGCAGCTGCGGCTGCGGGTGAATTTGGGTACACTGTGGATGAAGCAGAGGCAGCGGACACAGTGAGCTAGGCCGAGGAGGAGGAAATCCTCAAGCTGCTGAGGATTGCGCCCGAGGAGTTTGCCGGGGAGCCCGCCGGGGGGCCTGTCGGGACGAGCGAGGCCGCCGGGCAGGGCCCCGAGTCCAGTGAGCCCGCCGAGGAGGACGCCGAATTGGGCGATTCCGACGAAGACTCGGGCGGGTCACTGAACCTGGATGACGACGCCTCCTCATCCTCAGAGAATTCTCCGCCACCACCGAGTCCTCCGCCACAACAGAAGAAGCGCCTCCGCAAGGCCGCTGAGACGACGAGGCCACAGGCGCCCCGACAGCAGCCGAAGCGCCGGGCGACGCGCGCCACCACGACGAGCAAGGTCGTCAAGGAGGCGCCCCGTGCCCGAGCGACAAGCGGAGGGGGATCTTCCCGGAGTGGCTCTGGGGTTCCTTCCGCCCCTCGGTCCTCGGGGACGACCGGAGCGGGGTCTTCACAAACCACGGCTCCGGAGCCCGCCAAGCGCCCGAGGGAACCTTCTCCTCCAGCTCCTCGCGCTGGAGCACGCCAGGCAGAGTTTGACTTCTCCGCCCTCAGCTCCGACGAAGAGGAGGAAGAGTAAGTACTTGCAACCGCTATTTCATTTGGTTTTGTCTTGATTTCTCTTGCTTCGTTCTGATCTTGTTTTGGCTTCCAGGACCTTGACCCAGCGGATGGAGAAGAGGGCCAAGGTCCCTGTGGTTGACATCGAGAACGACGAGCCTGCCGCAGCGACGGGGGATGCGCCAGCGACGAACTTGCCGGACCAGCCTGCTGCTCTGGAGAGCAGCCCCCAGCGTAAGTCCTTTGCTTACTTTTCTGTTTGTCAGGCGCGCTTGAGGTAGTTATCCTTATTAATGTTTTGTTGTCTTGTGCAGAGGTGGAGCCGCAGCCGCAGGAGCACCAGGAGGTCGCCCCCGACGAACCGCTTGTTCCACCCTCCCCGCTAAGGATGAGCTCCCCGGCAAGGGACAGTGCTCCGCCAAGGATGGGTACTCCGCCAAGGGCGAGCACCCCGACAAGGGTGGACTCCCCGCCAAGGGAAGGCGCCAGCGGCCCTTCGCCGGCGAGGGATTCTTCTACGCCGCCAAGGGAGAACTCCCCGGCGAGGGACCCCGTTGTCGAAGAGGCCCGCGAAGGTAACCCTTGTAATTTCTTTTTCTTGGATTCATCTTTTTTGGATATTTGCTTGACGATTCTTCCTTTTCTTTTTCTTCTGTTGTCAGACCCGCCCGCCCCGGAGCCGATGGAGACGGAAACCATCGCCGAGGAGGAGGTGCGCGGTGACGCTGGCGATGCCACCGCTGCAGAGGGAACGGCCGGCGCCGACGAGCCAGCCGCCGAGGAGACCGCCCCGACCGCTGATGCGGCAGCTGGGGAAGGGACCGGCAACCGCACTGCTGGCCCGGAGGCCGCAGGAGCGCCGGACGCTGCACCGGCCGCCGACCCTTCCGCCCCCGCGGCTGGGTCGGGCGTCTATCTGGAGGACGCCAACGGGGTCTTTATCCAAGTCCCGTGGGCGTCCTCATCAAGGGCACCAGCGGAGGGGGAGACCTTCGACGGAGAAGTTCTCGCCTCCGCCGGGTTGAAGGTTGTCGACGCGCCTGGCAGCAGCGACGAGCCCGAAGAGGAGCAACTCCTACGCCGACTTCTGGCCTTGTACCGGGCCAGGCAGGCTAAGTTGGACTCCCGGGAGGCTCTGGCTGCCAAGGCTGGTGCTGATCTGGAGAAACGCGCCGCGGAGCTCCGTACTGCCAACCAGGCGGCCCTCCGGAACTTGGCGGAGGAGCGTGAAGAGCTTGCCGGAGCGCACCAAGCGTTCCTCCTCGAGAAGGCCGAGGTGGAGGAGCAGCAGCGTCTGGCCGCCGAGGAGCTGTCTCGGCGGGAAGGAGAGCTCAACCAGCGGAAGGTCGACCTTGATAGCCACGAGGACGACCTCACCGCTCACGAGCAGGCCATCGGCGGGGCTCTGCAGGAGGCGAGGGATGCCGCAGCTGCCACAGAGACTGCCAAGAGGGATTTGGAGGCCAGGGTGGCGCAGATGGAGCTGAATTTGAAGGCGAGTGAGGACAGGGTCACTGCACTCAACATGGCGCGGGAGAAGGACGCCCACAACAACTCGGAGCTGCAAGTCCGCCTCTCCGAGAAGGGCAAAGAGCTCACTAACGCCAGGGACTCCATCGCTGACTTGGAGCTGAAGGTTTCCACCCTCACCGACTCGCTTGACGCCGCCCGGGACCGCGAGACGAAGCTGAAGGACGATCTCCGTACTGAGAGGGCCTTGCTGGAAAGCGCTGCCGTCTCGCAAAATCACTTCCAGCGGACGGTGGAGCAGTGGACCGAGGAGCTCGTCGCCTCCGCCGCCAACATCGACAGGGAGATGGTGGCGTTGAGGGCGGAGCACCTCGCGTACTCCCCCGACGAGAGCCTCCCCCACAGCACCAAGCTGAGCCTGTTCTTCAGAGGGGTGGCGCCGGCACTTGCGCAGCTACAGGAGAAGATCCCCGCGCAGCTGGCTGACGAGGCACGCCGGCTTTGCATGGGTACTATGGAGTGGGTGTTGTCGAAGATTGTCTACCGCAACCCCGGGATCAACCTTGTCAACGTCCTCCGGACCCTGCCGCCCGAAGCCGACCAGGAGGCGTTGAAGGCACAAGTCGCCCATATCGTAGCCAAGGCGGGCAAGATCCAGAGGGTCGATGGAGATCTTAGAGACTAGGCCTCCTTCTTCCCGCTTTCCTTGCCGCTGTCGATTAAGTCATGGGTAGTAGTTGGTTAGAATAGCGGCAAGTTATCTCTGTAATATTTACTTTTATTTTGGGTAATCAATGCAGTGTTATCTCCCTTGCTTCAGTCCTTTCACTTTGTATGCTTTCCACCCTACGCTTTTAGGGAACTCGCCGGCAAAGGGACCCTTGCCGAGAGCGCTAAGTGCTGGACTCTTAGTAGCCTGCTAGCGATGCCCTTGCTGGCAAGAAACCTTGCCGCAGCTAGTCGCAACACACTTAGATTGCTGAGCGAACTCGGAAACGAAGTAAGGGCGCGACACTTGTCGCGGCTCACTTAAGCCGTTGAGCGTGCTCGAAGCAAAGTAAGGGTGCGGCTAGCCACGGGTAGGTTCCTCCGCGCACAGGTTTTCCATACAAAGTGTGATTGTTCAAGGAAGACAACTAAAAAAAATTCAAAAATTTGAATTGCTCAAACTCTGGTAACTTAGCTTTCATGGATTGTTTGTTTCCCGAGGAGCGGGGCAAAGGTTTCCTCATTGGTGCGATGAGACCGAAGACCACAAGGACGGCAAGGAGGATGTCATCGTCGAGCCCACCACCGCGTCATCGCCTGATCCTTTTGCAGGTGAAGACTGCTTTTGTCAGGGTAGGAACGTCCTTGTGTTCCCGCTCAAAAATGGCCGTTGTGGGATCCCTTCCTGCATAAACATTTCGAGGGAAGAGGACCGTGGCCGCCTATATAAGTAGCTAGAACTCCCACTGCAAAGGGGACGGACCGATACACTCTGCCACCATACCAGGAGCAAGAACACTAGCTTCCTGACCCTCCTGAGCTCATCTCATGAGCCCAGGAACCTCTGTACTAGCTTGTATCCCGGCTCGCCCGAGGCTAATCCACCAAAGCAGAAAGTAGGGTCTTACACCACGCGGTGGCCCGAACCTGGATAAACTCTTGTTTGTCTTATTCGTTGTTTGCTTGAATCTTTCCACCGCGACGAGAGGGAGTCGCTAGGTAGACGAGAGTGGGAGAGATCTTTGTTCACGCCCCTGTGTCCGAACTTAACGGGTTTTGCAGAGCCCTGAATCCAACGTTTGGCGCGCCAGGTAGGGGGCGTGTCGAAATCTTGCCTCTCCGATGACCTCGCCCCGATCTCGTCCATCAACCCCGCGTCGCCCAGCTCCAACCAACCGTGACCACGATGGCAGAGGCGCACCAGACGTGTGCGGAAGCCCGTGGCGTCTGCGCCGCTCAGGCATCGCCCTTCGGCCGCGGGACTCGCCGCCACCCGTCCTTGATCGGGGCCGACGGCACGATGAGCATCACCAACCCGCCGCCAGAGGACCGGCAGCACCCGCCGCCCACTCGACGCCAAGGCCGTGCAGCAGCACAGGCCGCCGAGCACGCGGCGGTAAGCTCACGGGACCGGCGCGAAATGGCGAACATGAGGGCCGCGATACTGGTGGGAAGGGAACTGCTAAGGTGCCGGTTGCTCGATAGCGGCCACGGAGTGCTACTCCTCAGGGTGACCGAGCTCCTCGACGCCGCCAGCACCGGAGCAGAGCCATTCGGCTTCCACATGACAACATCTGGAACCGGGTGCCGCCGCAGCCACACCCGGTCGCCCGTAAGGCCAAGACCTGTGGCGACCTACGAGGGCGACATGGGGTATGATCCGCTGAACCCTGCATATGACGCCGCCCCTCTTCCTCGAAGCCCTTTGTATATAGGAACCGCCCCCATCGAGGAGCCACCAGGGGGCGACCCCAGGACTACGCCGAACGCCGGATGCAACCAGGCGCCGGCACAAGGGGGCTCAGGAGCGGAAGGTCGGGAGGCAGATCCCCTGCTCTTTGCCTCAATCCTTCATCATCATCACCCGTGGCCATGGAGCGTGAATGAGGCGCGCACAGGTGCCTGCGGGGGCCAGCACTCGCAGCACAAGCCGTAGGCCTCGGGACAACAATGTCTCTGGCCCCATGTAATGCCCAGTATGCGACTATATCTCCCATGTGTTGAGGCACGACTTAAAGATATAAGCGCATACTAGAATGATCTCAAGTATGGTATCTTTGCACATCTCATGTAAAATTCAGGGATGAAACAGAAAAGATAGTTGGCTTACACTCGCCACGTCACACAGTGAATACAATAGCATACATCATCCAAATAACACAGGGCTCGACTACGAACAAAAATCCAAATGACAAAGATACCATAAAACACAAGGCCTGATCGCCCCTAGTAGGAACCACTACTGATCGTCGAAAGCGTCACATACATACGGCCAAGCTCTTCATCGAACTCCCATTGAAGTTCTGATCCACCTCCTGCACTGTTCTCGGATGTACCTGCATCTGGTGTGTGTAGTAAACTGTGAGCCACAAAGGACTCAGCAATCCCGTTCCAGGGTATCAAAACTACCAAAGCCTTAGGTGAGGAAAGGCTATAAAGTGTCTGCAGCAAGCACTAAGCATCTAGCTTACGAGTTTAGACCGAGAAGAGAACAAGTGCCAATGGTCGCCAAGTTGATCAAGAAGTGATCCTAGTTACTCACGATCAAACATAACCCCACCATGTTCACTTCCCGAAGCCCTTCGGAAAGAGACCATCACGGTTACTCACACAGGTAGTGTATTCTTATGAACATGGTGTCAAGTTATCTACAACCGGATATTAACAAATTCCCATCTGCCACATAACCGTGGGCACGGCTTTTGAAAGATCAAAACCATGCAGGGGTGTCCCAACTTAGCCCATCACAAGCTCACGATCTGCGGAGTCGCAACTCCAAAGTGAGAAGACCCGAGTATTCTCAGAATCCCGTGCTCAAGATATTTCGCTAAAGGTAAAACTAATCCAGCAAGACCTCCCGGCGTGCCGACACCCTGATAGTAGCCGCACGTATCTCGTCTCAGGCCATGACCAGATGGGACATCCTACAGGTTTATACCAGCCCTCTGGTTTCCCTGAGGTGGCCCCGCAGGCTGCCCAGTTTGGACCGACACTCAAGACGAGCACTGGCCCGGGGGTTGATTAATAAATCCTCCGGTTAATTACTCCCTCGGCAAGTTTTAGTTGTTAGGCAGAGCGTAAAACCAAAGTTGAGTCTTGCTGGAAAAGCTTCAAGAAGTGTGAATTATCGAGGGGGGCCCATAAACCCCAACCATGTTAGGAACGCAAAATCAAGGAACATAACACCGGTTTATCGGTTCCTAAGGTGGCATGAGTGGAACAAAACACCGAGCAAAAGGCCAAACCTTCCACCCATTGCCAAGTATATAGGTGTGTTAATATATTTAAGAGATATTGTGATATTCCAACAACAAGTTTCCAACATGGAGCAATCTTCATCTTCACCTGCAACTAACAACGCTATAAGAGGGGCTGAGCAAGCGGGTAACATAGCCAAACAACGGTTTGCTGGGAAGGTGTCAAAGGTTAGAGGTTTCATGGCAAGAATAGGCAGGCTGACAAACATGAATAGGCAACGAGGCATATCTAAAGAGCGAGACAACTAGCATAGATAAAGATAGAGGTGATATCGGGGAATGGTCATCTTGCCTGGGATTCCGCAAGGAAGAAGAACGAGTCCATGAAGTAGTCGAACAAAACCTCACAACTCCGGAGCGAAACCGAAGCTAAAGATAGAAGCGAACCGGAAAGAAGCAAACAACACGGTAAACACACATATCATAGCCATGTCATGATGCACAAGCAAGTATGATGCATGCCCGGTTTAATTATGCATGGCATGGCAAAGTGCACAAATAACACTACAATTTAAGTGGAGCTCAATATGCAATGAGTTGCATATTGACAAAACACCACATTATATTTATTTAGTTGACTCTCGTTTATGTACAAGACAAGATTAAATGTTTGTTAACATGGCAAGAGGCGAAGCAAGAGTAAACTAGCTATCTAGGCATTTTAAATGAGGCCGAAAATAACAACACCAATTCCGGAAAATCCCCACATGTCATTTAGCAATTTTAAAGCAAACAACAATTTTATACATTTTAATGTTGTTATCATGATGCGGATGATATTTTCAAGTTTTATGCAATTTTTATTAAAAGTTGACATGAGCATGTTATCAAGCATTTGTCACCGTGGTGGAAAGGAAGGGGCGCCACGCGACGAATCCGAAAATGATGCCACGACAACATATCGGATCCGGTAACTCATTGAGAGACCGGTGCAAAAGAAAGGTGGCAAGAGCATGTCATGCAAGAAATAGGTGGGGTGATCCCGTTAACCGGGTTCCCACAAGTCGGCGACATGGCAACGAAGGTCAACGTGCAATGACAAACGGGCATGATGCAACACGGGGTGCAACTCATAAAACAAACATGCGTTCACGGGCGTCGTCTCGCAGTATACCTTTGGAGCGTGCATTTCGGACCGGTCCGAAATCATAGTGGAAGTAGTGGTACTCGCGGGTCGTCGTCGAAGTTGTCGTTCACGTTGCCAAAAGGAAGTAGTCGTTCTCGGACGTCGTGGAAGTAGTCGTTCACATTCAAAGATGTACTCGTTTTCGTAGAGAAACTTGGCATATTCCAACCCGGGTCTTCGGCGACGGTAGTGGTACAGGGTTCGAGTTCGTTCGGGGCCGTCTTGGTACTTGCCGTAGGGGTACTTGTCGCATCGTCGGGCGTAGTGGTACTTGACGGTCGGTGGAAGTCGTGGTACTTGGGGTCTCGATGATGGTAGTCATTCACGTTGTCTGTGAGGGACTTGACACATCGAAGATCTTCGGTCTCACGGTACTTGGAGATACGAAGCGGTTCCTGGACTCGTTGTAGCACATGACAGAATGCACCGAGACATCTGGAGGTGCACGGGGCAGCAACCAAGAATGCGATGGTGGAGACGCGACAGAAGGAGCTCGCGCGAGGGAAGCCGGCAGCGCGAGGCGTGACGGCCAAGAGGCCGCTGGAGAAAGAGGCATGGCCTCGCTGCGATGAAGGCGGAGCAGCGGAGGTCTGGATCACCGGCAGCACGGCGGTGCAGCGGGGCGACGGGGATGGACGGAGCCGTTGGAGAAGCAGGCGCGGAGGAGGCGGCTCCAGGGCAGTCCACAGCCGGATCCGGGCCGGAGATGGCCGGGGGGCGCTCCGTGGAGACGGCAGCGAGCTTCCGAGGGACGAGGCTGGGACGAGCGGTGCTGGTCACCAACGAGGGCGACGGCGAGGACCGGCAGCGCGCGCGGTGCCAGAGGTGGCTTGGCGCCATTGGAGGAGAGGGTCGAGCGCCGGGCGCCTGGGCGTCGGAGGAGCAGCAGGGGGCGGCGGAAAGGTTTCGAGCGATGCGCTTGGGGGCGCGGGCTCCATGGCAGGGTAGCGCTCGGGCCAGGCGAGGTCGTCGGCGAGGTGGGAGAAGGTGGCGGCGCTAGAGGAGAGGGACGCGGAGGAGGAGAGCATCGAGCGAAGAGGGATACAGGGATCGGGATCGGGCACGAACGCGAGGACGGGGTCGAGGGTGGCGGCGCAAGGAAAAGAGGAGGGAGAGGGGATCAGGCTTCCTAGGGTTAGGAGCTGGTGGGGCGATTGGGCCTAGCAGGCCGGCTGCTGATGGCCTCGGTTGGACCCAGTTCGGCTGGGCTCTTTTTTTTAAACACCCTTTTAACTGCTTAACAAATAAATAGAGGGTCTAGAAAAAAAATAGAGAGGGGGGGGGTCTGGAAGAATAATTTGAGCAGAAGGCCATTTTTTCTTGGACTCATAAAAATATGAGGAATATAACAAAAATGACCTGAGGTTTTCTAGAGGAAGTAAAATCCAAACATGTTGAATTTAACTCGACATGTTTGAATTTTGAAACCCATTCAAATGAACTCCAAATGAGTTGAAATTATAGGAGGTGACCCTACACACTAGATGTCATTTATGGGTAGATTTTGAACATTTATGGAGAAGTAAAATTGCAACTCAATTTTACTAAAAAAGTCGAAAAGGAAGGATAGGAAGTAGAGTCGGATAAAAGAAGAGTTGAAGAATAATGCAAATGTGTTATGGGTGATTCCAAGTTAATGGAATATTTTTATAATAGCTCCCTAAATATTAGAAGGATATGTTATAAAGAGAGGTCACTCTTCCCTCGATTTAAATGGATCGAAGATCCACATAATTTATTTAGTTAAAAGCAAAGATTAATGACATGATGCAAGCACAAAAAAATAGAGCAAGCAATTAAGAAACACACGGCGGAACCATGAATATCTAGAAATCTTCTGGAGCGTCGGTCTTCAGGCGTCACAACTCTCCCACACTAACAGAGGATCTCGACCCAAGATCCTGGAGATGGCACCTGATAGAAGAGGATAAAGGAAGAGGTAGAACAAATTTGCTTCTTCGACAAACTAATGAAATCAATGAACCTTGAGAGGTTGAGCAATCTTAAAGGAAAGAATACAACGGAGATGAATGAAGTTAAGAGCACTCCGGTAAAATGAGGAACAAGGAACATTACGAGAACCTTGTAGGTTGAAAGACATGATACAAGAGCTCATGGATGTCGAAAGATTTTCAGAACCACTCCGGTTAAAGAAGATGGAGAAGGAATAAGAACGAAAAAAATTGGACAACACTCCGACTAGAAATGGAAGGAATTAACATGAGCTTGAGAAGTGTCACATCCCTAGTCAGTGCTTGCATTAGGACTAGCTAGAGTGTGCATCATGTTTACTTTCCAAAGAAACTTGAAATGTGAATGACAGAAACCCCAGCACCCCTCTTCTAAAAACTAGGGTTTTATAAAATCTTTTCCAATGTACCCAAAATTCCCTTCAAAAATGTTCATCATTTCTGCCTTGGTCTTAAACCTCTGCCAAAAATGGTGCACAATTTTCTAGGACATCCAAGGTCTCTGGATTAATTCATATGGTATTTGCATTTGGGCATTTAAATGCTATAAAATATTTTATGTTCCCAAATAATCATAAACTAAAATGTTCCATACTGTTCATATTATATATAGTGGGCATGACTAGTTCTATGAGTTATAAAAATGTTCTGGCATTTTTATTAATTCAACAAAGTTGCAAAAGAAATGAAATAGAAAGTAAATAGAAAAAAAATAGAAAAGGCAGACTTACCTGAGCCCACCTACCTGCCTGGCCCAGCCGGCCCAGCCCACCAGGGGCATCCCCGTCTTCTTCGCCGTGGCAGCGCACGAAGCAGCTCGGTGGCGAGCGCCGACCACCTCTTGCCTGCCTGGCTGGCCTCCTCGACCCTCTGCATGGAACCGGACGACGCCACGCAGACCCCCTCGACCGTTTCCCCTCTCCCCCGTGCCTTTCCCCTCCTCTCTCCCCTCCGCCGAGCTCCACCGAGCGTGCTCGTCGCTGTCGATCGCTGCCACCGCGCCCTACGCCACTCCCTCGCCTCCCCGACGCACCTTTAGCTCCGCCGCATCGTCCCGAAGCTTCCTACCGACGCACACGACGCCAGAAGCCCTGCAACACCCTCCCCGTCGCTGTCTTCAACCTACGGCCGTGGAGATCACCGGCGACCGTGCACCCGCCTCGACGCTTCCCCGAGCCCGCTGAGCATCTCATCCGCCTCCCTGTGAGCTCCTGAGTCGAACCCCTCTCCTCCCCGCTCCGTTTGCTCGCTGTAGATGCCGCCCCCTTGCTCGCCGTAGCATGCCACCGCACAAGCCCGCCGTCAACGAGGCTTCGGTGCCCAATTGGCTCCGTGCACATGCCCGTCGTCTTCAGGAGCGCTCGTAGCACCCGTAGGACCAAACCGTTGGACCTCCGGTGCCCTGTGTCGTAGTTTCATCGGCACCCGAGCTCCGGCCGCCGTCGTTTCCGGCCACCCCAGCTGCTCCGGCTTGTTTCGTTGGATGCCCGACTCCTCTAGCTCTCTGTAGATGCCCTCCGCCTCTAATTTGGTCATCGGAACGCAGTTTCCGAGCCGCGCCGCCGTCCTAGCTCTCTCCGGCGGCGAGACGCCGGTGGGTTTGACCTGTTTTGACCACGCCTGGACCCCCCTGTGTCACTGACATGTGGGGCCGGCCGTTGACTAATCTCAGTTTAGGTTTTTAATTAAGTACTAATTGATGTCATTAGTTTAGTGAGCCACTGACATGTAGGGCCCAGCCCCTGTTAACTTTAGTTTAGTGTTAAGCTCTTTTTAGTTAGCTCCAGAGACACTGACATGAGGGACCCACTGGTCAGGTTTGACCTGGGCGCCCTGTTGACTTGTTGACGTCAGCATGATGTCATGCTGACATAGTAAATGATTTTCCAGGATTATTTGATTTAAAAACAATTCAGGAAATTCCAGAAAATGCTTTAAACTTGAAAAAATCATATAAATTCAACAGTAGTTCAAATGGAAAAGATTTATATATGAAAATTGATCAGAAAAATCCAATCTTTCCAATGGAACTGGTTTCATGCATGTTTGAGCAAGTTAACCTTGCTGTATACATCAGAACATGATAATGCACTTAAATAATCAATAGTTTGGGTTTCAATTTGAATCCTTGATTCAAATGGGCTCAAACCCTTCTGGTTATAGTTGCATTAGCCCAAAACACATGCATCTTGCCATATCATGAGCATGCATCATATTGTTGCATTTGTTTGCTTATTGATTGTATCGCCGGTATTCTCCGTGTTAGGTCCTGCTCCCGAGGATACTCCTGCGTATCCAGCTGAAGAGGAGTACCCGACAACCACTCTGTCAGGCAAGAAGTCATTGATCATTCTGATACAAACCCATCTTCTCGCTCCTGCTCTCTTTTACTGCATTAAGGCAACAGCATGTGAACTGCTACTTGCTGCGGTAGTTGAACCCTATTCCCTTGCATGACCTGTCATTACCATAGTAAATAGTTGAAACCCACTAGCATGTGTAGGAGTTGATTGAGCCATGTGATGTGTGATCCACCATGCTATTTGTTTATGTTGCCTGCTATGATTAGAGTTGTGTCAGGTCTGGTTCATCTGGGTGATGGATCAGAGTGAAATGAGCATACCGGTAAAGAGAAGGAAGTGTGGAACATGTTTGGTAAAGGTATCGATGAAAGGCCATGTAGGAGTACGTGGTGGGTTGTTTCATTGGAACCGTCCATAGGACCCGAGATCTGTATGTGTGGTTCAAGTTCCAGCTACTACCATGCATTGGGCCCGAAACCAATGGACCCTCTCGGCTTATTAATTACCCTCGATCTCTGTCCAGGAGTTGCAACTAGTTTCTGGTGTTTGTAGTTTACTGGTGGTCGTGCACAGCGCTGACCCTTGGGGTGGGCTGTGATGCGACAGGTACGTGGCACGGTGTACCGGTTGCCCGTTTGGTGACTCGGGAACCCTGTACACATCGTTTGGGGCCGTGAGCGACACCCCGGCCGGATCTCCCCACGGATGGAACCCAAATAGGCGATAAACCTGGACGAGACACTTGTGTAGTTAGTTAGGTCGTGGACGACACCCTCGCTGGGCTTCCGCTTGAAGGTTGCCGAGTACATGTCGAGTAAACGGCGATAAGTGGTGGAAGCGTGTGTGAAGAAGTACACCCCTGCAGGGTTACCAATCTATTTGAATAGCCGTTGTTCGCGGTACGAACTACTTGATTACTCTTATAGTTCATAGACAAGTTGATGGATACTACTAAAAGCCTCAAGACAAGTGTGAGTGCCGAGGATGGCCCTTCCGTAGGATGACGGAAGAGGATCCTCGGTGGTGTATTGTTGTGGTGAGTAGAGGACTCGTGTACGTAGAAATATCTTGCAATCTGTTGAGAGTTGTAGTACAGGTTAGCCAAGAGTCAAAGCTAGCTTTCTGCTATGAACTCCACTACCCCCTGTTGATAATGTTGCATACATGATAGGTTCTGTTGTAAGACTTGCTGAGTACCTTTGTACTCATGTTTGCTTAATAACTGTTGCAGAGGAGAACCATGCCCCTTCTGAAGGGTTCTACATAGACGTTGACGTCGACGAGTAGCTTGCTACCCAGATGGAGATCTGGAGCTTGTGAAGGGCCTTGTAGATAGTCAGGCTACATCAAGCCTGTTTTAAATGTCCAAGTTGTCTGTACTCAGACATGTTAGCTTCCGCTTGTGCTTGTATGACTGTATGACTTGAGTGTTGGGTCATGTGACCCCTACCTATATGGATATCTTATGTATGGCTCTTGGAGCCTCTTAAATAAAGTACTTTGAGTCATAGAGTTCTGTTGTGATGCAATGTTGTATTTGCACATATTGAGCATATTGTGTGTATGATTGAAATGCTTGGTATGTGTGGGATCCGACACCTAGTTGTTTTCCTTTGGTAGCCTATCTTATAGGGAAATGCCTCCTAGTGCTTCCAATGAGCCTTGGTAGCTTGCTACTTCTCGGAACACATAGGCTGGCCGGCATGTGTCCTTCTTCGTTCCTGTGTCTGTCCCTTAGGGGAAATGTCACGCGTTGTTCCTTTAAGTCCATGTAGCTTGCTACGACTTGGTGATGACCGACACGTTCGTTGCTGGGTCATGGATGCCTGTCTCTGTAATTTAGTGCCACTTTTGGTTTATAACTAGCCATGTCGGCCTGGGTTCTCTGTCATATGGATGCTAGCGACACTGTCATATACGTGTGCCAAAATGCGCAAACGGTCCCGGGCCAGGTAAGGTGGCACCCATGGGGATACCGTGCCTAAGGCCGCAAAGTGATATGACGTGTTACAGCTAGATCGGTGTGACTTAGGATTGGGATCCTGACAGCGTTGGCATCAGAGCCGGACTGCCTGTAGGTTTCTCAAGCCAAACTAGTCGATGTTGAGTCTAGAAAAATTCTTAGTTATATGTAGGGGAATTTATTGTGGAAGGGAATGTAAGGCTCCTTTTACTTCTTTACCTTATGCCCTTCTGATCTGAGTCAGTCTATTTCTTTCCACGGGGATTTAGGACTAGGCCTCTTATCCTTACTAGGTTCACGTGTTACTAATTCGTAGACTCTTAGGATTGCTGGTTTCAAGCCTCAGTTCAGTTTCTACCCTTTTAGTATGATGATTTGTTGGACCCGGAACCTTGATATGATATTGTTGAGTGGCTATGCTATCATTTGTATGATGTCTCAATTTTTTTTTGAGCATTTACAGTTGTTATGCTGCCCGATTTCTTCCAGAAACACTAATGCCTTTGCATTACTTCGTGTTTCAGATGTCTGGCCGCACACCTCACCAAGTGGTTCGTTTGACTCGGTGCATTAATGTGCTCGGTCACATGGCCATGCTAGTCCGTGTGTTGACTGAGACCGGTTACCGCTGGTATCCTGAGTACACCGTGGAGGAACAGTACCGGGATTTCAATCAGAGTCAGTATTTCTGCACAGTCCGGATATACCCCTCATATCCCGGAGCTAACGACCCCATCCATTGGTCTTATGGATTCGGGGTTACTATCCAGATGGCAGTGGGGATGCCGCTTATTCTATGATGACCATCCTCCGGGCTAGGCATGCCATGTTGCTGAACACTCAGTTCTGTTACATGCCAGCCTCACTTCCCGGAGAGGAAGGCTACTACACTGGACTGTATACTGATGCTGCTCATGAGGAGCCACTGCTTCAGACTACTATTCAGATGCTGGAGGATAGGGACCGTGAGGTCCATGCCCTCCGAATGGAGCTGTATAACACTCGAGCCACCCACTGGACTACTTTGACACGCTTGCACCTGCTGTGCATGCTGGATATCTGGATATGCGGGATTTGTACCCCGTGCGGACTCGTCTGCCTGATCGTATGGATTGGCGTGACGTTGGGGGTATTACACCTCCACGTGGGCGTCGGTTACCACCAGCATCAGGCCCGAGGCCACATCCATGTCCCTATGGTCCACAGCCTTTGAGTGCTCGAGAGTTTCAAGATCCATCTGTTCCACTTCCAGGATACGGTGGAAATCTTTATGAAGATTACAACGGGAATGTCTGAGCTAGACCGTGGCAGTAGTAGTATCATAGTAGTTGTATTTCCACAGTCCTGCGCGTCTTGTGGAATATGACTTAGTGTGTACTGAGTTCCGGAGGTGTAGTTAAATAATGTATAGGAGCTTGGAATGCCTCTGATGGGATGTATCGTCTTTCACCGTAGTTGTACTTTAGCCTTGGCTTGTACTAAACTATGTATGGTGTGTATGACCACTGGTGTATATATGGCAGTTTCTATATTACCATGTCGTACGGATGAACATCTCTGCATTCTGTGTCATCCATTACATTCTGCACTCCTATGTCAAGTTCTTGCCATCCTTGTCTAAACCGTTGTTTTGTTTTCCTAGGATGGTCAACACTCGCAGCACTCCTGCTGCTCAGGAGCAGGGTGAGGCTAGTGGGGCTAGAGATGAGAATCTTCCCCAGCCACCCTCCTTGGATGAAGTTATGCTCGAGGCAGAACGGAACAAGAAAGAGACCAACTGTCTGCTGAAACGCATAGAGCAGAACACTGGGTTTCGTCAGAGGAATGACGTGGTGTCAATCAACGACTTTACCAAGATGTGCCCACCCAAGTTCCATCATTCCACCGAACCTCTGGATGCGGATGACTGGCTTCGTAGTATCACCCACAAGCTACACTCTGCCCGTGTGGCCGAAGCTGACAAGGTTACCTACGCCGCCTACCATCTTGAGGGCCCTGCCAGTCTCTGGTGGGAGAACTTTGAGGCTATACGTCCTGCTGGCCAAATCACTACTTGGGTTGAGTTCAGTGAGGCATTTCGTGAACATCACATTCCGGAAGGTCTCATGGATCGCAAGCGGGAGGAATTCTGCAATTTCACCCAGGGCCGGTTAACCGTGGATGGCTATAGTCGCGAGTTTGGCAACTTGGCACGCTATGCACCTGAGGAAGTATCCACCGATTCCAAGAAGCAGGCGAGGTTCCTCAAGGGACTCAGCCCTGAACTCCGCCGAGATCTACGTCTGCACGAGTGCACTTCCTTCCAGAAGCTGGTAAACAAAGCTATCAGTGCTGAGACGGGCCAGACTGATTTCGAAGCCACACGCAAGCATCCTCGTGACTTTGGTTCCTCATCTGGCTCTGGCTCTCACAAGCGCCGTGTGTGGGTTCCTAACACTGCTCTGCCACCCAAGTACACACCGAGGCCATCCTATGAGGCGCCTCGCCCAACTCAACAGTATGCACCTGCCAAGACTTATGGAGGACCACCTACCAACTTTTCTCCATGCACTGGCACTGTGACATGCTTCAAGTGTGGAGAACCGGGGTACTACATGCATGAGTGTCCTCGGAACCAGCCAGGAAAACCCGTTGGCCGTGGTAAGCCAACCGGCAAGGTGAATTATGTCAAGCCAATCCCCACTGCACGTGGTCATGTCAACTATGTCTCCGCTGAGGAAGCTTATGAGGATCCTAACATCGTCCTTGGTACGCTTCTTGTTAACTGCCATCCGGCATCTGTTCTTTTCGATACTGGAGCATCCCATTCGTTCATACCTGAGAGCTATGCTCGAATGCACAACATGAATTTTTGTGACATGCCTACTTCCATGGTTATTCAAACTCCTGGTTCAAAGTGGCAAACCTCTAGGGTAAGCCATGGAAATGAAATTCTTGTCGATAGACTTGTTTTCCTTGCATCCCTAATTGCTCTCAAGTCCTCGGACATAAACATCATCTTGGGTATGGATTGGATGACAACTCATTACGCCAAGATTGATTGTTACACTAGGACCGTTCAACTTACACACCCATCCGGCAAGACCGTCAATGTCTTAACCCGAATGGCTGAGCATCAGCTCTACTCTCTTAATGCCAGCCCTCTACCAGAATTCAAAGATATCCTGGTAGTCCGTGACTTTCCAGATGTTTTTCCAGAAGAACTGCCAGATGTTCCACCTGACAGAGATATCGAGTTCGTGATAGATCTTATTCCAGGAACTGTCCCGATCTCTAGGAGACCTTATAAGATGGCACCCCTAGAATTAGCTGAGCTTAAGAAACAACTCGATGAGTCCTTGAAAAAGGGTTTCATCCGTCCTAGTTCTTCCCCTTGGGCTTGTCCCCTCCTCTTCGTCAAGAAGAAGGATGGAACGGAACGGATGGTTGTAGATTACCGACCTGTCAATCTGGTCACCATAAAGAACAAGTATCCGCTCCCCAGGTTCAACGACCTGTATGATCAGCTCGCTGGATCCTCAGTCTTTTCTAAAATGGATTTGAGGTTAGGCTACCATCAAATCAAAATCAAGAACGGGGACATTCCTAAAACGGCTTTTGTTACTCGTTATGGCCAATACGAGTACACCGTCATGTCCTTCGGATTAACCAATGCCCCAGCCACCTTCTCCCGGCTAATGAATTCAATATTCATGGAGTATTTGGATAAATTCGTCGTGGTATACCTCGATGATATACTCATCTACTCCAACAAGAAAGATCATGCCGAGCATCTAAGGCTGGTATTGACAAACCTTCGAGAGCACCGCCTTTATGCCAAATTCTCTAAATGTGAATTCTGGTTGCCGGAAGTGACCTATCTAGGTCATGTGATCTCTGGCAAGGGTATTGCTGTCAATCCCGAGCGAGTTCAAGCCGTCCTTGATTGGACTCCCCCTGAATCGGTCAAGCAAGTTAGGAGTTTCCTTGTCTTAGCGAGCTATTGCCGACGCTTCGTCGAGAATTTCTCCAAGGTTGCTAAACCTCTAACTGAACTCCTCATGAAAGATAAAAAGTTTGAGTGGACCCCACAGTGCGAGTCCAGCTTTCAGGAACTGAAAAGACGCCTGACATCTGCATCCGTACTGGTACCACCAGACTTTTCCAAGGATTTTATTATCTACTGCGACGCCTCGCGACAAGGACTAGGTTGCATACTCATGCAAGATCGTCAAGTGATCGCATACGCATCTCGACAGTTGCGTCCACATGAGGATAACTATCCTACACATGATCTAGAGCTTGCAGCTGTAGTCCACGCACTCAAAACATGGCGACATTACCTTCTTGGTAATCGCTGTGAAATCTTCACTGATCACCAAAGTTTGAAATACATCTTCACCCAACCGGATCTAAATCTCAGGCAAAGACGTTGGGTTGAGTTGCTCACAGACTACAACTTAGGAATCACTTACACCCCTGGGAAGGCCAATGTCATGGCTGACGCACTAAGCCGTAAGTCTTATTGTAACAACTTGATGTTACAACAAGGGCAACCACTTCTTCACGAGGAATTTCGTAAGCTTAACCTTCACATTGTTCCTCGAGGATTCCTTTCCACCTTGGTGGCGGAACCTACCCTTACGGATCAGGTCATCAAAGCACAGAAGGTTGATCCGGGAATCTCCCGTATCAAGAGGAACATCAAGAAAGGAGTTGCGGGATGTTTCTCAATTGATGATCAAGGAGTCGTGCTCTTTAGCAACCGCTTAGTGGTTCCTAAGGTACGAAACCTGAGACGGTTGATCCTTAAGGAGGCTCATGAATCTCCTCTCACGATTCATCCCGATAGTACCAAAATGTATCAGGACCTACGCCAGAGGTTCTGGTGGACTAGGATGAAGAGAGAAATCGCTCAATTTATTGCTAACTGCGATGTGTGTCGTCGCGTCAAAGCAGAGCATCAACGGCCTGCTGGCACCCTTCAACCTTTAGCTATTCCTAAATGGAAATGGAACAAGATCGATATGGACTTCATTACCGGGTTTCCCAGGACCAGGAAAGATAATAATGCTATCTTCGTCGTTATCGACCGCCTCTCCAAAGTAGCTCATTTCCTGCCTGTTCGAGAGAGTATTACCTCTAGCCAGCTAGCAGATTTATATATCTCTTGGATAGTATCACTTCATGGTGTGCCGTTCGAGATTAACTCAGACCGTGGAAGTCTTTTCACTTCACAATTTTGGGAAAGTTTCCAGAATGCTATGGGGACTCATCTCTCTTTCAGCACCGCCTTCCATCCTCAGTCTAGTGGTCAAGTGGAACGAGTCAATCAAATTCTGGAAGATATGCTTCGAGCCTCTGTCATCTCTTTCGGTATGGAATGGGAGAAGTGTCTTCCATTTGCCGAATTCGCTTATAACAATAGTTATCAAGCCAGCTTGGGCAAGGCTCCCTTTGAAGTTTTATATGGACGAAGATGTCGAACACCTCTTAACTGGTCAGAAACCGGGGAAAGACAATTCTTTGGTCCGGATATGATCCAGGAAGCAGAAGAGCAAGTTCGCATCGTTCGTGAGAAATTGAAAACAGCCCAGTCTCGCCAGAAGAGCCAATATGATAGTCATCATAAGGCTGTGACTTTTGAAGTCGGCGATAAGGCTTACCTTCGGGTTACTCCTCTTAAGGGAACCCATCGCTTCGGTATCAAAGGCAAATTGGCCCCTCGTTACATCGGTCCTTTTCGCATTCTTGCCAAACGAGGAGAAGTTGCCTACCAATTGGAACTACCTCCGCACCTTTCCAGAGTTCATGATGTCTTCCATTTTTCTCAACTCAGGCGTTGCTTCTCGGATCCTATCCGCGGAGTGGACCACGAAACGCTTCATCTCCAGGACAATCTCACATATCGAGAATACCCCGTTCGTATTCTTGATCAAACCGAGCGTACAACTCGACATCACAATATCAAGTTTCTCAAGGTTCAATGGTCACATCATTCCGAGAGTGAAGCTACCTGGGAAAGGGAGGATCGTCTTCGACTTGAGTACCCCACCCTCTTTCCGGAGGAACCCGAATCTCGGGACGCGATTCTTTTGAGTGGGGGTGAGTTGTCACATCCCTAGTCAGTGCTTGCATTAGGACTAGCTAGAGTGTGCATCATGTTTACTTTCCAAAGAAACTTGAAATGGGAATGACAGAAACCCCAGCACCCCTCTTCTAACAACTAGGGTTTTATAAAATCTTTTCCAATGTACCCAAAATGCCCTTCAAAAATGTTCATCATTTCTGCCTTGGTCTTAAACCTCTGCCAAAAATGGTGCACAAATTTCTAGGACATCCAAGGTCTCTGGATTAATTCATATGGTATTTGCATTTGGCCATTTAAATGTTATAAAATATTTTATGTGCCCAAATAATCATAAACTAAAATGTTCCATACTGTTCATATTATATACAGTGGGCATGACTAGTTCTATGAGTTATAAAAATGTTTTGGCATTTTTATTAATTCAACAAAGTTGCAAAAGAAATGAAACAGAAAGTAAATAGAAAAAAATAGAAAAGGCAGACTTACCTGAGCCCACCTACCTGCCTGGCCCAGCCGGCCCAGCCCACAAGGGGCATCCCCGTCTTCTTCGCCGCGCCAGTGCACGAAGTAGCTCGGTGGCGAGCGCCGACGACGCGCCGGCCACCTCCTGCCTGCCTGGCTGGCCTCCTCGACCCTCTGGATGGAACCGGACGACGCCATGCAGACCCCCTCGACCGTTTCCCCTCTCCCCCGTGCCTTTCCCCTCCTCTCTCCCCTCCGCCGAGCTCCATCGAGCGAGCTCGTTGCCGTCGATCGCTCCCACCGTGCCCTACGCCACTCCCTCGCCTCCCCGATGCACCTTTAGCTCCGCCGCATCGTCCCGAAGCTCCCCACCGACGCACACGACGCCACAAGCCCTGCAACGCCCTCCCCGTCGCCGTCTTCAACCTACGGCCGTGGAGATCGCCGGCGACCGTGCACCCGCCTCGACGCTTCCCCGAGCCCGCTGAGCATCTCATCCGCCTCCCTGTGAGCTCCTAAGTCGAACCCCTCTCCTCCCCGCTCCGTTTCCTCGCTGTAGATGCCGCCCCCTTGCTCGCCGTAGCACGCCTCCGCACAAGCCCGCCGTCGATGAGGCTCCGGTGCCCAATTGGCTCCGTGCACATGCCCATCGTCTTCTGGAGCGCTCGTAGCACCCGTAGGAACCAACCGTTGGACCTCCGGTGCCCTGTGCCGTAGTTTCATCGGCACCCGAGCTCCGGCCGCCGCCGTTGAGGTCGCCGCCGTCGTTTCCGGCCACCCCAGCTGCTCCGGCTTGTTCCGTTGGATGCGCGACTCCTCTAGCTCTCTCTAGATGCCCTCCATCGCTAATTTGGTCATCGGAACGCAGTTTCCGAGCCGCGCCGCCGTCCTGGCTCTCACCGGCGGCGAGACGCCGGTGGGTTTGACCTATTTTGACCACGCCTGGACCCCCCCTGTGTCACTGACATGTGGGGCCGACCGTTGACTAATCTCAGTTTAGGTTTTTAATTAAGTACTAATTGCTGTCATTAGTTTAGTGAGCCACTGACATGTGGGGCCCAGCCCCTGTTAACTTTAGTTTAGTGTTAAGCTCTTTTTAGTTAGCTCCATAGACACTGACATGAGGGACCCACTGGTCAGGTTTGACCTGGGTGCCCTGTTGACTTGCTGACGTCAGCATGATGTCATGCTGACGCAGTAAAGGATTTTCTGGGATTATTTGATTTAAAAACAATTCAGGAAATTCTAGAAAATGCTTTAAACTTCAAAAAATCATATAAATTCTACAGTAGCTCAGATGGAAAAGATTTATATATGAAAATTGATCAGAAAAATCCAATCTTTCCAATGGCACTGGTTTCATGCATGTTTGAGCAAGTTAACCTTGCTGTATACATCAGAACATGATAATGCACTTAAATAATTAATAGTTTGGGTTTCAATTTGAATCCTTGATTCAAATGGGCTCAAAGCATTCTGGCTATAGTTGCATTAGCCCAAAACACATGCATCTTGCCATATCATGAGCATGCATCATATTGTTGCATTTGTTTGCTTATTGATTGTATCGCCGGTATTCTCCGTGTTAGGTCCTGCTCCCGAGGACACTCCTGCGTATCCAGCTGAAGAGCAGTACCCGACAACCACTCTGTCAGGCAAGCAATCATTGATCATTCTGATACAAACCCATCTTCTCGCTCCTGCTCTCTTTTACTGCATTAAGGCAACATCGTGTGAACTGCTACTTGTTGCGGTAGTTGAACCCTATTCCCTTGCATGACCTGTCATTGCCACAGTAAATAGTTGAAACCCACTAGCATGTGTAGGAGTTGATTGAGCCATGTGATGTGTGATCCATCATGCTATTTGTTTATGTTGCCTGCTATGCTTAGAGTTGTCTCAGGTCTGGTTCATCTGGGTGATGGATCAGAGTGAAATGATCATACCGGTAAAGAGAAGGAAGTGTGGAACATGTTTGGTAAAGGTATCGATGAAAGGCCATGTAGGAGTACATGGTGGGTTGTTTCATTGGAACCGTCCATAGGACCCGAGATCTGTATGTGTGGTTCAAGTTCCAGCTACTACCATGCATTGGGCCCGAAACCAATGGACCCTCTCGGCTTATTAATTACCCTCGATCTCTGTCCATGAGTTGCAACTAGTTTCTGGTGTTTGTAGTTTACTGGTGGTCATGCATAGCGCTGACCCTCGGGGTGGGCTGTGATGCGACAGGTACGTGGCACGGTGTACCGGTTGCCCGTTTGGTGACTCGGGAACCCTGTACACATCGTTTGGGGTCGTGAGCGACACCCTAGCCGGATCTCCCCACGGATGGAACCCAAATAGGCGATAAACCTGGACGAGAGAATTGTGTAGTTAGTCAGGTCGTGGCCGACACCCTCGCTGGGCTTCCGCTTGAAGGTTGCCGAGTACATGTCGAGTAAACAGCGATAAGTGGTGGAAGCGTGTGTGAAGAAGTACACCCCTGCAGGGTTACCAATCTATTCGAATATCCGTTGTTCGTGGTACGGACTACTTGATTACTCTTACAGTTCATAGACAAGTTGATGGATACTACTAAAAGCCTCAAGACAAGTGTGAGTGCCGAGGATGGCCCTTCCGTAGGATGACGGAAGAGGATCCTCGGTGGTGTATTGTTGTGGTGAGTAGAGGACTCATGTACGTAGAAATATCTTACAATCTGTTGAGAGTTGTAGTATAGGTTAGCCAAGAGTCAAAGCTAGCTTTCTGCTATGAACTCCACTACCCCCTGTAGATAATGTTGCATATATGATAGGTTCTGTTGTAAGACTTGCTGAGTACCTTTGTACTCATGTTTGCTTAATAACTGTTTGCAGAGGAGAACCCTGCCCCTTCTGATGGGTTCTATATAGACGTTGACGTCGACGAGTAGCTTGCTACCCAGACGGAGATCTGGAGCTTGTGTAGGGCCTTGTAGATAGTCAGGCTACATCAAGCCTGTTTTAATTTCCAAGTTGTCTGTACTCAGACATGTTAGCTTCCGCTTGTGCTTGTATGACTGTATGACTTGAGTGTTGGGTCATGTGACCCCTACCTGTATGGATATGTTATGTATGGCTCTTGGAGCCTCTTAAATAAAGTACTTTGAGTCATAGAGTTCTGTTGTGATGCAATGTTGTATTTGCACATATTGAGCATATTGTGTGTATGATTGAAATGCTTGGTATGTGTGGGATCCGACACCTAGTTGTTTTCCTTTGGTAGCCTATCTTACAGGGAAATGCCTCCTAGTGCTTCCAATGAGCCTTGGTAGCTTGCTACTGCTCGGAACACATAGGCTGGCCGGCATGAGTCCTTCTTTGTTCCTGTGTCTGTCCCTTAGGGGAAATGTCACGCGTTGTTCCTTTAAGTCCATGTAGCTTGCTACGACTTGGGTTCATACGTTGATGACCGACACGTTCGTTGCTGGGTCATGGATGCCTGTCTCTATAATTTAGTGCCACTTTTGGTTTATAACTAGCCATGTCGGCTCGGGTTCTCTGTCATATGGATGCTAGTGACACTGTCATATACGTGTGCCAAAATGCGCAAACGGTCCCGGGCCAGGTAAGGTGGCACCCATGGGTATACCGTGCGTGAGGCCGCAAAGTGATATGACATGTTACAGCTAGATCGGTGTGACTTAGGATCGGGGTCCTGACAAGAAGATTGGGTGATCTTTGATGAAATCAACAATACACTGCCTCCGGAACAATTGAAAGAATGGCACAAGGGTAAGAATGATTTCACACGGCACTCCGGTTAAAAAGAGAGGCAAAACTTCATAAGATGAGAGAACTAGAATGGAGGTCACAACACTCTAGTTGAATGGATAAGCAAAGGAAAGAACATGATCTCGATAAAATGAGATGATGGTTTGGAGAGAGCAACATCACAATGCCTCCGGAATAAAAGAATAGATGCTAGATCATTGGAAAGAAAAGAACGGAGAAGAAAATGACAACTTCTCCACAATTGAATTTGGAAAGCATCCTTACAAAGAAGGGTTGAACGGAGTTGTTGGAAAATCAACAACAAAAAGAATAAGCTTGATGTGGCTTATGGAAAACATCTCAAAACTTGAGGTGAAATTCTGCCACTAACTTAAACAATTGATTGGATTGAGATCAACAATGAAACGTAAAACTTATTTCACCGGGAGGATAAATGAAGAAATTGGGTCATTTATAAGCACCACAATAGCAACAATCCTTAGGGAAAGCTTTTAGGTGAAATACAACCCAAGATTACTCCAACAAAGAGATTGAAGGTCGGAAGATCTCCTCAAGAAAGAGAAATGATGGTTTTAAATATCTCATTCTTGATAACTTGTGAATCATGAAACAAGAAGGGAAAATTGCTAAGAATAGTATAACACCACCTCAAAAGATAAGGGAGCAAGAATTGCACTTCAAAATGCATGAAGAAGAATACTTGAGCTCCAACAAGAATCTTGATGAAGACTTCGAGGATGAATTAAATCCTGATGAACCACCATGAAAACTCCGGTAACAAATGGATGAGAATTGAAGGATGAAAAGAATAAGATTGAAGCCTTGCAATGATTAGATGAAGATTTGCCGAGGTAATTGAGAGAGTTTGGAACTCCGGAAGAAAAGATGAACAACCAATAATTTGATATCATGAACAAACTTCAGACAAAGGAATTAAATCACCTTGAACAAATAAGAATAAGAATTATGTCATGCTTATCCTTCACCAATTTAAATTGATGGCAAATAATGGATTTGGCATACTACTTATTCCCGTTGCAAAGAATTAAAGAGAGATCTCACACAATCTTGAGAAAGTATTCAACGAATCACCGGTAGGATTTCAGAAAGAACAAATGAATTGATATGATGACAAAGGAAAATGAATTTTTGAACGAACCACCATAAGAATATGGAGACGAACGAAGAGGCATCAATTAAGAATAGTTGGAGGACGAAGTTGCAAACTGAGAACGAAGAAATCTTCTGAAATGATGGCCTTCGGAGGATCACAATGGAAAGAATTGATGAAATGCTTCGGATGGGAAAGGAGAGGAATTCCTCACACTCGAAACAACTATGAGGATGGCATGAAGCTAGAATGATGAATCTTCAAGAGAACGGACCAAGTTTTAGGAGAAACTCTTCTCCGGTCCTCACATGTTGAGAAGAACGACGAGAATACCATGAAGAATTTTTGCAATACTCCGGAAGAATGAGAAGGGTAAAGGTGGAGTTAAAGATGAAAATAATTGGAAACAAACTTGGAGAAGGCTTGTGACTGATGGAAATCATTCTTACGTCACACTTTGAAAAGAATTTCAGAATAACTCCGGAAAAAATTAGAAGTGTCAGGTAAGGTCCTGAGAAAAGACCTGTGGGTTAGGGCCCACTGAAAAGAAACTCCGCTGGGAAAGATTGCTTAAGAGATATTGCACCAGTTGAATTGAATGGCTTGAATAAGGAGACAGTCCTCAAAATAGCTTGAACGGATTAAGAATTGAAACACGAATCTTCCAAGAAATCTTCAGCACTCCGGAGAAGAATTAGAGGGAGTTGAATAATAAGAGAGACTTTGGATAAGAAATTCCAACAATGGAAAACATGTGAAACAAAAAGGAAGAGATATGATCATGACCAAAGCTTGAATTTAATCCACCGGAGAAGAAACGAGAACAGAGAATGATAAACCGTGAGCATCTTCCTGAGAAATCACCGGATAATGAAATTGAAAGAAAAGAATGAAGAAACGTCACATGAATAAAATGGATATTTCATTTGAGAATTACTGGCTCCGAGAAGAAGAAGGGTGGGAGGGTGGGGAAACAAAGACAACTTGGGATGAATGAAACAGACACCGTTGAGAAAAGACTGAGAGTGGATCTTGCAGATGATGAAGAGATCGAGTTAACTTGAAGAGAAGCACGCCGGTTGAAAGGAATTTAACATAGCAATCTCGATGATCAAGAAGGATTACCACTCCCATATAAATATGAGAACACCGATTAGGAAAGGTATGGAATCACCACTTGACATCGAAGCAACTCGAATACCAGAATCAAAAGAAAACAAAGGATAGATATGTTGCAACATAATCTTCACAATATCGTTCGACAGAGAATTGAACGAACGAATTCCATAGCTTGATGGTACAACAACTTGTCTGAGGCCACGACCGGATGGGACATCCTACAGGTGTATACTAGCCCTCGGGTTTCCCCGAGGTGGCCCCGCAGGCTGGCAAGTTTGGACCAACACTCAAGACGAGCACTGGCCCGAGGGGTTAATTAATAAATCCTTGGGTTAATTACTCCCTCAGCAAGTTTCTGTTGTTAGGCAGAGCGTAAAACCAAAGTTGGGTCTTGCTGGAAAAGCTTTAAGCAGTGCAAATTATCGAGGGGGGCCCATAAACCCCAATCGTGTTAGGAATGCAATATCAAGGAACATTAGATCGGTTTATCGGTTCCTAAGGTGGCATGAGTGGAACAAAACATCGAGCAAAAGGCCAAGCCTTCCACCCATTGCCAAGTATATAGGTGTGTTAATATATTTAAGAGATATTGTGATATTCCAACAACAAGTTTCCGACATGGAGCAATCTTCATCTTCACCTGCAACTAACAACGCTATAAGAGGGGCTGAGCAAGTGGGTAACATAGCCAAAGAACGGTTTGCTGGGAAGGTGTCAAAGGTTAGAGGTTTCATGGCAACAATAGGAGGCTGACAAACAGACATAGGCATCGAGGCATATCTAAAGAGCGAGACAACTAGCATAGGCAAAGATAGAGGTGATATCGGGGAATGGTCATCTTGCCTGGGATTCCGCAAGGAAGAAGAACGATTCCATGAAGTAGTCAAACAAAACCTTACAACTCCGAAGCGAAACCGAAGCTAAAGATAGAAGTGAACCGGAAAGAAGCAAACAACACGGTAAACACACATATCATAACCATGTCATGATGCACAAGCAAGTATGATGCATGTCTAATTTAATTATGCATGGCATGGCAAAGTGCACAAACAACACTACAATTTAAGTGGAGCTCAATATGCAACGAGTTGCATATTGACAAAACACCACATTATATTTATTTAGTTGACTCTCGTTTACTTACAAGACAAGATTACATGTTTGTTAACATGGCAAGAGGTGAAACAAGAGTAAACTAGCTATCTAGGCATTTTAAATGAGGCTAGAAATAACAACAACAATTCCGGAAAATCCCCACATGTCATTTAGCAATTTTAAAGCAAACAACAATTTTATACATTTTAATGTTGTTCTCATGATGCGGATGATTTTTTTTAGTTTTATGCAATTTTTGTTAAAAGTTGACATGAGCATGTTATCAAGCATTTGTCACCGTGGTGGAAAGGAAGGGGTGCCACGCGAAGATTCCGAAAATGATGCCACAGCAACATATCGGTTCCGGTAACTCGTTGAGAGACCGGTGCAAAAGAAAGGTGGCAAGAGCATGTCATGCAAGAAATAGGTGGGGTAATCCCGTTAACCGGGTTCCCACAAGTCGGCGACAAGGCAACAAAGGTCAACGTGTAATGACAAACGGGCACGGTGCAACACGGGATGCAACTCATACAACAAGCATGCGTTCACGGGCGTCGTCTCGCGGTATACCTTCGGAGCGTGCATTTCGGACCGATTCGAGATCGTAGTGGAAGTAGTGGTACTCGCGGGTCATCGTCGAAGTTGTCGTTCACGTTGCCAAAAGGAAGTAGTCGTTCACGTTCGAAGATGTACTCGTTTTCGTAGAGGAACTTGGTGTATTCCAACCCGGGTCTTCGGCGACGGTAGTGGTACTGGGTTCGAGTTCGTTCGAGGCCGTCGTGGTACTTGCCGTAGGGGTACCTGTCGCATCGTCGGGCGTAGTGGTACTTGACGGTCGGTGGAAGTCGTGGTACTCGGGGTCTCGATGACGGTAGTCGTTCACGTTGTCTGGGAGGGACTTGCACATCGAAGATCTTCGGTCTCACGGTACTTGGCGATACGAAGCGGTTCCTGGACTCGTTGTAGCACATGACAAAAGGCACCGAGACATCTGGAGGTGCACGGGGCAGTAACCAAGAAGGCGATGGTGGAGACGCGACAGAAGCAGCTGTCGCGAGGGAAGCCGGTGGCGCGGGGCGTGACGGCTACGGGGCCGCTGGAGACAGAGGCGTGGCCTCGCTACGATGAAGGTGGATCAGCGGAGGTTTGGGTCGCCTGCAGCACGGCAGTGCAGCGGGGCGACGGGGATGGACGGAGCCGTTGGAGAAGCAGGCGCGGAGGAGGCGGCTCCAGGGTGGTCCACAGCCGGATCCGGGCCGGAGATGGCCGGGGACACTCCGTGGTGACGGAGGCGAGCTTCCGAGGGATGAGGCTGGGACGAGCGGCGCTGGTCGCCAACGAGAGCGACGGGGAGGACCGGAGGCGCGCGCGGTGCCTGAGGTGGCTTGGTGCCATTGGAGGAGAGGGTCGGGCGCCGGGCGCCTGGGCGTCGAAGGAGGAGCAGGGGACGGTGGAAAGGTTTCGGATGATGCGCTTGGGGGCGCAGGCTCCATGGCGGGGCAGCGCTCGGGCCAGGCGAGGTCGCCGGCGAGGCGGGAGAAGGAGGCGGCGCTAGAGGAGAGGGACGCGAAGGAGGAGAGCATCGAGCGAAGAGGCAGATGGGGATCAGGATCGGGCACGGGCGCGAGGACGAGGTCGAGGGTGGCGGCGCAAGAAAAAGAGGAGGGAGAGGGGATCGGGCTTCCTAGGGTTAGGAGCTGGTGGGATGATTGGGCCTAGTAGGCCGGCTGCTAATGGCCTCGATTGGACCCAGTTTGGCTGGGCTCTTTTTATTTTAAAACACCCTTTTAACTGCTTAACAAATAAATAGAGGGTCTAGACAAAAAAATAGAGAGAGGCGGGGGGGTCTGGAAGAATAATTTGAGCAGAAGGCCATTTTTTCTTGGACTCATAAAAATATGAGGAATATAACAAAAATGGCCTCAGGTTTTCTAGAGGAAGTAAAATCCAAACATGTTGAATTTAACTCGACATGTTTGAATTTTTAAACCCATTCAAATGAACTCCAAATGAGTTGAAATTATAGGAGGTGACCCTACACACTAGGTGTCATTTATGGGTAGATTTCGAACATTTATGGAGAAGTAAAATTGCAACTCAATTTTACTAAAAAGGTCGAAAAGGAAGGATAGGAAGTAGAGTCGGATAAAAGAAGAGTTGAAGAATAATGCAAATGTGTTATGGGCGATTCCAAGTTAATGGAATATTTTTATAATAGCTCCCTAAATATTCGGATCGAAGATCCACACAATTTATTTAGTTGAGAGCAAAGATTAATGACATGATGCAAGCACAAACAAAATAGAGCAAGCAATTAAGAAACACACGGCGAAACCCGGAATATCTGGAAATCTTCTGGAGCGTCGGTCTTCGGGCGTCACACCCCAGGCCTCGGCAGTCCAGGAGGCTACTCTGGTTGCCACGTCAAAACAGAAAGGGAAGGGAAGGCCCGGGTTAGGCCCTCGTCCCTCCGCGCGTGACCCGTCGCGCATGAGCCCACCCTGGATTTCACCAGGGGCTCACAGGCGGCGGGTATGATGCGCGCGGGGAGGGGCCTTCTCCCCCCTCCGTTCAACCTCAAGACGCCGCGCCTCCTGGTGTACCATCCCCCGGGCTGCGGAGGGTGCGTCTGGAGGTGGTATGGCAGCCCGTCCTACATGCACTAGGAGGGCCCAAGACCGCGGCTCCGTCCCCCTGCTCACGAAATCCCATACCCACTAGGCCTGACCCTGATCAGGAAGGGCTCAGGGGCCATTAGGAGTGTGGGTAGGGCGGGATCCCCCTCGCACTTCAGGGCGCCGCGTCTCTGAGCGACGTTAGCCCTAAGGGGCGAAGCGCGCTCGGAGATCATGTGAGCGGCACGCCTGGTGCTCGGAGGGGGGCCTATGGCCAAGGTCCCATCCCCCCATCATGCGCAGTGTCCCACTTCATGAATGCCGCCTTCAGGTGAGTTCATGAGGGAGCGAATTAGTGCGGGGCGGGGCCCTCAAAGCGAGGGGGCGGGAACGTCAGAAGACCTCCGCTCGTGACACTCTTACGTAATAATGAGTGGGGCTGTACACGCCCCGGAGTCTCCAGAGCATCGCCCTAGGACCTCGGGGGCTCCCTCCCACGCCGAGTGGAAGCACCATGCTCTGCGCTGGCCGTCGACACTGCGCCCTAATGGCTATGCCCACATCCGCCAGTGGTAGCCCTATGTTCCGAGCTGGGGAGAAGATTGAAGACCTGCTCAGGGGCCGGACGCGGCCCCTCCTTTTGCTATTCGCATTTGCTCCCTCTGTATCGGCTTTCTCAAGCCGATCTCGCCACAGCGCTGTAATGCCCAGGATGGGACTATATCTCCTACGTGTCGAGGCACGACTTAAAGATATAAGCCCATTCTGGAATGATCGCAAGTTTTGGTATCTTTGCACGACTCAAGTAAAAGAGGGATTAAATGCAAAAGGAGATAGTTGGCTTACACTCGCCACTTCACACAATACATTACATAAGCAAAACTTCATTCAAAACATCATAGCCCATCTAAGGGTAAGATCCAAAAGACAAGATACCAAAACAACATAAAAACCACAGGTCTAGATCGAATCCTAGTAGAAACAACTACTGATCGTCGAAAACGTCACAAGCATACGGCCACTCTCTTCATCGAGCTCCCAGTGAAGCTCTGAACCAGCTTCTGCTTCATTCTCGGCTAAACTTGCATCTGGTGTTGTAGTATCTGTGAGCCACGAGGACTCAGCAATCCCATAACCATGGGTATCAAGACTAGCAAAGCTTTGTGGGTAGGAAGAGGCAAAGTGGTGAGGTTGCGGCAGCGACTAAGCAATATATGGTGGCTAACTTACGAGTACCAGAATAAGATGAGCATCTACGCAAACGGTCGCAAAAGTAGTGATCGCTAAAGATCCTGAACTACATACGAATCAAACATAACCCCACCATGTTCTCTTCTCAAAGTGAAAAGAGACAGTCACGGTTACTCACACAGTTGTGTGTTTTACTTCGGATCAGCTGTCAAGATTGCTACAACCGGACATTAACAAATTCCAATCTGCCACATAACCGCGGGCACGGCTTTCGACAGATCATAACCCTGCAGGGATGTCCCAACTTAGCCCATCACAAGCTCTCACGATTAGCTGAAGTGATAAATATAATATCATCACCCCTTATCTTAGGGAAATCCGATCAGGCTCGGCATCCCGGTGCACAAGACATTTCGACAATGGTAAAACAAGTCCAGCAAGACCTCCCGGTGTGTCGACACCCTGATAGTAGCCGCGCGTATCTCGTCTCAGGCCACGACCGGATGGGCGATTCTACAGGTTATACCAGATACCTCGGGTTTCCCCAAGGCGGCCCCGCAGACTCCCGGTTTGGGACCAACGCCATCAGCACTGGCCCCCCCTGCTATGTAGAAAGAATCCTCAGGTAGCGCTAACTCCCTATGCAAATTTAATTAATTAATTAAGTTTTTATTATGAGCAAATTAAAACCAATGTTGGGCCTTGCTGGAGGAGTTTTATTCAAAGTCGAACTGTCAAGGGGTCCCCATCCACCCATCGTGTAAGGAACGCAAAATCAAGGAACATAATGCCGGTTTATCGGCGCCTAAGGTGGCATGAGTGGAACAAAACACCGAGCAAAAGGCCAAGCCTTCCACCCATGCCCAATATATAGGTGTGTTAATAATAATTATAGATATTGTGATATACCAACAACAAGTTCCCACCTGGAACGATCTTCATCTTCACCTGCAACTAACAACGCTATAAGAGGGGCTGAGCAAGCGGGTTACATAGCCAAACAGTGGTTTTGCTAGGAAGGTGTCAAAGGTTAGAGGTTTCATGGCAACAAGGAGAGGCTGACATAAAAGATGGGTAGCGCGACATGTAACGATAGCATCGAGACAATCTAAGCATGGCAATGGTAGTAAAGGTATCCAAGGGTATGATCATCTTGCCTGGGATTCCACAAGGAGGAAGAACGGATCCATGAAGTAGACGGAGCAACACAGTCGAGCGAATCCTCACAACTCCGGAACAAAACCGAAGCTAACTAGAGAAGCAACCGGAAAGAAGCAAACAACACGGTAAACACACAAGCATAGACATGGCATACGATGCACATCCAAGTATAATGCATGTCCGGTTTAATTATGCATGGCATGGCAAAGTGCACAAACAAGACTACAAGTTAAGTGGAGCTCAATATGCAACGAGTTGCATATTGACGAAACACCACATTTTAAATATTTAATGACTCTCGTTTATTTACAAGACAAGATTAAATGTTTGTTAACATGGCAAGAGGTGAAGCATAATAAAACTACACTATCTAGGCAATTTAAATAAGGCCGGAAAATAACAACAACATATCCGGAAAATCCCCATGAGCATGTTTAGCAATTTTTTAGCAAACAACCATTCACACATTTAAAATGTTGTTAACATGATGCGGATGACATGATCAAGTTTATGCAATTTTATTAAAAGTTGACATGAAGATGATAAGGAGTACTTGTCACCGTGGTGGAAGGAAAGGGTGCCACGGCAACGATCCGAAAATGATGCAACGGCAACATCTCGGTTCCGGTAACTCGTTGAGAGACCGGTGCAAAAGAAAAGATGGCGGCGTGAGCGAGCGGAACAAGATGAAAGGTGGGGTGATCCCGTTGCCGGGTTCCCACGGGTCGGCGACGAGGCAACCGAGGAGCATGACAAAAGACGAAACGGGCACGAAGCAAACAATCGATACATCTCATACAACCACAAGCATTCATCCACGGGCACGTCTCGGGGTTATACCTTCGGAACAAGCGTTTGTTTCGGGGCGGTTCGAGATCGTTGAGGAAGTAGTGGAAGTTGACGTTCCATAGAGGTACTCGTTATGTAGCCGTTCTCGCGATTCGTAGAGGAAGTAGGCGTTCCGTTCGTCGAGGAAGTAGTTGTACACGAGGCAACGAGGTCGTCGTGGTTCACGTTTATGTAGAGGTACTTGCGGTCTCAGCGACGGTAGTTGTACACTCGACCGTAGTCGAACTTGAAAGTCATCGGCGTCGTGGTACTTGGGGTCCTTGTTCTCGCGACGGTAGTTGTACATGGGATCTCCATGTGTAGTCGAACTTGGCGTATCCGAAGGGGTACTTGGCGTCGGTAGATGTACTCGTTCGGGTCATGTAGAGGTACTTGACGCAACACCGGGTGTAGTCGAACACGGGTCTTCGGATTTGCCGGTCTCGGGATTTGGCGACGGTAGGGGTACATGTTTATGTACATGCTCCAGTCGTCGTACACGGGTCCTCTGTCAAGTTCAACAGCACAAAGCAACACACACAAAATACACAGTGCAAGGCAGCACGGGGCGACGAGGCCATGGCAGCGGCACGGCGAACTTGACGCGGCTCCGGCGAGGAAGGAAGATAGCAGGAGGCGGTGGGACTTGATGCAGAAGTTGACCACGGCCACCAGGACGGACGAGCGCGGCGGCTGCAGAGCGCCAGCGGGATGAAGCAGGGAGGCGGGGCGGCGACCCTGCTGGCTCCGGTCGCCGATGACCCTGCTGTTGGTCGTGGCGAACAGCGACAAGGAACCGAAGGCGTCGGCGAGTTGGAGATGCGGCTCTGGCCGGCGCTGGGGATGCGGCGGGCGCGCGCGCTGGAGGGAGACAGGGGCGGCCCGGCGCTGCTCCTGGCCAGGAGGACGAGGCTGCGGAGGGCTGGGGAAGGAGGGCGCCTGCTGCGGCCTTGGGGCTCCATGGTCGGAGGTTGGCGCTCGGGATGGGGCGACCATGGCGCTGGGGAAGGAGAGATCGGGCTCGAGGTGGTGCGGGCGAGAGGGGAGATGGGGAATCGAGCACGATGGGGTTCGATGGGGATCGATGCGACGGCGGCTGAGGGAAAGAGGAGAGGTGCGGGCGACCGCTAGGGTTAGGAAGTGGATGGCGGGGCCGGGCCAAGGGTTGAGACAAGGGGCGACTGGGCCTTGGGCCAGGAGGCCGGCTGGGAACTGCTAAGAGGCCTAGAGGCCTGAAGGCTGAGAAGGAATAGGGCCTAGGAGGCCTGGGCCGGCTGCTCTTCTTCTTCTTCTCCAAAACAATAAGAGAATAGGAAGAAAGAAAAGAGAGAAAGGAAAAAAAAAGGTTAGAGAGGGGACTTTGGCATGCGGATAAATATTCCGAGCTCACAAAAATGAGCTTGAACCAAGAAAAATAGAAGTGGGCATGACCGAAAGTTTAAATTCAAATTCATTTGAATTTTTAATTCAAATGATTTGAACAAGATTGAGGCTTTGGAGAGTCCAAAAATATTGAGAATTTTTGGTGGAATTCCGGAAAGTGATGAAATAAATATGGGTAAGGTTGGAGGGCAAGAATTGAGATACAAAAGGCATGGAGAATATTATGCAAGTGTGTTATGGTGATTCCGAAGCAATGGAATAATTTTAATAATAGCTCCATAATACTAGGAGGATATGTTATGAAGAGAAGTCATCCTTCCCTCGATTTAAATGAACCGAAGGTCCACACAATTTATTTAAGTTGAGATGCAAAGATTAAAGACATGATGGCATGATGACAAGATGCAATGCAAAAAAAAAATAACACAAGCACAAATGAAACACACGGGAGAACCCAGAACCTCTGGAATCTTCTGGAATCTTCTGGGATCTTCTGGGACGTCGGTCTTCGGGCGTCACAAGCGCGACTCGTTTTTTGAATAAAAGGGAGAATTTTCGTCTGTGTTTTGCGATTTCCGCTGTGTTTCCTCGCGAGTCCATTTTTTCATCTTGCTCAGCCGAGCTGGGCTATGTCCGCAACCCCGCCCTATCACTCCTCGTGAGCAGGGGCCGAGGTGTGGGCGCATGTTCTGTCAGGTCCACGGCCGGACCGCCAACCACTCTTGCGCTCACAGCAAGTACTCGCGAGGCGCGCCCAGACGAGGTCGGCCGGCGCTCCGTCCTGACACGCGACAAAGGCTTCAATCCACAGCCTCAGGAACAAGCAAGGGGGTGCCTAAAAACCCATCCCTATAGTGTTCAATTACATCATCAAAAGTTTAAGCCTTGTGACACCCATCTCACCCGGCTCTAGAGCCACAACCAAAAACAAATTTACACCAGGAACTGGATGAAGCATCGACACCTTCTCCAGAACTGTCGGTGTCGCTCCCCTCGGGCACCGACACATCCTCGATAGTCAGAACGAGCTCCGTCACCAATCCGTTCACATGGTCGCTGACCCAATTCTCTGAGGGTCCGGCGACCGCCTTAGGCGCAGGCTCCAGCAGGGTCTTGAAGTCCATATGAGGGTCGAGACGGTGCAAGTTGCCGAAGATGCGGGAAACCGCGCCCCTTAGGACGTCGTAGCTTTGCTCCTCGACGAGCTACCGAGCCTTCCTGACCCCGCCTTCAAGACACTCCACCACCCTGGTAAAGAACCCGAGATACTCGGCGTCATCATTAACCAGTGGGCCGGTGACCCCCGAGCCATGAAGATCTCCTAGGGCCCGGCCGGCCCGGTGCCGCAAGGCCTCAAACATCTCCGAGCGGGTGTGCTGCATCCCACGGACTCGTGCGGCCTCCTCAGAAGTTCGAGCCGCGAGGGTGGAAATGTCCTCCACTTGCTGGTGAAAGCAGGACAATTCCGCCCTGACGGTGGCGCGAGCCTTCTCCGACGCTCGCTCGCGGTGTTCCGCCTCGGCACAGGCCTTCTTCGACGCCCATTTGCGATGCTCGGCTGCAACGCGAGCCTTCTCCGACATCTGCATGCGACGCTCGACACCCGCCAGTTCGCTCTTAAGTGTCGTGATCTCCTTCTGAAGCTCCTTGCGCTTGTCAGCAAAGCAAGTCTCGTGAAGCCCCAACTTCTCGCGGTAATCCTTCCGGAGATGCTCCGCCTCCCTGGCAGCCTTCTTCGCGACGACCTCGCGATCATCAAGGTTGTCCTCGGCCTCGGCTAGTTGGCGCTCCATCATATCCAGGCGTTCGCATTCCATTCTCAGCTCCATCGCCTCAAGTGCCAGCGCCTCCTCCCGTGCCGAGAGGCCCGCTGGGCTATCAACATCAACCACAGGTGCAGCAAGGGCAACCCTTCGAGCGCGAACCTGGCGCTCGAGCGTGGCATTTGAGGCTTCGAGCTCACGCTCACGCTCCTCCACGGCCGTGCAGCGGCGCTCGGCATCTTGGGCCTACTTTAGGGCACGGTCGCAAGCCTCCTGAGCCGTGGCGGCCAACGCTTCCGCCTTCCTTAGGGCGGTTTCGTGCTGCAACTGGCTCAGGTTGTCGGTGGTCCTCAGCTGGCGCCAACCCCTCGCCAGAAGCATACCCTCGGCCTCAACGCGCTCATCTACTTCAACAACCTCGACCTCGAGACACTTCAAGGCGTCCGACGCCTCCCGCACAAGGTCATGGCGGACCACGCTCCGGCGCATTGCAAGTTCCACACGACGACCGGGCTCGTCCCCGGCACCCGTGTCGCCCAAAGGGGTCTCCCCCTCTCCCTCGTGTTTAGCATGTGCCTCGGGGCTAGCCCCAGGGGCGCGCGGTACTTCCGGCGCAAGGAGCAGGCATGGTCCTGACAGGCGGACAGTTGCTCGAGCTGCCTCAAGAGCTTGTTGACACATGGTGAAGGCAAGATCCGGGACACGGAGCGGGCTCCCGATGTACCAAGAGATGCCTTGCCCCAAGGACGCTTGGGGGCTGGGAGCATGACCTGCGCGATAGGACCCGGGCGCGATTTCAAGAGCCCGCGCGAGGCCTCCCGAAGTCCCGGCATGGTCCGGAGAAGGAATGCAAGCGGAGGCTCCTGCGGGCCTCGCCGGGCGGCTCGAGGACGAAGCGGGTGAGACCCTGCGGAGCAACAGGTCAACAAAACCACATTGAGAAGGATGGGGAGAGCCGAAGGACATGCACCTGCTTGGTACAGTCCGCTTCATCCTCTTCAGGGACCTCGAGGCAGGGCCGAAGACGCTCCTCAACCTCCGCCTCTTGCCTAGCGTCGCGAAGGACGACTAGGGGCTGCTTGAGGTAGGTATGCCTAGTCCCGGAGCAAGGTAGCAGCAGGCGCCCGCGGCCGGCGCCCCGCTTCCTGAGGTGGCGCTTCCCGGACTCGCCTCGACCGGAGGCCGCTGCGCCTCCCCCTCGGCTGCTTCAGGAGCCAGCGGCGCCCCATCACCTTCCGCCACCTCCGCCAACACCAACACCTGAGCTTCGTCCACTCGCTCCAGGGACAGAGTCGACCCCAGGCCAGGGGCTCCGCCAGGTGCGTCCACCCCAGAAGGGAAGGACGGGATCGCGTGCCCAGATACCACCGAGGAATCATCGCGAGGATCGGTGGTGCCTCCCGAGATCAGCCCCCACACATCGAAGCGGGGCATCCTTTCAGCGAGGGCCCTTCCGGCTATTGGAGCCAAGTACAAGGGAACCGCGGAACCAGGGCGAGCTTCAGGCACTCCACCAAGGAGCAGCCGCATCAACCGGTGGAGCATATCAGGAGGGAGCTGCTTCCACTGAAGACGCGTGTGATCATCAAGAACCCACATCGGGTTGGAATGACGCTGGAGTGGGGCGACGCGGAGGACAAGGAAGTCCCTCACCACCATCGCCAGGGTCAACTCGATCTTCCTTAGTTTGGTCAGTCGGCGCATCACAGGCTCCGCCCGTGGATCTGAAAGGGCTTCATGCCCCCAGCCTGAGTTCGGCACCGTCGGTGCATCAGGAAGATGGAATTGGGGGCTGTACATGGCAGCGTCAACGAACACCCATTGTCGGCAAAACCCTTCTGTGGTTGGGTGAAGCGAGAAGTCAATTCCAGAGGCAGCAGTCTCTTCCACCGCGCGCAACGACACGCACCCCGAGCGCTGCCCCCCTGTCAACCAAGGAGAGAGCGAAAAAGTGGCGAAGCAAGGCCACAGAAGGGGAAACACCAACGAAAGCTTCACATAGGAACGCGAAGCCGAAAAGCAGGATGATGGACCGAGGGTCCAGGTGTAACGCTTGAATCTGGTAATGCATGAGAACTGCGTAGAAGAAGGCGGAGAAAGGGGGAAGGAGACCCCCGAATATAGCGAGGAGATGAAGCTGGATGTCGTTAGCACCTAGCTCCGCCACCGGCTGAGAAGCAAGCCAGACCCAGGTCGGCCCCCACTCGTTAGATGCATTGGCCAAGGCGCGACGCACCTTGTCCAGACCCTCCTGGTTCACTATGGTGGAGTGGCCCAACGCCGGCTCGAGCACCGGCAGCGACACGGTTGGCTCGCCATCCCCCCTCTTCTTTGCCTTGCGCAACATGACAGCAAGGGGGAAGGGGCAGAGAAGGCAAGCAGAGAAAGGGAGCGATTGGGAGGCAGAAAGCAGAGGCGGCAGCAAGAAGCCCTACCGGTCGTGCGATTGGCAAGGCGCACGACTACCAAGACTGCGTGGGAGGTGGGGCCGCCCACGTCCCATCCAACCGTCGCACGCCATCCTGGCCCGCAGCCTTTGGGGCCCGCGGCGCTTCGTCCTCGACTAAAGCTTCGCCATGAAGCCAACTCCGCGTGCGCCCTGGGCCCGGGGGCTACTGTCGGCGTACTGGGAACCAGGGTACCCAGACTTGCCTATCTACGGGCCGCGATGAGCTCCTACTATGGCCTGGTATGGCCTAGCTGATCAACCAGCTGCCCAAGACCCTCGCGAGGGAGCCAAGACTCGCGAGGAGAGCGACGTCAAGACCTCCTCAGGAGCAGCCTCAGCAAGGTGCTCTGGAGGGGCGGAGAATCCAAGGCCAAGCCTGCCTCAGGAGGAGGCAGTGATATCAGCAGTGATGCATCGCGCCAGCGGGTGCCAGCGCGCGTCAGCGACGCAGTTACCATTTCGGTGCCAGGGGGACAGCGCAGCCGCGAGTTCTCGAGGAGCGGGGTAAAGGTTTCCTCATTGGTGCACCGAGACCGAAGACCGCAAGGATGACAAGGAGGATGTCATCATCGAGCCCACCACCGCGTCATCGCCTGATCCTTTTGCAGGCGAAGACTGCTTTTGTCAGGGTAGGAACGTCCTTGTGTTCCCGCTCAAAAATGGCCGTTGTGGGATCCCTTCACGCCTAAACATTTCGGGGAAAGAGGACCGTGCCCGCCTATATAAGTAGCTAGAACTCCCACTGCAAAGGGGACAGACCGATACACTCTGCCACCATACCAGGAGCAAGAACACTAGCTTCCTGACCCTCCTGAGCTCACCTCCTGAGCCCAGGAACCTCTGTACTAGCTTGTATCCCGGCTCGCCCGAGGCTAATCCACCAAAGCAGGAAGTAGGGTCTTACACCACGCGGTGGCCTGAACCTGGATAAACTCTTGTGTGTCTTGTTCATTGTTTGCTTGAATCCTTCCACCGCGACGAGAGCGAGGCGCTAGGTAGACGAGAGTGGGAGAGATCTTCGTTCACGCCCCTGTGTTCGAACTTAAGGGGTTTTGCGAAGCCTTGAGTCCGACTGTTTGCGTGTTTAATGATTCTATTTGAGGATAGGAGTATTTAATATGCAGAGGCATTTAGTATGAATGTTAAATTATAATTTTAGTGATTTCCTACAGTATGGAATGATGAGGTTTTTAGTTGATTTATACTAACTTATCTCACGAGTTCTTGTTGAGTTTGTTGTGGATGAAGTTTTTGAGATTTAGGAAAACCGCGACATGAGAGGAATTAAGGAGACATAAAAGCTCAAGCTTGGGGATTCCCAAGGCATCCCAAGATAATATTTCAAGAAGTCTCAAGCATCTAAGCTTGGGGATGCCCCGGTTGGCATCCTACCTTTCTTCATCAACAATTACCGGTTAGTATCGGTTGAGCCTAAGTTTTTGCTTCTTCACATGATATGTGCTATCCTTGCAATGTCATTTTATTTTGTTTTGCCTGCTGTTTGAATAAAATACTTAAGATATGAAATTCTTAAATGAGAGAGGGTCTTCTCATAGCTAGTTAATTATTTGGCTACTCATTCATCTTCACTTATATATTTTTGGAGTAGTTTGTGAGTTGCTCTAGCGCTTCACTTACATCTTTTTAGAGCACGACGGTGGTTTTATTTTATAGAAATTGGCGAACTCTCATGCTTCACTAATATTATTTTGAGAGTCTCTAAATAGCATGGTAATTTTCTTGGGTTATGAATTTAGTCCTAATATGATGGGCATCCAAGGGAGATATAATAAAAAATTCATATAGCGCATTGAATCTAGGAAAAGTTTGACTCCTTATAATTGTTTTGACATGTTAAGATGGTAATATTAGAGTCATGCTAGTGGTAGTTTGTGAGGTTAAAGAAATAATTGTGTTAAGGTTTGTGATTCCCGTAGCATGCACGTATGGTCTCCTAACTATGTAACGAAATTGGAGCGCATTGTATGTTGATTGTTTATCTTTGCGTGAAGGTCGGGGGCGCGTGATGGTTAATTCCTACCAACCTCCCCCCTAGGAGCATGCGGCGTAGTACTTTGCTTCGAGGGCTAATAGACTTTTTGCAATAAGTATGTGAATTCTTTATGACGAATGTTGAGTCCATGGATTATACGCACTCTCACACTTCCACCTTGCTAGCCACTCTAGTATCGCGCAACTTTCGCCGGTGCATCAAACCACCTTATACCCTTCCTCAGAACAGCCACCATACCTACCTATTATGGCATTTCCATAGCCATTCCGAGATATATTGCCATTTAACTCCACCGTTCCGTTTATTATGACACGCATCATCATTATCATATTTCTTTGCATGATCATGTAGTTGACATAGTATTTGTGGCAAAGCCACCGTTCATATTTTTTATACATGTCACTCTTGATCACTTCACACCCCGGTACACCGCCGGAGGCATTCATATAGAATCATACTTTGTTCTAGTATCGAGTTGTAAGTAAATAACTGTGTGATGATCATCATCATTAGACATTGTCCCATGTGAGGTTATAAAAAAAGAGGCAAAAAAGAGCCAAATAAAAAAGGCCAAAAAGTCTCCAAAACAAAGGAAAAAAAAGAGAAAAAGGGACTAAAAAAGAGGAGTCTTAAAAAAAGTGAGAGAAAAAGAGAGAAGGGACAATGTTACTATCCTTTTCCACACTTGTGCTTCAAAGTAGCATCATGTTCTTCATGATAGAGAGTCTCCTATTTTGTCACTTTCATATACTACTACTGGGAATTTTAGTTATAGAACTTGGCTTGTATATTCCTACGACGGGCTTCTTCAAATGCCCTAGGTCTTCATGAGCAAGCAAGTTGATGCACACCCACTAGTTTTCTTTTGAGCTTTCATACACTTATAGATCTAGTGAATCCGTTACATGGCAAATCCCTACTCACTCACATTGATATTAATTGATGGACATCTCCATAGTCTATTGATTTGCGTAGTTGATGTGAGACTTTCTCCCTTCCTTTGTCTACTAACACGTTCTATTCCACCCATAGTGTTATGTCGATGGCTCACGCTCATGTATTGCGTGAAGAGTTGAAAAAGTTTCAAAAAGTAAAGTATGAAAACAATTGCTTGGCTGACATCGGGATGGGCATAAGGGGTGCCTTGTGTTAAGAAAAGGGAGCATAAAAGACTATATGATTTTGTAGGGATAACTTTCTTTAGCCATGTTATTTTTGAAGCTTTGTAGATTGCTTTTGGTATGCTTGAAGTATTACTGTTTTGATATTGATAAACTTCTATTTTGAGTCTTATGGATCTGAACATTCATGCCACAATAAAGAAGAATTACATTGACAAATATGTTAGGTAGCATTCCACATCAAAAATTAGGTTTTTGCCATTTACACACTCGAGGACGAGCAAGAATTAAGCTTGGGGATGCTTGATACGTCTCCAACGTATCTATAATTTTTTATTGTTCCATGCTATTATATTATGTTTCATGGATGTTTTACATGCATTTAAATGCAATTTTATATGATTTTTCGGACTAACCTATTAACCTAGAGCCCAGTGCCAGTTTTTGTTTTTTTCCTAGTTTTTGAGTTTAGCAAAAAAGGAATATCAAACGGAGTCCAATTGACCTGAAAATTTACGGTGATTTTAATGGACCAGAAGAAGCCCCCGGAGCAAAAGAGTTGGGCTAGAAGAGTCCCGAGCCAACCACAAGGGTGGAGGCGCGCCCTACTGATACGTCCAAAACGTATCTATAATTTCTGCTTGCTCCATGCCACTTTTGGGTGATATTGCTATGATATTCATACACTTCCATACACTTTTGATCATATTTGGACTAACTTACTAATCCAGTGCACCCCAGTGCCAGTTTCTGTTTTCGGCTGTTTTTGTATTTCAGGTTTTCACGTTTCGAGAACTGCCTAGAAAAATCCAGAAAAATTATATAAAAAATCAGCGATCCGCAAACAACACTGCCTCCGAAGGGCAGCCTGGGGGGGCCACAGGGGCTCCAGGCGCCCTGTGGGCGCCCCCCTCCCCCCCCTGGGCCGCGCCGGGGGGCGCCTAGGCCCCCCGAGGCTCCCCCGGTGCCCTACTTTGGCATATATTTAAGGGGTCCTCCGTAACCCTCAGAACAGGAACCCTTTTCGCGATCCCATCTCAGTTCCGCCGCCGCCGCCGCTTCCAAGATCGGGAGCACCAGGAGAACTCTTCCCGGCACCCTGCCGGAGGGGAGGATCACCACCGGGAGCTTCTCCACCACCATGGACGCCTCCCGGATGACTCGTGAGTAGTCTCCCTTGGACCATGAGTCCATGACCAGTAGCTATGTGATGTTGTCCTCCCGTTCTTGTGCTTCACTAATTAGTCCTCGTGAGCTGCCCTACATGATCGAGGCACCTATGTAATCCTTATGTTGTTGCCATGTTGAGTTTGCTGGGATCCGATGGATTATGAGATTATGTTCAGATTGATCTTGAGTAATATATTTGATTCACCTCTTTTATATTTTAGTTCATAAGTAATTCTTGCATGTTCTCCGTTGTTATTTATTGCTTTGACGAGTAGTAGGTAGTGACTCCAAGAGGGAACGTTATGCTCGATTGTGGGTTCATGCCCCTCGATGACTAGCTTGAGTGACAGAAACATGAGTCTAGGGGATGTGCTGTTGCCACAAGGGGGAAAACAACAGTGCTTGTGCCCGCGGGTGCAAGGATTGTTTACTTTACGCAAAGTTCTTTTAATGCAGTTGTCTGGTGCATTGAGTTTACACTATGGGTGGGACTCGCAACTTAATACCAGCGAGATGTTCTGGATAAATATCTCAAGGTGGATGATTAGTAGTAGATATTGATGGATTTCGGTCTACTTACTTTGGCATACCGCCCATGCTTTGAACCTCAACCTTTCTTGCAATGTAGTCAGCATTGGTTTGCGTTCGTGGTCCTGTCAATTGCCCAGCTGTAATTTGTTTACCTCACATAGCTGTTTTATCGTCTTTTGGGAGAGAGACATCACTAGTGAACATCATGAGACTCCGGTCCATATTACCATCATTGATCGCATCCACTATTTACTTTTCGTTATTTATTTACTATTGCAAAACACTATCTATCACTACTATCATATTGCTTTTAACCCTTTGTGAACTACAAGGCCGGAGGGATTGACAACCTGTCTGTACTCGTTGGGAGCAAAGTTACTTGTATCTGTGTGCAGGTCCACGTTGATTGCTAATTGCGCCGTTAGCAGTTGACACCTACCTGTTGAACCTAGGAGTCTCTGGGGATTCGATCCTTGGCATCTTTGCTAGGGGAAAACACTTCTACTTACTGCATCTTACACCTTCCACTTGGGGTAACCAACGAGGGGTTCGAGGCCCATCAAGGAGTATTTTCTGGCGCCGTTGCCGGGGACTCCACTCTTCAGGATAGGGGAGTTGCATGCTATCTTTTACCTTTGCTTTTTAGTCTTATTAGTTTACCTTTCATTTTTGCTTTAGTTCCTTTTATCGAAAATCACAAAAAATAGTTATCTTGCTTGCTTGCTACTATGGGTTCCACCGAGAACACCAAGTTGTGTGACTTCACTAGTCACAACAACGATGACTTTATCAGCACACCTATCACTACACCTGCCACTTCAGCACCTTCATATGAAATTAAACCTGCTTTACTGAACTTAGTCATGAAAGAACAATTCTCCGGTGCTGGAGATGATGCTGCTTTACACTTGAACAACTTTGTAGAACTTTGTGATATGCAAAAGTACCAAGAAATAGATGGTAATATTGTTAAGCTTAAGCTTTTTCCTTTCTCCTTGAGAGGAGGAGCTAAAATTTGGTTTCAGTCTTTGCCTAGAAATAGCATAGATTCATGGGACAAGTGCAAAGATGCTTTTATTGGAAAATACTATCCACCTGCTAAAATTATCCAACTTAGAAGTAACATCATGAATTTTAAACAATTGGATAATGAACACGTTGCCCAAGCTTGGGAACGTATGAAGTCTCTTATCAAGAACTGCCCTACTCACAGTTTGACTACTTGGATGGTTATCCAAACTTTTTATGCAGGCTTGAACTTTACCTCGCGGAACTTGTTAGACTCGGCCGCGGGAGGAACTTTTATGTCAACTACACTTGGTGCTGCCACAAAGCTTCTCGATGAGATGATGACCAACTATTCCCAATGGCACACCGAACGCGCTCCAACAGGTAGGAAGGTAAACTCTGCCGAGGAGATTTCCTCCCTTAATGAAAAAGTTGACTTGATCATGTCTCTACTTTCGAAGTAATCTACTATTGATCCTCGTGATGTTCCTTTAAATTCTTTGATTGCTCAAGAACAAGTAGATGTGAACTTTATCTCTAGAAACAATTTTAACAACAATGCTTATAGGAGTAACTTTGGTAACAATTCTAGACCGTTCCCCTCTAACTCTTATGGGAACAACAATGCTTATCCTAGTACCAAGAACTCCAATACTGAACTAGAGACCATGCTTAGAGATTTCATCACTACCCAAAAAGCCTTTAATAAGAATGTAGAAGAGAAACTACATAAACTAGATGATCTTTCTTTTAAGGTAGACCACTTAGCCAATGAGGTAAAATTGCTAAAAATTGAAACTTCTCCTCTTAAGGAGAGGGAAGTCATCCCTATTAATGCTACTCAAGTGCAAATTAATGAAAATATTAGGATGATGGCTAAGCTAAAAGAAAGATGGGCTAGAGAAAGGGAGGAAGAAGAAAGAATTAAGAGCCTTCCTACCCACCACACTGTTGCTACTATCCAAGTTGTTGAGGATGTTCACACTCTTAGCACCCAATGTACTCCTGGTCCCAGTGGACCTATTAATGGTGATGCTATAGAAACTACCAACCAAGTGAACCTTAAGGACACCACTACCACTTTACTTGATGCTCGTGACCTTGATTTTGATAATTGCACTCTTACAGAAGTTATTGTTTTCCTTCACAAGATGTCTAGAGATCCCCGCACTAGCACGCTTAACCTTGCCTTCACAGAGCATATCACTAATGCTCTCATCAAAGCTAGGGAGGAGAAACTTAGAGTAGAAGCCTCCATACCTAGGAAGCTAGAAGATGGTTGGGATCCTATGATAAAAATTTATTTGAATGACTTCTCTTGTTATGCATTATGTGATGTTGGTGCTAGTACCTCTGTTATGCCCAAAAGGATATATGATATGCTTAAATTGAAACCTTATGATTCTTGTTTTTTTGGTGTTCGTCTCGTTGATTCTTCCATAAAGAAACCTTTGGGGAGGATCGATGATGTTCTTATTGTTGTCAATGATAATTACGTGCCCGTTGATTTCACTATTATGGATATTGAATGTGATCCTTCATGTCCAATTATTTTGGGACGTCCCTTTTTGCGCACCGTTGGTGCTGTCATTGACATGAAAGAGGGTAATATAAAATTTCAGTTTCCTCTCAAGAAAGGGATGGAACACTTCCCTCGTAAGAAGGTCAAGTTACCTTTTGAGTCAGTTGTACGGGCTAGTTATTCTTTTACTCTTGATAAAACTTGATCTATGCATTATGCCTAGCTTAAAGGCATAAAAGAAAGCGCTTTTGGGAGGCAGCCCACACGAATAAATTTTTTGCTTTTGTTGTGTCTTGATGTTGTTTACTGCTGTAGCATCATCATTGTATCTTTGCTTTTCATATGTGTGCCAAGTATAGCCTCCGATTGCTAGAAAGTTCAAAAGTTGTGAGGTGCTGTCCAGGAAACAGATTCTGTCCTTGGATAGAAAAATTCGTATAAAATCACCAGATCATCTTTTTTTGGTCTGAATTTTTTCGACAGCGTTCTCTATATAATTGTCTTTCGTGCGTCAGTTCTGAGTTTTTTTATTTGAGTTGCAGAAGTATCCCGAACAGGTCAATTACTGCCTGGTGTTCTGTTTTTCACAGATTCTGTCAGGTTTTGCCTTACCTTCATTTTGCAAATTAAGAACTTGCTTTTTCTTTGCAAAAACCTTTTGGAAATCTTGAGAAACAGTAGAACTTCAAGAATATCCTTATTTCCAGCAAGGTATAATTATTTTATTAAGGGTACTAACCTCGCTAATCAGATTATGATGAGTTATGTATGAAGGGAGTTTTCAAGTGTGCGAGGGAAGATTCAGGAGTGTCAAGCGCTCAAGCTTGGGGATGCCCCCGTGCACCCCCAAGAAATATTCAAGGAGACTCAAGCGTCTAAGCTTGGGGATGCCCCCGTGCATCCCCTTCTCCATCAACATTATCAGTTCGTCTTTCGTTTCGCTATATTTTTATCACTTCATATGTTATGTGCTATGCTTGGAGCGTCTTGCTTTTAGTTTTCTTTTTAGTTTTTCATAACGAGTCGGAACCCAGCATTCCTTTATATGGGAGAGAAACACGCTCCACTTCTACCTAGAACATTACATAGAATTTTCATGTCTATCTATGTTGTGTCTGTTCTTTGTCTTTTAATAGCTACTATCGTGCTCTGCTCTTAGTATTCATGCTTATCTTTTCAAGAGCTTTTATTTAGTTGATTGCTTGAACTCTCTTTAATTACCATTCTCACCTTATTAAGAGAGTTTGCTTCCATTGCATGGGTTAATGTGTCTATGATAAAGATGCTACTTTCATGATGGTGCTTAGTAGTTCAGGTTTTCTTTTGGTTAATCTCAAATAGCTGGGGAGTTCCCAATGTGTTATTGGAATACCAACTTGGTTTGTTTGCCTATGATATGGTATGGTTTAGTAATATCTTCCTTCGAGAATTTATTTTGATTGACTTGGCGTATGCTCACGCATATTCAAGACTGTAAGGAAAGTCTGTCAAGCCTTGATGATCTTTTATTTCTGAGTAGCGATATAACTACCATGCCTGATTCAATATTGCTTTGTCGCTCTGCATGATTATGACCGTCATTGCTCTCTTAGTTGGTCGCTCCCAGTCTTTTGCTAGCCTCCACCTGCACTAAGCAAACTAACCATGCAATACATAGCTCATGGGAAAGTAGCCTAAAAACTATTGTGGTAAAGAATATGTTGCTTATGTATCCTATTTCTTATAAGTTGCTTGCTGAGCGGTAACCATGTTTCTAGGGACGCCATCAACTGTCACACTTTTGTTGAATATCATGTGAGTTGCTATGCATGTTTGTCTTGTCTGAAGTAAGGGTGATTCACCGTGGGTTGAATAACTATGCATATTGTTAGAGAAGAACATTGGGCCGCCAACAAAAGCCATGCATCATGGTGGAAGTTTTAGCTTGGACCTTAATCCTCAATCTCTTATGAGAATATGCTTATGCATTAAAGAGGAGTCCATCATCTATTTTCTATGTTGTCACGGTATGGATGTCCTCAAGTTGAGATCTATCAAAAACAAGAAATCAAATGCGATTTATCTCCTTGGACCTTTGTACATGTGGCATAGAGGTACCCCTTTGTGACACTTGGTTAAAACATATGCAATGCAATGATAACCCATGGGAATCCGAGCTAATTAGGACAAGGAGCGAGCACTATTAGTATTCGATGCATGAGGCTTCCAACTTATAGGATGCTTTATGCATGACACATATGAAGTACTACTACCGTTGACACAATTGCTTCCATGTTTTCAAAATAAAAAGCTCTAGCACTTAACCTTTCATTTACTTTTATGTTAAAGCACCAACTATTGAGAGCATGATTGTCATTCTGAGTGTAATGTGAATTGTCCCAAAGTAGCATTGTCTTTTGCATGATTGTGATATCGTTTATTCTGAAATGATTGTATCTAGTCATCACTTAAACCTTGAAGGTGCCCCTGCATTTATGTTTTGCATCACTAAAGGGGGCAAGCTAGATATCACTTTATCATATTTGCACATCATGTTCATTGCAAATCTTTTTGATGTTTCAGTTTCATGTTGTAAAACTTTCAGTCATTTGTGATTTTCTCTTGAGACAACTTAATTACTATAGAATCATTGTCTTAGTAAGCTTTTGTCATATGACTATGAGAAAGTCCTATATGGTTAATAGCATGTCACCACAGAAATTATTCTTGTTATCATTTACCTACTCGAGGACGAGCAGGAATTAAGCTTGGGGATGTTGATACGTCCAAAACGTATCTATAATTTCTGCTTGCTCCATGCCACTTTTGGGTGATATTGCTATGATATTCATACACTTCCATACACTTTTGATCATATTTGGACTAACTTACTAATCCAGTGCACCCCAGTGCCAGTTTATGTTTTCGGCTGTTTTTGTATTTCAGGTTCTCACGTTTCGAGAACTGCCCAGAAAAATCCACAAAAAATATATAAAAAATCAGCGATCCGGAAACAACACTGTCTCCGAAGGGCAGCCTGGGGGGGCCACAGGGGCTCCAGGCGCCCTGTGGGCGCCCCCCCTGGGCCGCGCCGGGGGGGGGGGCGCCTGGGCCCCCCGAGGCTCCCCCGGTGCCCTACTTTGGCATATATTTAAAGGGTCCTCCGTAACCCTCAGAACAGGAACCCTTTTCGCGATCCCATCTGTGTTCCGCCGCCGCCGCCGCTTCCAAGATCGGGAGCACCAGGAGAACTCTTCCCGACACCCTGCCGGAGGGGAGGATCACCACCGGGAGCTTCTCCACCACCATGGACGCCTCCCGGATGACTCGTGAGTAGTCTCCCTTGGACCATGAGTCCATGACCAGTAGCTATGTGATGTTCTCCTCTCGTTCTTGTGCTTCACTAATTAGTCCTTGTGAGCTGCCCTACATGATCGAGGCACCTATGTAATCCTTATGCTGTTGTCATGTTGAGTTTGCTGGGATCCGATGGATTATGAGATTATGTTCAGATTGATCTTGAGTAATATATTTGATTCACCTCTTTTATATTTTAGTTCATAAGTAATTTTGCATGTTCTCCATTGTTATTTATTGCTTTGGCCGAGTAGTAGGTTGTGACTCCAAGAGGGAACGTTATGCTCGATTGTGGGTTCATGCCCCTCGATGACTAGCTTGAGTGATAGAAACATGAGTCTAGGGGATGTGCTGTTGCCACAAGGGGGAAAACAACGGTGCTTGTGCCCGCGGGTGCAAGGATTGTTTACTTTACGCAAAGTTCTTTTAATGCAGTTGTCTATTGCATTGAGTTTACGTTATGGGTGGGACTCGCAACTTAATACCAGCGAGATGTTCTGGATAGATATCTCAAGGTGGATGATTAGTAGTAGATATTGATGGATTTCGGTCTACTTACATTGGCGTACCGCCCATGCTTTGAACCTCAACCTTTCTTGCAATGTAGTCAGCATTGGTTTGCGTTCTTGGTCCTGTCAATTGCCCAGCTGTAATTTTGTTTACCTCACATAGCTGTTTTATCGTCTTTTGGGAGAGAGACATCACTAGTGAACATCATGAGACTCCGGTCCATATTACCATCATTGATCGCATCCACTATTTACTTTTCGTTATTTATTTACTATTGCAAAACACTATCTATCACTACTATCATATTGCTTTTAACCCTTTGTGAACTACAAGGCCGGAGGGATTGACAACCTCTCTGAACTCGTTGGGAGCAAAGTTACTTCTATCTGTGTGCAGGTCCACGTTGATTGCTAATTGCGCCGTTAGCAGTTGACACCTACCTGTTGAACCTAGGAGTCTCTGGGGATTCGATCCTTGGCATCTTTGCTAGGGGAAAACACTTCTACTTACTGCATCTTACACCTTCCACTTGGGGTAACCAACGAGGGGTTCGAGGCCCATCACCTACCCCACCCCCCGGGAGGGTGTTCCGTCCTTGTGGCTAACTCATGGACCCTCTGACTTGTTCTTGACGAGAAAAATTCCTATGAATACAGAAACCCTCAAAAAGAAACCTAGATCAGGAGTTTCGCCGCCGCAAGCCTCTGTAGCCACAAAAAAACAATCGGGAGCCCGTTCCAGCACCCTGCCGGAGGGAGAAACCATCACCGATGGCCATCTTCATCATCTCGGCGGTCTCCATGACGAGGAGGGAGTAGTTTACCCTCGGGGCTAAGGGTATGTACCAGTAGCTATGTGTTTGATCTCTCTCCCTCCCTCTCTTGTGTTCTTGATTTGGCACGATCTTGATGTACCGCAAGCTTTGGAATTATAGTTGGATCTTATGATGTTTCTCCCACTCTACCTTCTTGTAATGGATTGAGTTTTCCCTTTGAAGTTATCTTATCGGGTTGAGTATTTAAGGATTTGAGAACACTTGATGTATGTCTTGCATGTGCTTATATGTGGTGACAATGGGATATTCACGTAATCCACTTGATGTATGTTTTGGTGATCAACTTGCGGGTTAAGTGACCTTGTGAACTTATGCATAGGGGTTAGCACACATTTTCGTCTTGACTCTCTGGTAGAAACTTTGGGGCACTCTTTGAAGTTCTTTGTGTTGGTTTGAATAGATGAATCTGAGATTGTGTGATGCATACCGTATAATCAAACCCGCGGATACTTGTGGTGACAATGGAGTATCTAGGTGACATTAGGGTTTTGGTTGATGTGTATCTTAAGGTGTTATTTTAGTATGAACTCTAGGGCTGTTTGTGACACTTATCGGAATAGCCCAATAGACCGATCAGAAAGAATAACTATGAGGTGGTTTCATACCCGATAATAATCTCTTCGTTTGTTCTCCATTATTAGGGACTTCGGAGTGACTCTTTGTTGCATGTTGAGGGATTGTTATATGATCCATTTATGCTATCATTATTGAGATAACTTGCACTAGTGAAAGTATGAACCCTAGGCCTTGTTTCCAAGCATTGCAATACCGTTTGTGCTCACTTTTATCATTAGTTACCTTGCTGTTTTTATATTTTGAGATTACAAAAACCTATATCTACTATCCATATTACATTTCTATCACCGTCTCTTCGCTGAACCAGTGCACCTATACAATTTACCATTGTATTGGGTGTGTTGGGGACACAAGACACTCTTTATTATTTGGTTGGAGGGTTGTTTGAGAGAGACATAGATTGATAAACCTTAGGTCGTCCACTTGAAGGAAAATTTCTACTGTCCTATAAAACTCTGCGCTTGGAGGCCCGACGCGAGTCTACAAGAAGAAGGTTGTGTAGTAGACATCAATCATCACACACGAGTACTCGCATGCGCGTCGTGTGTGATGCTACTAGCCACCGCAAGCAACTAGTTTGCCTTTTTCAAAGTTTTTGTACACACAGAATCGTAGACGAATTAATGGTAGTAACCGCATGTGTTATATTTTCTCATCGCAAACAGTATATCTGAGTGGGCTGTTTGCCGCGTATCACACACATCTTATTTACACGAATCGTTTGTGTTCTTGTGGCTCATTGCAAACAGTTCATCTATGTGAACTTTATGATACATATCACACACATCTGGTGAAGTTGAACCAATTTTGTTATGTTCCCTAATCGAAAACAGTTCGTCCGAGTGAACCGTATGTCGTATGTCACACACAACTTGATCTCGCTAACCGTTTATGTTTTATGCCCTAATAGTAAACGGTTCATCTAAGCGAACTTTATGTTGTATATCGCATACACCTTGATATGGTTGCCCATTTCTGTTGTTCCGTCTCATCGAAAATAGTTCATATGGATCAACCGTATGCCCCGCATCACACAAGCAACTAAAATCTGAATCGTGTTTGATATATCCTTCATCGCAAATGTTTTGCATATTTTTTGATGGGGTTTTTACATCATCATTTGCGACTAATGCATCGCACACAGTTTCGTCAAAGGGTCTCTGATCGTAGTGTCATGTTAGCAGCATCCTGCAGTAGTGAATGTGCCATTTGACCAGATCATTGTAACCCGTGACCTTGGCTTGGTGTTCGAGGCAAATTTTGTGAAAAATTTCATCCAAATCCGAATGAAATCCCAATCTTCTGTGATGAAGAACTTTCAGCTCCTTACTGATATCATCATAAGATTCTTCAAGTTGCATGATAACAAACTTGGATGTTGTTATCTGCATGCGGTTTTCAAGCTCTTTGAGTTGACCAATGAGGTCATTGATTTCAACTGAATCATTTCTCATATCTTGGATCAGAGCCGATGCCTGAGAAATAACTTCAGAGGGGACTGGCGAAGATGCCACTTCTCCATCAAACAAATCTTCGACGAATTTGTCTAGCTGCTCCATGATGAACTGATGATCAAAAGAATGTAGTGCATCAGAGACATTTTCAAACTATGCAATAGATGGAGCAGAAGGAGCAGCCTGAGCCACATTTTGCTTGGTCGGAGGCATATAAGCTAGAGGTGTAGTCAGTTCCGAAGCAAATTGTGCAGCTTTTTTTTTCACAGCATCAGAACTTGGAATCTTCTGCTTAGCATCTCACCCTTTGATTTGCTTCAGCTTATCTTTCGAAAGCTTTTCTCCTGGTTTGGCAGTGCTGACAGGGGCTTCGACCACCAAATCTTCCAAGTCAATTGCATCAGGATGAGGTTCTATGTTCACCTTGTCAACCATGGTGATAGTGGTTGCTGGGGTCTTCCTCTTCAACGGGTTCTTCTTCGGAGGTGCAACAGCGACTGCACTTACTTGAAGATCAGGTAGAATAGTGGATTTCGTGACATTCACTTGTTCGGAGAGAGATGCATCAATTTCCTCTCGTGTGAGCGATGGATGATCTTGATTAGACGAATCACTTTCAGCTTCAGTTGGCTTCGCATGCCTTTTCCTTGGGACGCTCTTTTTCTTCAGAGCAGCAAATTTTGGATCATGTTTGTTCTTCATCCTGCGCTTGTCTTTTCCTTCAGCCTTTTTCTTCTCGACGTCTGATTTGATAAGACGGCGATTTTCCTCTTCCTTTGCCTGATCTTTTGCGGCCTTCTTCACACGCTTCTCAGCATTTTTTAGGCGCTTGGCCTTTTCTTCAGGATAAGAGTTTGGAACCTTGGTGGATGACTCATGAGCGTCAGGAGGTGGAGGGGGCCTTTGAGGAATATCACCTGCCCGAATGAGCCCAATCTCAAGATAGTCACCCCATGGGGGATGGAAAGCAAAGTTCTTGGCGTAACGAGGATGATCCATTTTGTAGTTAAACCACTACCTTACCCAGTGACATCGAATCTTTTGCACACATCCTCTTCTCTGACTGGAATCTTCTACTGGAACAGTGTTGTACTCATCATGAGAGACAAGCTTGGCTGTATTTTTGAGTGGTTTGCTGCCACCTCTCCTCTTCTTCAGTGCATCTGCTTCTTGCTCATTTGAAGTTTGTTCAGCTCGTTTTATTTTTCTATTGGGTGGGCCTATCATTGGGCCCTTTGGTGCTTTGGATTCGTCAAATGTTCCCATGAAAGCATCTTCATCATCAGCCATACTGTGTATCTTAGCAGAATCTTCAACAAACTGCATTGATTTGTGAAAGAGAATAGGAACGAGGGAGAAAGGGGACGGGGTCACAAATGCTCAGCGAAAGATTTTCTCGAACAAAAACATGTTGAGGAGGAATCAGCTGCAGATTATGAGAGATGTTTCGAAAGAATGAAACATATAGATCGAGCTAGTAGGTCTAAAGAAGAATACTAGACAGCGAGCTAGCCATTTCATTTGAGTGAAGCATAACACAAACCCTAGATCTGATGGATTCAGATGCGAGGAAAAACTACAACCACATCTGCACTAAAGCAGTAACAATCTAGATCTAAGATTGCAGTAAATTCAGATAAAAATAACCGCGGACGAACTTGAAACAAGAAAGATGGAAGTCCAAGAACGAACTACATGTACCCTAGCTCGGTGTCATGCAGCAACTACGGCGACGAAAGGAAGAAGATGTCCCGCGGCGGCGAGGAATGACTCTGGTGACCTCTTTTCGGCAGCTAAGCGGCGATGGGGTTGTCGGCGTTGAGCTCAAGGTAGTACCCAGGAGCCACAATCCCTGGGCGCGCACCTACCCCCACAGGGCGTGCCTCCTTGGCTTGTGGGCCCCCTGGAGCTCCGGCAACCCTAACTCCAACTCCATATATACCTATTCGCGGAGAAAAATACAAGAGAGAAGGATTCATCGTGTTTTACGATGCGGAGCCGCTGCAACCTCTTCTTCTTCATCTGGGGGCTGATTTGGAGTCCGTTCGGGGCTCCGGAGAGTGGAATCCGTCACCGTCATCATCATCAACCTTCCTCCATCACCAATTTCATGATGCACATCACCGAGAGTGAGTAATTCCATCGTAGGCTTGCTAGACGGTGATGGGTTGGATGAGATTTATCATGTAATCGAGTTAGCTTTGTTAGAGTTTCATGCCTAGTATCCACTATGTTCTAAGATTAATGTTGTTATGACTTTGCTATGCTTAATGCTTGTCACTAGGGCCCGAGTGCACTGATTTCAGATCTGAACCTATTTTGTTTTCATGAATATATATGTGTTCTTGATCCTATCTTGCAAGTTATATGCACCTATTACGTGTTATGATCCGCGTACCCCAAAGTAACAATAATTGGGATTCTTTCCGGTGATTGCCGTAGTTTGAGGAGGTCATGTTTTCACTAACTGCTAAGGCTTTGTTCCAGTTCTCTATTAAAAGGGGGCCTTAATATCCCTTAGTTTCCATTAGGTCCCCGCTGCCACGGGAGGGTAGGACAAAAGATGGCATGCATGTTCTTTTCCATAAGCATGTATGACTATATATGGAATGCATGCCGACATTACATTGGCGAATTGAATCTAGTTCTTCGTCGCTCTAGGTTATGACTGCTACCTGATGAATATCATCCGACACAATTATCATCACTTAGTTTCAGGCTTAGGTCCAGCTTTGGGCTTATTCACGGGAGTGATAACTTGCTTGCCATTCTTTTTGAAGTTCCCTTTCTCTCCCTTGCCCTTTTTCTTGAAACTAGTGGTCTTGTTAACCACCAATAGTTGATGCTTTTTCTTGATTTCTACCTTCGCAGATTTCAACATCGCGAAGAGCTCGGGAATCATTTTCGTCATCTCTTGCATATTATAGTTCATCACAAAGTTCTAGTATCTTGGTGATAGTGACTAGGGAACTCTGTCAATCACTATCTTATCTGGAAGATTAACTCCCACTTGATTCAAGTGATTGTAGCACCTAGACATTCTGAGCACATCCTCACTAGCTAAGCTATTTTCCTCCATCTTATAGGCAAAGTACTTGTCAGAGGTCTCATACCTCTGAACATGGGTGTTGGTGTCAAAACCGGCAGATCTCGGGTAGCGGTGCCCAAGATGTGTGTCTAAGGATCGATGGTAACAAGCGACTGGGGACATGATGTTTACCTAGGTTCGGGCCCTCTCTATCGAGGCAATACCCCACATCCTGCTTGATTGATCTTGATGAATATAGGGTTACAAGATTTGATCTACCTCGAGATCGTAATGGCTAAACCCTAGAAGTCTAGGCTAGGAAATTGTGATTCTGCTACCCTCTATAGACTAGACCCTCCGGTTTATATATCCACCGGAGGAGGCCTAGGGTTACAAATATTACTTAGGAAGAAAGGAATCATTCCACCCGAACATCTATCCTGCCTTTCTACATACATAGGAGTCCTAACCGGACACGGTGGATGTCAGTTTATCTCCATCTTCACGGCCCATCTGTCCGGCCCAGCTTCGGTATACCGGACACTCGTGGACCCCCAAATCCAGGACCCCCTCAGTAGCCCCCGAACTTGCCTTCAATGACGAGGTTGTATCTGGCTTCACGTCTTCGGTCTTGCAAGGCAGGTTCTTCTTCGGAATAGATGATAGTTCGGCTCCATATTTAATATTATATCTTGTCGACTCCTTAGCGCCATCGCATCGGCTTCCACGTGTCAGACGAATGTGAACCGTCCGGGTAGTTTTACAAATAACCCCTTGACCATGCAACGAAGGCGTCTATTTAAGGATATTAAATCTCAGATGCCATTCCACATCACGCGGAAATCCTTAGAGCCTACCACGGAAAATTTCCAAAACATGGCCGGTGCTCCCAGCTCTTCCTCACGCCCCTACAGCCCTCAAGCAAGAAATTGGGAAAGCTACTCGATATCCCACGCCCATCTGAATAAACTTCATACATAGGGTTATCTCTCTCCCGCGAATTTAGTCCCCGTCCGGGCTGGATTAACTTCCATCGACGACAAAGCCTTGGCGGAAAATTTCCCTAATTCTACTAAAGAGGAGCGGGTGTGCTTCATCTCCTTCCTTTTGAGAGTTGTGGGATTTCCTATCCATCCTTTCCTTAGGGGATTCCTGGAGTTTCACGGTCTCCAACTACACGATCTTACGCCAGGCTCCATCCTGCATATCGCGGGCTTCGTCGCTCTTTGCGAGCTGTTTCTAGGCTGTGAGGCTCATTTTGAGCTATGGCGAAAATTCTTCTGCCTCGTCCCCCGCTCCCAAAAGGGATCTATATTCGAGGTGGGCGGTGCTGAAGTGTGGCGCATAGCAGGGACATGTTGCCTGTTCGGCACTCCGAAGAAGGCATCCGAAGAGTGGCCCTCGGAATGGTTTTACATTGAAGACGTTGTTCTTCCGGACACAATCCGGCGTGGCCTACCCAAATTCTCCAGTGCTCCTTTGAAGAAACATTTCAACTAGCGTCCCCGAGGCCTTAAGGTAGAAGACATCGCGGAGGTAAAAGGCTAGTAAGCAAGATCAGAGTACTTGTCCACTCCGAGCTGACAATAATCGAAGTAATGGCGATCTCAATAACGCGATGCTTTCAGCCGCTTCAATCCAGAGGGTTTCCTATGTGGCATTACAATGGACAGGATGATGCCTCGCGCTGTCTATGCAAAGGTCCGGATAATCCTACTACCCTGGCCGCCATCCTAGCTGACCTTTACAAAGGGGAGAAGGAAGACTTTCTTCGTTTGAAATGTCAGGAAGGTTTCTCCATGTACAACCCCATTGACTGGGTGAGTCCTTCTTTAATTGTTAGTCTCGCTCAATTTGTCTTCTGAGACATGCTAACCGAACTGAATTCGGCTATCTCCAATAGGTGTGGAGGAAGGTGGTCGAAGGGGTCCATAGGCCCATTCTGCAGCCAGAAGACCATGTTCGAGACATGGATCCCGGATTTGAAGACGATCCGGACATATTCATAGAGCTTACGGATGGAGTTTTCCATCAGGCGAGCCATGATGGCACCGAAGTGGCCATTGTAGCCGATTACCTTGGGCTTCTTCCTTCCTCCCACGTAAGTACCCAGGAGACACCTCTTCAAAGAGAGCCTTCCCTTCGCACCTCACCCGCCGCACTCTCTCATGCTCAAAAGGGCCGGCGCTCGTCTCGCCGTACTGCATCAAGGGTGTCTTCTAGGAAGGCGACACCTACGGAGGGCGAGTCTTTGAAACGAAAGGAGACCGGAGACACCACCAAACTTCCTCCTTTATCGAAGAGGTATAATTATTAACATGTGCTTGGTGGCAAGGACAAATTGTAATATTTTTCGCTTTGTCTTATTTTAGGAGGAGCATACGCCAGACTGTGTCCGGGGATCCTACTGGCCATGCACCAACCAATCCGGCACCAGACCCATCCACAAGGACTAGGGTCGATACAGGCATAACGCCGGACTGTCCTCTCCAAGAGGATTCGGATAATGTATCTGCTACCAATTCAGAAGTGGAGAGCGCGATGAATCGTCAGCAATGAAAAGAGGCCATGCACGATCTAACTTTTACTGAAGAGGCGTTCAACACCCTCAACTCTGCAGATGCATATATCCGAGCTGCCCGGGATGGACTTGCCGGAGCCACTCACCAGCTTTCAAAGGATATGCGGGTAAGAATGTGTAGATTCAGTAATCATATGCCAATAGCCCAACTGATTTAAGGATCGTTATATCCTCAGGTACTCAAGGAGAAGAATAACGCAATATCCAAGGAGCTTGAAGAATGTCAGACCAAGCTAAGTGTTGTCACCGCCGAATTGGAAGATTTGAAGAAGTCCAAGAAGGGATGTGATGGTAAGAACAATAGTGTCTGAAAAGTACGATCATGTGCCAATAGTGTTTTTTAAATATTCATTGTTTTAGCTACATCGGTAGGATCGACAGACCAACTGGAGGAGAAGCTAAGGGCTGCTTAGCCAGATAAAAAACACACCGAAGGGCAAGCGGCCGCTGGTCAACGTGTATTAACACGGACCATAGAGGAGAAGAACAAACTATAGGATGCAAATATCAAGCAAGCCGAAGAGCTAAAGGACATATGAGCCCAACTCTCGGATGCCTTGAAGGAGAACAGGAAGCTAAAATGCAGCATATTCAGTATGACCCTTAACCTAGCTTTCGCATAGTCCCTTGATTCAAAGTTTTACAATACTGTTCATGTAGGTTTGTTATCTGGGTGGCCCGAGGGAGAAGTGTCCGGATTTCAAGGCGATCTGCTGCAAGAGCTCTCCAAGGTACACGAGCGAGCTCGGAAAGCCATGAAGAACATGGCCAAAGCCTTTTGGCTAGCCGATTCTCATCCAGAAATTATGGAGGAACTGGTGGATTTATTCAAAGGAGCTCGTCGCTGCTTTGAACTATGGAAGTTATCAGCATGTCGAGAAGGTGCACGAGAAGCCCGGGCCATGGTGAAGACACACTACACAGGACTTGATCCGAATCATATGGCCTGGGTTGGACCTCGGAGACTAGAAGGACAAGAAATTCCCGTTAGCTTGGTATATGACCAAGTAAGGACAACCGCCAAATTTTCACAGCAAGGCTGTTAATTAGACAGTCTTATAGATGGTATAGATGAAGAGTAGGCGTTTGATTCCATGTAATAAAGTACTTTATCATCAAACTTATCTCCAACCAGATTTATTAAAAAGATTGTCATGGCAGACCTTCCGCTTTGACCTCCGAAACCCAATGGGTGGAATGTTTTCGAATACTATACATGTGGTAAACACTTAGTATGTTCGGAAGCCAGGCAATCTAGTCATCATTGCTTGAATAGACAAGTTGTGTTCGCGGAGTTATGTTATATTACTATTTAATGTAAGAACCATCTTCCAGAGAGAATAGTTCCATTAAGGGTTCCTTTCCCTAGGTCAGCATGCGTATGTATGCGTGCCTAGGCTTTGATCCTAAAAAATAGGATTACAGGAAGCCTATACTGTGAGATTGAAAGACTATGTGCCAAAAAACATTTCGTCATTTGTCCGCCGACCAATGATTCCCTGAAGAACGCTAGCTTCTGGCTTCACCCGTCTGAGGTACAGGTCCGGATTACCCGGTTGTAACAATCGTAGAGGTGCTCCCTTTATACCCTAGCCAAACAATCAGGAACGTAGGGTATAAACACAAGAGCCAGGCAACCCAACTTGGCAAAAACTTAAGTTATAAAGGTGCATATAATGGCAAAGAGACTGTATGAAACAGATGACATGAGTACTGTAAGCAATATGCTTGTAATAATGAGCTTGGTTATAGAAGCCCCATGTATTTTGAGGTATATACATTTGAGAATGTTCACCCCTAACAATTCGGTTTAGCCGAACACTTTCCAGTAAGGAAAAACAAAAAATGAAGAGGAAAACAGAAAAACAAGGGATGAGACTTAAACAGAAAAAGAGAATAAAAGGTACTACCGAACTATCCGTAGAATCGTCGGAGCCTAGCAGCGTTCCATGGATTTGGCTCAAGGCAATTTTCTAATGCATTTCGAAGGCGATAGGCTCCTCCGGGGAGTACTTCGTCAATAATGAAGGGTCCCTCCCATCTTGGTTTGAGATTGTAGTTTTTCTTCTCTGGGAGGCGCAAAACAAGTTCGCCAACATTATATGTTTTGGCCCGCACTTCTCTGCTTTGGCATCGTTTGGCCTGTGGTTGATAGAATGCGGAACGAGCCTGCGCGATATCGTGCTCCTCTTCGAGACCGTCTAGGTCGTCCTGCCGATCAAGCTCGGCCTCTCACTCTTCATACATACGCACTCGAGGTGAGTCATGAATAATATCGCAGGGCAGAACAACCTCTGCGCCGTACACCATGAAAAAAGGCATGTATCTGGTTTTCCGGTTAGGTGTGGTCTGCAGCCCCCAGAGTACGGAGTCGAGCTCCTCAACCCAGTGTTAATCTGACTCCCGTAGGGAGTGCACCAGTCGGGGTTTAATGCCACTCATTATTAAGCCATTGGCCCTTTCGACTTGACCATTTGTTTGAGGCTGGTACACGGAGGCGTAATCAAGTTTAATGCCTAACTTGGCGCACCAGTTTTTCACCTCATCGGCTATGAAGTTGGAGCCGTTATCTGTGATAATACTATGCAAGATACCATAACAATGTACTACACAGGATATAAAATCTATCACTGGCCCTGCCTTAGTTATTCTGATTGGTTTGGCTTCTATCCATTTAGTGAATTTGTCCACCGTGACCAGCATATATTTCTTTTTGTGGCTTCCCCCTTTAAGAGGTCCGACCATATCCAGCCCCCAGACCGCAAAGGGCTAAGTAATAGGGATGGTTGTCAGAGCGGTGGGAGGCATATGACTTTGGTTTGTGAAAAGCTGGCATCCAACACAATGTTGGACTAGGGTTTGAGCATCTGCTCGGGCAGTTGGCCAGAAGAAGCATGTTCGGAAAGCCTTGCTTACGAGAGCCCGAGCTGCAGCGTGATGGCCGCCCATGCCAGCGTGTATTTCGGCTAGAAGTTGTCGTCCCTCCTCTTCGGAGATGCGCCTTTGGAGAACACCAGTAGTGCTTTTCTTGTATAATTCACCTTTGTGAACTTTATAGACTTTAGAATGACGAATTATGCGATGGGCCTCATTTTGGTCATCGGGGAATTCCTCCCTATTAAGGTAGGCTAGGAAGGGTTTGGTCCAGGGGGCTATGACAGCCATGATCTCATGAGCCGAGGATGTTATTTCCATGTATGAATCCCTGATGACATCTGTATTGAGTTCGGCTGGTGGGGGCGTGTTCGGGTCTGCATTAGCGTCTCCGCTCTCATCCTTCCATGTCACTGATGACTTAAACAACCTTTGTACAAAGGTGTTAGGCGGGACCGGGTCGCGTTTAGCGCCCATGCGAGCGAGTATATCCGCTGCCTGGTTACTGTCCCGAGCTACATGGTCGAATTCCAGCCCCTCAAATCGAGCCGATATTTTTAATATGGCGTTTTGATAAGCTGCCATCTTCGAATCCTTCGCATCAAATTCTCCATTTACCTGAGATATTGCGAGGTTTGAGTCTCCATGCACCTCGAGGCATTGTATGCCCATGGATACGGCCATGCGGAGACTGTGGAGTAGTGCCTCATATTCGGCCGCATTATTTGAGTCTGTAAACATGATTTGCAGTACGTAACTGGCTATATCTCTTGTTGGAGATATAAAGATGACGATGGCACCCAGTCCGGCTAGCATTTTGTAGCCGTCCAAATACATGGTCCAGTGGGAGTATGCTCCGTACTCTTTAGGGAGTTCGGCTTTAGTCCATACTGTGACAAAGTCGGCCAACACATGAGATTTAGTAGTCCGGCGTGGTTTGTATGTTATTTTGAACGGCAAGAGCTTGATGGACCACTTGGTTATGTGTCCTGTGGTGTCTTTATTGTTTATGATATCATTAAGTGGTACTTCGGATGCTACTGCAATCGAACACTCTTGAAAGTAGTCTCCGAGCTTCTGAGATGCCATGAACACCGCATAGGCAATTTTCTGATAGTGGGGGTATTGTGATTTGCACGGTGTGAGAACCTCTGATACGTAGTATACTGGTTTTCAGACAGCGAATTTATATCCCTCTTCCTCTCATTCGACGACGAGTACCGCACTCACTACTTGGTGAGTGGCTGAGATATAAAGTAGCATTGGCTCGCCAACACTTGGAGCGGCTAGGATTGGGTTGCCCAATAATAGGGTTTTTATCTCCTCCAATCGGGTTGTGGCCGCATCCGTCCATTCAAAGCTGTCTGTGCGCTTCAGTAGTCTATAAAGTGGTAATGCTTTTTCTCCCAGTCTGGAGATAAAGCGGCTTAAGGCCTCCATGCAACCTGTTAGTTTTTGGACTTGTTTTAGATAGGTTGGCATAGTCAGCTGTGACAAGGCCGGAATTTTAGCTGGGTTTGTGTCAATTCCTCTATGGGATACGATGAACCCTAGCAGCTTTCCGGCCGGACCGCCGAAGACGCATTTTTTCAGATTGAGCCGTATGTCATATGTTCGGAGGTTATCAAACGTGGGGCGGAGATCATCTACCAACGTTTCGACGTGTTTGGTCTTAATGACTACATCATCGACGTATGCCTCCACTGCCTTGCCAATTTGTTTCTCTAATCATGTTTGAATCATGCATTGATACGTGGCACCAGCATTTTTGAGCCCAAAGGGCTTATTTTTGAAGCAAAATGGCCCGTATGGAGTGATAAACGTCGTCGTGCCTGGTCGGATTCCTTCATTTTTATCTGATGGTATCCGGAGTAAGCATCAAGGAAACACAAGGAGTCGTGTCATGTGGTTGCATCGATAATTTGATCAATGCAGGGCAGTGGAAAAGGATCCTTAGGGCAAGCCTTGTTTAGGTCTATAAAGTCGACACAAAGGCGCCGGGATTTATCCTTCTTTGGTACCATGACTAAGTTGGCTAAGCAGTCCGTATGTTTAATTTCCCTTATGAATCCGGCTTGTAGTAACTTGGCCAGCTCTTCCCCCATCGCTTGTCTTTTGGGTTTGGAAAATCGTCATAGTGACAGCTTGACTGGTTTGAACCCTTTGATTATGGTAAGGCTGTGTTTGGCCAGCCTGCGTGGGATTCTAGGCATGTCTGAAGGGTGCCACGTGAATATGTCCCAGTTTTCACGGAGGAAGGCGCGTAAGGTGCTTTCTACTGTCGGGTCCAGCTGTGCCCCAATGGATGTCTTCTTGTTGGGGTCCGTCATATGCACTTGAAATTTGATAATTTCATATGCTGGCTGGAAGGAGGTAGATTTCGATCTTTTATCAAGGACTACGTCATCCTTGCCCACCGTAGATCATAAGGTGGTTAATTCTTCGGTTGCGAAGGCTTTGGATAGTGCCTCTAGGGCTAAGGATGTGGTTTTGTTCTCGGCACGGAGTGCTCTATCCGGATCACGTGCTATTGTGATTATTCCATTGGGCCCTCGCATTTTGAGCTTCATGTACCCGTAATGGGGTATGGCCTGAAAGCGCGAGAAAGCATCCCGCCCTAGAAGAGCGTGGTATCCGCCGTTGAAGGGGACAACGTGGAAGAGCAGTTCCTCCGACCTGTAGTTCTTGGGTGTACCGAATACTACATTGAACTTAATGCTTCCTGATCACTGAGATTCCCGGTTGGGAATAATTCCTCTGAAGGTTGTATTACTTTGTTCAATGCGAGATTTATCAACTTGCATTTTTGCAAGCGTGTCCTCCTATATGAGGTTGAGTCTGTTGCCGCCGTCCATGAGTACTTTAGTAAGGCGAAAGCCGTCTACTATCGGGTTTAGTACAAGACCGGCTGTGGCTCGGACCGGCCAGACTCGCAGTTCATCGTCGGTAGAAAAAGTGATTGTCGCGTCGCTCCATGGGCTTGCAGTGCTTATTTGATGAACCTCGGCAAGTTCGTGATGTGCTCTGATATGTCTCCAATGTATCTATAATTTTTTATTGTTCCATGCTATTATATATATTATGTTTTGGATGTTTAATGGGCTTAATTATACACTTTTATAATATTTTTGGGACTAACCTATTAACCCAAAGGCCCAGTGCAGATTGCTGTTTTTTTTTTGCCTATTTCAGGGTTTCGCAGAAAAGGAATATCAAACGGAGTCCAAACGGAATGAAACCTTCGCGAGAGTTATTTTTGGAATGAAATCAACACAGAAGACTTGGAGTACATGCGAGGGAATGAAGGAGGTGGCCACGGGGGTCCGCGTGCCCCCACCCTCGTGGGCCCCCTCTGGCTCCCCAGATGCCCTCCTTCCTACTATATATATCCATACACCCTGAAAACATCGAGGCAACAGAGAAACTCGTAATTCTACCGCCGCAACCTTCTGTTCCCGTGAGATCCCATCTTGGTGCCTGTTCCGGAGCTCCGCCGGAGGGGGGATCTTCCACAGAGTGCTTCTACATCAACACCCTTGCCTCACCATGAGTTGTGAGTAGCTTACCACAGACCTTCGGGTCCATAGTTATTAGCTAGATGGCTTCTTCTCTCTTTTTGGACCTCAATACCAAGATCTCCTCGGTCTTCGAGGAGATCTATTCCATGTAATCTTTTTGCGGTGTGTTTGTCGAGATCCGATGAATTGTGGGTTTATGATCAAGATTATCTACGAGAAATATTTGGTTCTTTTCTGAATTCTTTTATGTATGATTATAATATCCTTGCAAGTCTATTCGAATTATTAGTTTGGTTTGGCCTACTAGATCTATAGTTCTTGCAATGGGAGAAGTGCTTGGCTTTGGGTTCAATCTTGCGGTGTCCTTTCCCAGTGACAGCAAGGCACGTATTGTATTGTTGCCATCGAGGATAAAAAGATGGGGTTTATATCATATTGCTTGAGTTTATCCCTCTGCATCATGTCATCTTGCTTAAAGCATTACTCTGTTCTTATGAACTTAATACTCTAGATGCATGCTGGATAGCGGTCGATGTGTGGAGTAATAGTAGTAGATGCAGAATCGTTTCGGTCTACTTGTCACGGACATGATGCCTATACATAATGATCAAGCCTAGATATTCTCATAACTATGCGCTTTTCTATCAATTGCTCGACAGTAATTTGTTCACCCGCCGTAGAATCCTGCTATCATGAGATATGCTACTAGTGAAACCTATGGCTTCCGGGTCTATTCTCAACATATTAATCTCCAATCTACTTTACTTTTCTTTATTTACTTTCTGTTCTTATATCCAAAAAATACCAAAAATATCACACTATCCTATCTACCAGATCTCACTTTCGTAAGTGAATGTAAATGGATTGACAACCCCTTATCACGTTGGCTGCGAAGTTCTTATTTGTTTGTGCAGGTGCGAGGGACTCGCGCATTGTCTCCTACTAGATTGATACCTTGGTTCTCATAAACTGAGGGAAATACTTACGCTACTGTGCTGCATTACCCTTTCCTCTTCGAGGGAATACAACGCAAGCTCGAGAAGTAACATGCTCTCTTGTGCCAGTTGTTTGAGAAGAATGTCTTCAAGACAGTGAGGATGTCAAAGTTGTTCTCCCCTGAAGTTGCGGTGGCGAGGATTGCTTTACCGCTTTCTGCTACCTACCAGAGTACCCAACACTCTCTAAGGCTGTGGGTTGGGATAATGTCCAGGGCGGCATGTATTTGGCAAGGTTTATCTAAGAGTTCGTACAGAACGGACCTGTATCCTATGAAAGGTCTGTTTTTCTCGCCAATGGGCACGTTATCGGATGCCCTGCTTGGGTATGTCCATTTTTCTTTAGCGGAATATTGTCCAAAGATGGACTGCTCCAGATGTGTATTATGGGCCTTCCAAGTACTTTCCATAGCGCAGTACTTTCGTACTAAATGCAACAATTCCGTAAAACTCTGTACTCGACGACGGTTGAGGGCGTTCAAGACTCCCTCATTCGTGCAATTGTGGTGAAATTTGGGAACCGCGTCGGCGTTGCAGCAGTACTTAATCTTGTTTTTAACAAGCAGGAATCTAGCCCAGAAGTGATGAACTGTCTCTTGGGGCTACTGCTATACGTACATGAGATCACGTATGTCCGGAGTTACTTGGAGAGTATGTACTCTGATGGGTGGGTGTGGATAAATTTGAGTCCCGACCCAATGTAGTGTCCGGGGTTCGTACAACCTCCGGTGTGGACGATCTGGGTCCTGCGGGATCTGAGTGTCCTGCGGGCCCGGTGTCTGTCCCTGAGCTCAAAAGACGTGAAGTCCCACCTGAAAGAGGGGTGTTCGGCTCATAGGGTTCAAAGATCTGGATAGCGCCGGTCTCTATTTCACGAGGGGAGGTATCTTCGGCCCGTTCCTTGACGGCCGCCACCAGATGAGTGATCGGGGTGGAATTATCTTCCTCCTGGCCGGATTTAAGCCCGATCTGATCATTAGGTGATGAAAGCCCCAGGGTGGCAATATGATACAACAGCTCATTTAAGGACGAGGAATCCACCGGAATCGTGTCTTCGGAGTGTTCGGGGCCGATGTAGGAGTGGTGCTCGATAACCGCGGGCGGGGGGGGG
>LR738716.1:176020638-176066610 GCA_902687465.1 Secale cereale | reverse complement strand
CCTCATCCCTAGGGTTTCGCCCTCCCCTCCCCCACCTCCGCCGTCGCCGTCGCCTCCCCGATCCCCCGGCCCCGGCCACCTCCGCCGCCGCGGCCCCGACGCCCACCGACCTCCCACGCCGGCAGATCGGTGCCGCCGCGCAGATCGACCCCGGGCCCCGCCATCGCCGCCGCCCAGGCCGACCACGGGACAAGCTTGAGAGCCCCCAGATCGGGCCCGGCCCTCACAAACAAGGTGCGCGTGCATTCCCTTCCCGCTCCTTCCTTCGCCGCTGGCTTTCGTTTCATTACCACATTTGTATTTCCCCAACTAAGCACTAGTACCATAAGCTTAAGCTCCAAGCAGGCTAGTTACCTGGTGAGGTGAGTGACTGACTTTGGGTAAATTTTCTGAAATCTCTAGTTTGTGATGCGGTAATGCTCGTTTACTTACCACAGAGGAACGAGGTTCAGCCAATCACTGCTAGTGTTCATTCAGTAATACAAGTCTCTACCCTGCCAAGTCGATTCGTGACAGGCCTGCTGCTGCAGAAATCATTTATAGCCTCTGACGGTCACAATCACGTCCACGACCACTGTCATTCTCTTTCCATAATAAATCAATTTCTCTTTGCTGCCAGAATGCTTAGCACTACAAAATATGTTTAACTGCAGTAGTATTCAAGTTGTGACAACATGTCAGCTGGATAGTCTCTCAAAACCACAAGTCACTAGTTGCATAAATGTACCAGAGCCAGCAACAACAGCAGCAAGAGACCATTCATTTCCTCCTTGTTAGGTTTGGGGCCTGCTCTAGGGTATTTAGGCTCTGTGTGCAATTTGGCGTGGTTGGTTGCTCTGCAAGTAGTTCAGAGATAGCTAGGTTTGTTTTGTGTCCCGGCTCATATGTCTTTCTGGTTTTTGTGTGCAATTTGATTATTCTTAGTTTGTGTAGACGAAGCGGTAGACGAATCCCTAGTTGTTGCACTATTTACACCATGGCTCATTTTATTTTATTTTTGAATAATTTTTGTAGTTCAGAGCTAGTAGCAGGTTTAATCTTGTGGTGTAACTGCCCTTTTGCTGCAGTGTCTTTTCCATCAGTTGGTTTATTATGTACCTTGTGTCTTATGCTTAAACCTGGAAGTTGAAGGATCGTCGAACCAATAAACCTTTTGATGCATGATGCCCAAAACGTAGAATCGTTTTGAAGTTGGTGTAAATAGAACCTTTTTGAACCACTACAGCAGCACTAGAGAGACATGATTCTTCTACTACTAGGAGTCTAGGACTAGGAGACGAGACATGGAAATGGAAACCTGCAGCCCACACTTGGCATATGATCTAGGGTCAATCTAGAACATGCATACGAACGAAATTCCACACTTGCAGCATGTATATAGAAGAAATTCAGAGTCAGCTCTACAGCAGTAGAGAAATATATGTAATCACTGCTGGGCAATACCAGTGAAGGAGATGCTTTTTCACATGATTGACAATGGTCAAAATATTAAGCATGGGTGAGGTAAACAATGAATGAATAGTATTAAGCATGGGTGAGGTAAACAATGAATGAATAGTTTCATTAGGAAGTCAGCTCATTGACAATTTGAAGCAGTAAGTAAAACATTTTGGTTGGTTAGTGGGCATTTGTAATCTAAGCACAGAAAAGGGGGGCATTTTTTTTCTGAATGAAATAAATATATAAGGAAGATGATTCAGTAAGCTGCAGCAATCCTTGTAGGGGTTTTGCATGCAGGGGTGAGGTATGGACATGGGAAGGGGAGGTGGATTAGGATGGATTAGCCACAACAATTGGTAAGTATAGAGAGAGAGCAGTTAATAGTGTGTTGTCTGTACATCCTGAGATCGGCAAGTTCGGGTACTGCCTTTACATGTTCTAGATTAACTTATTATGCTGTTGGTCCTGTTACACTCTAGTAGGTATATAAGCACTAGTTATATGGCTACTGCCATGTTCCTATACAGGTTCTTATACTACTTTACTTAAATTATTATCATGGTTCTGAAAGTACACTTGTTCAGAATAGCACCAAGTCCTAGGGCAAACTGAATTCCGCTTCAGTATTGGACAATAGACTTGCTGCTCTGTTATTATACAGATTCAAACATAGTTTCTGTTCACCAAAAGAGTGATGGGCTTGCTGCTCTGTTGTGCCTATATGTAGGCCTTTTTTGTCCATATGAAAGCAGAGGACCATATGGTCTGTGGCCTTTTCATCCATATGAAAGTAGAGGCACATTGTGGTGCTAGTTTGCTGGGTTTTGTCTCCGACCATCGTGTCGTGATGATTTTGCAGGTACCTCGAGAGGCCCTTGAGTTTGCCGGAATGTCGATTAACTTCCGTTCCGGCAAGTTCGGGTACTCCATATGTCCTATTTTCAGCAAAGGTCATGCTGAAATTTTCCGTGAATTTTAGCATGACTTTGCTAAAAATAGGACATATGGGGTACTTGCGACTAATGCATGGGCCGGGGTATCTTAGTACTTAATTAAGTAGGATCAAGAATTAAGTAGGACTAGTTCTGAATAGCTTCTATCAACGGCACTCTAAATGATAAAACCGTAGCTTTTAGGATGCCTCAGTGTCGACAAACCCTAAGTGATGAGACCATGATAATTCCTCACAAAACCTAAATGATGAGATCTTGTTCCTTGACAATAACCAACTTTTTGACCAAACTTTTTTCCTATTTAGAGCGAACATGGCCGACAACGATGAGGCCGGCGGTTCGGGCGGCAAGCCATTCTGGGAGCTGTCCCAGGAGATGGAGGAATACCCTCACCGCTATGAGGACGCCGCGGAAGACACCGATCCCGACTACACAACCCCTAGTGGCGTCGGGGATGACACCACTGATGGTGCCGCCGGGGATGCCACCACTGATGATGGCAGCGAACGCACAGATGGCAGCCAACCGAAGAGGCAACGGAAGGACCGGCGCCCGAACGTGCTCGGCACCGTCAAGGAGGAATTTACTGAAGTGTCCTCCAGTGGGCATCCAACGGCGCCCAAAGAATTAGTCAGTGGGTACGCGGGACAACTCGGGTGCATTGTCCGGAGCACCGTCACGATCAACACCGAGAACCTAAGGCATCGTGAACGAGGGAATTTGCGGATCCTCCTCTTCACGAAGCTGCACGAACGATACAAGTTCCCCGGTGACTTCGCAAACACACGCCTCTCAGGGAATAAAGTGAACAGTGCCGCCCTCACGAAGATGAGCACGGCCCTGGCTTCTTGGAGAGCCCGGGTGAAGAAAATGATTGAAAGAGGTGAGAGTTATGAGAAGATCAAGGAGAAAAATCCTTCGATCAGCAAAGCTGACTACCTGGAGTTCAAGACCAAGTGCGAGAGCAACGCATCCGTGGAATCAAGTCAGTGGGGGAAAGAAATGCGGGAATTGAACTTAGGGGTCCACACACTCGGTCCCGGCGGTTACAGAGTGGCGGAACCTAAATGGGACAAGGAGGACGCGGAGCGTGTCGAGCAAGACCTACCGCCCCTCTTCGATAAATACCGCCATGAAAAGCAGACCAGGAACTATATCAGAGCCCGGTACAAGGAGGACCCGGTAACAAAGGAGCTTACCACGGATCCGAAGGTGAAGGCGCTTGAGCTTGTTCTGGTAAGGAATACACCCCCGCGTAATTAGCTCCATATGGTTGCATTCTAATTAATGAAGCCAAATTTCTAAATGGTTCACGTTCCTTCCGCAGGAAACTGAAAGCAGTAGCGCGGGGTCTCAGAGCTCCCCGTCTGCCCCTTGGGACACCACTTTAAATAGGGCGTTGAATGTAATGAAACAGAAGGATAAGTTAACTAAGCCGACGTCAGCTGGTCGTGTGGCCGGCGAAGGCTTGTCGACGAAATGGTCGGAATACTATAAGACTGGGCGAAAGGAGAGAAAGACCAGCTTGGAAAGCCAGGAGGTTAAAGAACTCAAGGCAAAAGTGGCGCAGATTCCTCAGATAGTCGAAGAGCAAGTGCGAGACCAAGTGCGAGACCAACTGGGAGCGACGATCACCGCCATTATGCCTACCTTGGTTGAGGGGCTGCGGGGGTGGTTTGCAGGCGGCCAACAGGGGCCGCCCCCGATTCCCAGCTTGACGGGCAGCAACTCGCACAACGCGCCGGCAGTGGTGTCTCCGGCGGAGGCGTCATTGGTGTCTCCGGTGCCGGCGCCGGCATTGGAGCTTGATGCACCCGGGTGTGGGAAGAATACGCCGGCCGGCACCTCGGCAGCAAGCGGCCCCTCCGTCACTTGCACGCCCGCCGTTGGCGGTGCCTCGACATTAGCCGAGCTCGACGCCATCACGGTAACTAAGCCTCGGCCGATGACTTCATCTCCTTGCCTTTGACTGGGCATCCCTAACGCCCTACATGTTTTCGCAGGGCGCCGCCAACGAAGTTCCATGCACTCTCCTGCACTTCGTGGACGGCAAGTTGATCGATGTCGCCAAGGCCAAAATCGTTGAACCGGGCAACCGCGTGTTCCACCATAATCCGATGCCACCCACCGTGTATAGGGTTCAACTGGTTCGGGTGCTGCGGGGCTGCGACGACTTGTTACCTCCGTATCGACCCCATGGGGCCGACGAAGACGATGTGATGACCCTCGGCGCCTGCTTCAACTGGCCATTGCTTTGGCCGAAGAGCCAGATTCGTTTAGGGGCGGGGGTCACCACCCCACAGACAACACCGCCAGTCCTGCCGGCGCCAAGCCATGGCAAGACCGCCGCAACGCTACCGCCGTCAGCTGATCCGGGCATGCATATGGCACAGGATCCGGACGTCGACGACGGTACATTTGTCAACGTCGATGACTACTTCAACGAACATGGTGGGTACGGTGACGAATTCTTGGCGCCTCCTTCTCAAGAACCCAACCCTGCAAAAGTCGATCGCGATCTAGCTGGTACCGCGGAGAAACCCAATTGCAACAGGCGTCGTCTGTTCGGTTCTCAGGAGACGCCTCCAGCTGCCGCCTTCACCGAGACTCAAATAGCCGAGGTGGGAAATATTATCAGCCCCACCACACTCAAGAAGGTGGTCTCTGAGCAGACCTCGATCCCATTACATCAGCAGAAGCCAAAGAAGGGACGGAAAAGAAAAACTAACAAGGGTGCGAGCCAGCCGGCACCGAGTACGATCCGTGCTCAGGACGGGCCACCAATACCTAAGGATATCATGTGGGTGGTGCATGTGGCGGGTAGGCCGATGCTACCGGCTAATCTGTTCAAGGCTGCAACCGGTGCTATGCGGAGTCTGCATGACAGTGTTCTTTCTATGGAGAAGCGGCGTCTCTCTGAGAAAGATGACTCATACCCGGTTTTCGTGGCCAAGGTGCTAGAGGGCAAGGGCTTTGTCGATGGCACCATCGGGAGTATGATCGTCCTGCGGTTTGATGACATCTTCGCTATGTTTAACCTTCATCCGCTGCACTACACCTTCATTCGGCTATTTTCGCTCAATATGGAGATGCAGATCATTAGAGACAAGACCCCGGACATCGTGATAGTCGACCCCTTCTACATGCGTGCCAAGCACTTGGACAGCGCTGGGGACCGGCAAGTCACGAGTTCATACCTCGAAGGCGTCATTATGGCGAACAAAGATAAGGATACCTTCCTCGTGCCTTACTTTCCCGAGTAAGTCATCCCCTCACCGCCCCGTAACATATGATTTCTTAGATTTCGATCGTTCTTTTTTTTTCTAACATTCCGTGTTTTGTGCAGTGACACACGTTGCACACTCATCCTCTTAAGCCCGAAATATTCCACGGCCACGTATTTCGACTCGGACCGTCAGTCGAAGAAAAACTACACAAATATCAAGAAAGTTCTTGATGATGCTCTCCCCGGCTACGCCAAATCTGGAGGCACCTTCAGGAAGGAAATGTGTAGGTACGGTAAGCACGTGTTCACCCACGTAACGACGTTCCCCTGCGTCAAGCAGCCGCCTAGCAGTCAGAAGGATGCCTACTACGCCCTCCATCACATGCGGGCGATCGTACGGGACCATAATCACCTTATGCTACCAAAGGGTCTCCAAGATTGGGCCGCACGCTTGTCGGCAATCCAGGACATGGACATCAGACAAGAATTCTTTCGCATCCAGTCGGAGTTTGCGGAAATCATCTGTCAAGATGTCCTTCGTACCTCGGGGCAGTTCCACCTCAAATATCAACCGTCCAACAGTGAAATAGAAACAACGCTACAAATGCAGGCTGACAACGACCGCACATTCATGACGCCGACGGATGACGGCGGCTTCATCCACGCTCCGGTCCCTGAGTCGAGTCGAAGAAAGTATTGATGGTATGTAGTTCTGAAATGTCGATTAGCTCGTGTTGTAATTAAACTTTAATGAACTTGTATGTCTCTTTAGTTTGGACAGTCGTTCAACTTATATGTAATCGATGCTATTTATTAGTAGGACCATGAACCGTGCTATTAATGTGTTGCTTTTCTCTTTTGATCCTTTTGTTGCATACTTATATATTATCTGTGAATTGCTACTAACGTTTTGTTTGTCTAGTGCATAGAGATGCCGTCGTATGTCGTGTACAAGGGTAGGGTTCCCGGAGTCTATGACGACTGGGAGGAGTGTCGGAGACAGGTTCACCGTTTCAGCGGTAACAGTTACAAAGGGTACACCACTAGGGCGGAGGCGGAAGCTAGATACGAGCGCTATCTAGAGGGAGAGAGGAGGGAGCGGAGGAGGAACCGGATGAAGACTAGTTTCATCGCGATGATGCTCATCGTGACCGCAGCTCTCTTCTATGTGATGGTAGTTTAGATGATATCAACTTTGTAATGTGACGACAAACTCGCTACTCGGTCTCGAGACCTAAACTTGTCTAATATTTGAACTTTGTTCGCTATTTCGAATTCGGAGACTAATGTGATGAATTGTATTATGTGCTGTTTATATTCTGTGATGTATTGTATTTTGTAACCTGTGCAAATACCAGAAATGCAAAAAAAAATTCCTAGAATTAATAGTAGTGGCGCACCATATTGCACATTAGTGGCGCACCCAGTTAAATAACAGTGGCGCACCCATATGGATATCAGTGGCGCATCTGTAGGGACCCCTGCTGCAATACCAGTGGCGCACCATCTTGCACATTAGTGGTGCACCCAGTTAAATAACAGTGGCGCACCCATATGAATATCAGTGGCGCATCATTAGGGACCCCTGCTGCAATACCAGTGGCGCACTAGGTGACATACCAATGGCGCACCAGTGGTGCGCCACTGTTATTTGGATTAACAGTGGCGCATCAGAGGTGCGCCATTAGTATTCCTTATTAGTGGCGTGGTATTAGTGGCCCACCCATGGTGCGCCACTAATGGCAATATTGGGTGCGCCACTAATAGCCTTTTTTCTAGTAGTGTCTTATTTGTTTGTGCAGGTGCGAGGGACTGGCGCGTGGTCTCCTACTGGATTGATACCTTGGTTCTCAAAAACTGAGGGAAATACTTACGCTACTGTGATGCATCTCCCTTTTCTCTTTGAGGGAATACAACACAAGCTCAAGAGGTAGCAAGAAGAATTTCTGGCGCTGTTGTCGGGGAGGCTTACGCAAAAGTCATATACCAAGTACCTATCACAAACCCTTATCCTTCGCATTACATTTTTTTCCTCCCGTTTTCCTCTCCCCCACTTCACCCTTACCGTTTTATTTGCCCTTCTTCTGCCGTGTGTTTACCGTTCGCGTGCCTCTTGTTAGCTTGTGTTGCTATGTGCCCTCATTTAGCTTGCATCTTCGCTTGCTAAAGTATGGATCCTCATCCACTTGCTAATCTTTTTAAGAGATCCCATTACGTTGAACCTATTGCTAGTGAGCTGCGTGCACTAGATTATCTTTATGGGGTTTTGCTTGAAATTTATGAATATGAAAATTGTGAGGAATTGTTAAAAGAAAAAGTGATTCATGATAGCTTGTTAAATAAAAAGCATGATTTCTATGAGGTTATTGTAAGTTCTATTAATGTCAATTGTGTTAATGACATGTAAAACCCTAAGCTTGGGGATGCTTATTTTGCTATGCCCACTACTTGTTGCAATGATCATGATTGGGGTGATGATTCTTACGATCTTGAAAATTTATTTAAACCCCATCATGAATATGAGATTGATAATAATGTTTGCCATAGTATTGAAAGTATATTTGAAAAAGTATCAACTTTTGATTCCACTACTTTAGATATTGATCAATCTTATGAAACTTTTGATAAAAGTGGGTTTGGAGAGGTCATGACTTTAGTTAATGTTAATCCCACTATTTTGGAAGAGTGTCAACTTTGCATGCATGTGGATCGTGTTGAGAATATGTTATGTGATACCTATTTTGTTGATTTTGATCTTGATCCTAGATGCAATTATTATGAGAAAGGAAGATATGGTTGTAGAAATCTTCATGTTACTAAATAACCTCTCTTCATGTTGAGATTGATCTTGTTTCCTTCTTCTTCCTTACATACGCTAGATATTGCTTCCTATGATAATTTGTTTTCTTATAAAATGCCTATACATAGGAAGTATGTTAGACTTAGATGTGTTTGTCACATGTTTTATGATGCTCTCTTTGTGCTTCAATTCTTATCTTTCATGTGAGCATCATTGAATTCTCAAGCCTATCTTAATGGCTATAAAGCAAGAGCTTGTTGGGAGGCAACCCAATTTTATATTTATTGTTTTTTCTGCTGTTAGGGAATAAATATTGCATATAGCCTCTGATTAGATGTGGTTTCTTGTTTTGTTTAGTGTTTGTGCCAAGTAGAACCTTTGGTAAGACTTGTGTGAAGTTTATTTGATCTTGCTGTGAAAAACAGAATCGTTAGCGCTAGCTAAAGTAGACTTCAGATTTTACTGGAGCGTGCTTTTTAGTTGATTATTTTTGCTTCTGATTGGTAGACAAATTGCGCAAATTTACCAATTTAGTTTGAATATTATGGAGTTCCAGAAGTAGGCGAACCCTGCAGATTACTACAGACTGTTCTGTCTTTGACAGATTCTGTTTTTCGTGTGTTGTTTGCTTATTCCGATGCATCTATGAGTAATATTAGAGGATATGAATCATAGAGAACTTGGATTACAGTAGGTTTAACACCAATATAAACAAATAATTAATACATTATTGTACCTTTGGGTAGTGGTTTATTTTCTCTTACTAACGGAGCTCATGAGAATTTTTGTCTAAGTTTTGTGTTGTGAAGTTTTCAAGTTTTGAGTATTGCTTTGATGGACTATGGAACTAGGAGTAACAAAGGCATAAGCTTGGGGATGCCCAATGCACCCCAATTAAATTCAAGATAATCAAAAGCCTAAGCTTGGGGATGCCCCGGGAAGGCATCCCCTCTTTCGTCTTCATCCAACGGTAACTATACTTGGAGCTATATTTTTATTCGCAACCTGCTATGTGTTTTGCTTGGAGCGTCTTGTATAATTTGAGTATTTACTTGTTAGTTTTCCACAATCTTCCTTGCTGGACACACCTATTTGAGAGAATTAAATATGTCCTAGAAATTTTTAGAACACTCTATGTGCTTCACTTATATCTTTTGAGTTGAATAGTTTTTGCTCTATTGCTTCAATTATATCTTTTAGAGGATGGTGGTGGTAATATTTTGTAGAAATTTTTGAACTCTCATGCTTCACTTATTTCTATTTGTGAGTCTAGTAAATAAGCATGGTAATGTGTTTAGGCTAAAGAAACTAGTCTTCACTTGATAGACATCCAACGTCAATGTAGTAAAAAAAACCACACCAAGTGCATTGAATAGAAAGAGATGTTGGATGCTTGATAATTGTTTTGAGACATGATGATAGTGATATTAGATTCATGCTAGTGGAGTTATTATGAAATTGAGAAATACTTGTGTTAAGGTTAGTGATTCCCATAGCATGCACGTATGGTGAACCGTTGTGTGACTAAGTTAAAGCATGAGGTATTTGTAGAGCCCCAACCTTTGTGTGGAGGTCGGGGGCGCGCGATGGTTAACTCCTACCAACCTCCCCCTAGGAGCATGCGTTGATTGCTTTGTTTTGATGACTCGTAAATTTTTGCAATAATTATATGAGTTCTTATGACTAATGTTGAGTGCATGGATTATACACACTCTCACACTTCCACCATTGCTAGCCTCTCTCGTACCGCGCAACTTTCGCCGGTGCCATAAACCCACTATATATCCTTCCTCAAAACAGCCACCATATTGTTTCTCAAAACAGCCACCATACCTACCTATCATGGCATTTCCATAGCCATTCCGAGATATATTGCCATGCAACTTTCCACCGTTCCGTTTATATGACACGCATCATATTGTCATATTGCCATACATGATCATGTAGTTGACATCATATTTGTGGCAAAGCCACCATGCATAATTCTTTCATACATGTCACTCTTGTTTCATTGCACATACTGGTACACCGCCGGAGGCATTCATATAGAGTCATACTTTGTTGTTGTAGTATCGAGTTGTAATATTGTGTTGTAATGAAAGTGTGATGATCATCATTTTAGAGCATTGTCCCATGGGAGGACAGGCTGAATCTATAAAGCCCCTCCGAAAAAAAGAAAAAAAGGAAAAAAAGGAAGGCCAAAGAGAAATAGAAAGGCCCAAAAAAAGAAAAAAAAAGAAAAAGAAAAAAGGGACAATTGCTACTATCTTTTTCCACACTTGTGCTTCAAAGTAGCACCATGTTCCTCATTGTAGAGAGTCTCATGTTTAGTCACTTTCATATACTAGTGGGAATTTTCTTTATAGAACTTGGCTTGTATATTCCAACGACGGGCTTCCTCAGCTGCCCTAGGTCTTCGTGAGCAAGCAACTTGGATGCACACCCACTAGTTTCTTTTGTTGAGCTTTCATTCATATTTAGCTCTAGTACATCTGTTGCATGGCAATGCCTACTCACTCACATTGATATCTATTGATGGGCATCTCCATAGCCTGTTGATACGCCTAGTCAATGTGAGACTATCTCCCTCTTTTTGTCTTCTCCACAACCACCTCTATTCCACCCATAGTGCTATGTTCATGGCTCGCGCTCATGTATTGCGTGAAAGTTGAAAGGTTTGAAAAGATAGAGCATGAAAACAAATGCTTGGCTGAAATCGGGGTTGTGCATGATATGAATATTTTTGTGTGATAATAAGGGAGCATATCCAAAACTATATGATTTTGTAGGGATAACTTTCTTTAGCCATAGTATTTTGAGAAGACATGATTGCTTTGTTAGTATTGCTTGAAGTATTGTTATTTCTTATGTCAATATAGACTTTTGTCTAGAATCTTTCGGATCTGAACATTCATGCCACAATTAAGAGAATTACATTGAAAAACTATATTGGTTAGCATTCCACATCAAAAATTCTTTTTTTATCATTTACCTACTCGAGGACGAGCAGGAATTAAGCTTGGGGATGCTTGATACGTCTCCAACGTATCTATAATTTTTTATTGTTCCATGCTATTATTTATGAACTCTTGGATGTTTAATGGGCTTTATCATTCACTTTTATATCATTTATGGGACTAACCTACTAACCCAAAGGCCCAATACAGATTGCTGTTTTTTACCTATTTCAGGGTTTTGCAGAAAAGGAATATCAAATGGAGTCCAAATGGAATGAAACCTTCGTGAGAGATAATTTTGGAGAAAATCACGCACGGAAAACGTCAGGACCAAGTCAGGGGACAGCTGGGCTGCCCTCTAGGGGGCGCGCCCCCTGCCTCGAGGCTGGCCCACACGGCCCCTGGTGCCCTCCTTCATCCTATATATACCTACGTACCCCAGAAACTCCATACGCAGAGAGAAAACCCTAATTCCACCGCTGTAGCTTCTGTTCCCGTGGAGATCCCATCTTGGAGCCTGTTCCGGGAGGGGGGGTCCATCATGGAGGCCTTCATCATCATCATCATCGCCCTCACCATGAGTTGTGAGTAGTTTACCACAGACCTTCGGGTCCATAGCTAGTATCTAGATGGCTTCTTCTCTCTCTCTAGATCTCAATACAAAGTTCTCCTCGATCATCGAGGATATCTATTTGACGTAATCTCTTTTTGCGGTGTGTTTGTCGAGATCTGATGAGTTGTGAGTTTATGATCAAGGTTATCTATGAAAGATATTTGGTTCTTCTCTGAACTTTTTATGTGTGCTCATAATATCCTTGCAAGTCTCTTTGAATTATTGGTTTGGTTTGGGCTACTAGATCTATAGTTCTTGCAATGGGAGAAGTGCTTGGCTTTGGGTTCAATCTTGCGGTGTCCTTTCCCAGTGACAGTAGGGGCAGCAAGGCACGTATTGTATTGTTGCCATCGAGGATAAAAAGATGGGGGTTTCATCATATTGCTTGAGTTTATCCATCTACATCATGTCATCTTTCTTAAAGCGTTACTCTGTTCTTATGAACTCAATACACTAGATGCATGCTGGATAGCGGTCGATGTGTGGAGTAATAGTAGTAGATGCAGAATCGTTTCTGAAAGTGAAGTATATCGACTAGAGGGGGGGTATAGGTGATTTTTATGAAATGCTTCAGAACATGGTAGTTTCGGAGACAAACGATAAGCTCAAGCCTATTAGTATGCAGCGGAAAGTGGACTACACTAGATAAGCCATAGTCATGTATTCAGATGAAATGAAAGCATGAAGACTAATAGCAACTAGGCAGTAGTGATCATAAAGGAAGAAGGAATGAAGCCAATCACAACAAGTAGATACTCAGTGAAGACAATCAGATAAGGCAAGCATGCAATGTCTTCACAACATAGAGCAGTAAGTAAAGGGAAGGAAAGGATAGAACCAGTAGCTCGGGGAAGACAGTGATTTGTTAGACCAGTTCCAGTTGCTGTGACAAGTGTACGTCTGGTTAGGGAGGCTGAGATTTAATTTAGAAGTCCGCGTCTTCACCTTGTTCCCCTTGAGCTAAGGACACCCAGTCCTCGCCCAATCACTCTGGTAAGTATTCAAGGTAGACTTCCAAACCTTCACAGACTTCATTCACCGGCGATCCACAATTACTCTTGGATGCTCAGAACGCGACGCCTAACCGGCTGGAGGAAACACAGTCCTCAAGTGTAATAAGTCTTCAGGTCACACAGACAGAAAGACTTTAGTGATGCCTAACACTCTTTGGCTCTGGGTGTTTCGGCTTTGTCCTCGCAAGGATTTCTCTCTCAAATGCTTCGGAGGTGGGTTGCTCGACAAAAGCCATGCAATAACTCTAAGCAGCCACCAATTTATGGTGTAGGGGGGGGGCTATTTATAGCTACTGGGCAACCCAACCTGAATTGTCCGAAGTGACCCTGGGTCACTAAGGAACTGACACGTGTTCCAACAGTCAGATTTCAAACACACACGGCAACTTTACTTGAGCTCCAAGTAAAGCTGACTCATCCGCCTCTGGATAAGATTTGCTCTCATAGTCTTCACTCGAAGACATAGGATTTGGTTGAGCATCACTTCAGTCACTCTGACTTAGTTCACTTGGACCCCACTTAACAGTACGGTGGTTCCTATGACTCAACAAAGAAGAAAAGGAACAAACGAAACATCTACGTCTTCGCTCTCCATAGTCTTCACACAATGTCTTCTCATGTCATAGTCTTCAATATGATTATCTTCATATACCACCACTGACATCACTGTCTTCATACATTTTTAGGGGTCATCTCCGGTAGGTTAACCGAATCAATGAGGGACTACTATATTTGTTATCCTGCAATTCTCACAAACACATTAGTCCCTCAACCAGGTTTGTCGTCAATACTCCAAAACCACTAGGGGTGGCACTAGATGCACTTACAATCTCCCCCTTTTTGGTGATTGATGACAAACTGGTTGAAGTTTTCAACGGGGATAAAGATATGTGAAATTGTAAAGGATAAAGGTATTGTCTTCGTAAGTAGAAAAAGGCTCCCCCTGAAGATGTGCATATAGTTGATTTGCCTTTGAATGCAAATGCACATGGCAGGTTGTACTTGTGGAGATCCTCTTCAACTTATGAAGACAATTCATCATGCATAATTGATATGCCGAAGATAATGACATGCATAATGAAAAACGGACGTCTGCAATAATGACTAAGTGCGGAATATAAGGTAGCAGATGCGGAATTTATCATCGCATTATAGAGTAGCATAAAAACATAGCAGACGACCATCAGTTTAAGTGTTACAACTCAAAGAACCAAATGTAGCAAAATGAGAGTTGTAAACACTAGGCAAATTATAAAGCACCAGCCCATATGGACCCGCTTGAAGACTATCAACTCATATGCTTCTCCCCCTTTTGTCAGTAAGGACCAAAAAGGTTTGAAGACATAGAGCCTCTACTCGTTCCTAGTTGGAGCAGAAGAGGATGCAGGGTCGGTGTTGTTGTTTGGCGGTGCAGAAGTGGTTGGTGCAGTGTTGATGCGCGCTGAAGTAGGAGGCGGTGAAGTAGCATCATCCTGATCATCGATCACCCTGGCGTCAATGGTTGCAGCGGAGGAGGAGTATTCAGAATCTTCAAGAGATGGAGTTCGACGCATAACAGCAGTCCTTGGAGGAGTGTTGTCAAACTTGAATCTCTCAGTGAAGCCATCGTCTTGAAGATCTGCTTCAGCACTCAGCAAGGTCAAACTCTTCCAAGACCTTCGACATGTTTCATGACCAACAAAAGCATTCTTGGTGGCAAGATTGCGAATGCGATTGACATCCACCAAGAGGCTTTGCATCTGGCACTTTAACCAGAGGTGATGCTTGTCCTGTTTCTGATGAAGGGCTACTAGAAGCTCTCGGTTGTTCAGGACACGAGATCGCTTCTGAGGCCTTTGAGCGATGGTGCTTTCAGTGGCTTCGGTTTCAGCGTGTCGAGGTAGACGAGTACGGCCAGCCAGAGGATAGACGCGTGAGACTGCTGGAACTCCTTCAATTTGCTGAGTGAAGCTCTGGTGATCAGCGTTGTGAACACTAACTGGCTCTTTAGCAGGCTCTTGTTAGATGGCTTCAGCTGACATATCAACCTCGGGCAAGATAATCTGATGGTTGCGAGTAGAGGGCTGATAGGTGACAGCTGAATGCAACTTGATGAGGCGCATTATCCAAGGGGCATAGAATTTCAGACCAAATAGATCAGCTCCAGACATAGCCATTTGCCTGATGAATAAATCTTGAGCATTGAAGCTGATGACATTGAAGATATAGAAGACAAAAGTCTTCATAGTGCCTTCAAGCTTGGCTGATGAAGAATGTCCTTTGATTGGCCATAGAGTACGCCTTATGATGTGATAGATGGTATGCGGCAGGTACTCTAGGTCTTCAGCAAAGAATTCCTTAGGGTATTCAGCATCACTTGGCAGAGGCTTCATCATGCTGAGCATTTGGCTCATGTTCGGCTAATGCTTCTGAAAGATACTCTCCAAGGCTTCAGTGTGCAGTTGACAGCCAGGTTCATATAGATCTCCTAGAGTGGGCAGGCCAGTAAGCTCAATGAGATCAAAGGCTTTAGCTTCATGATGCACATTTCTTGTCATCCACTCAAGGACCCATGTCTTCGGATCCCTGTTGTAGCCTCGGATGTGGAGTGTTGCATAGAATTGCAGAAGCAGCTCTTCATTCCAATGCTCTTTATCAGTTACAAAGTTGAGCAGGCCAGCATCACGGAAGCAGTCAAGAGCTTCTTCCAAGCAGGGCAGACCAGCAATAGCTTCAGTGTCAAGACGCATATGAGGGAAAATGCACCCTTGATCATAGAGTACTCGTGAGTAGTAGCTGCGCTGCTGATGGCTCCAGAACCTATCTGAGGATATTCTTGGCTTGGAATATGGGTTCTTGGCGCTGTCAAAGAAGGTGTTGTGTGCAGTGAAGCTATTGGCATTGAAGGACCCTGAAGATGTTGCAATACTTGGAAACCTTGGCAGTCTTGGCATAGGCTTTTGAACTTGGGGCCTGTGAGCAACATGATGATCAAACTGAGGACCAGCAGCACGTGGTTCAGTTGTAGGTGGCGGAATCAGAATGGGACACCTGACAGTAACAAGCTGATCATCCTTGTTGTATGCTTGCTCAATGGTATGGGGCCATGGAGGCGGAACAGGAGCAGAGGCATTATCTTCAAGCTGCAGATTTGCTTCAGGTGCAGCATTGGCGTTAGGCGCGGCACTGGTTTCAGGCACAACACTGGCTTCAGGCGCAGTCACTTCAGGCGCAGTCACTTCAGGTGCCACAGTGTCTTCAGGTACTATATTGGCTTCAGCCATGACCACGTCATTGGCTTCAGTGTTGGTGGTGGCAGCCTCTGAATTTGTTGCCTCCACTTCAGGAGCTGGAGGGTCGGACACGTTCTCCTCGAGAACAGGGGGTGTGGTAGTACGTTCTTCTTCAACTTGGGGTTGTTCTTCTTCTTGTTGGGGTGGTTCTTCTTCGGCTGATGCAGCCGGAATATCTTCAGCCACTTTGGCTTCAGATTCTGAGGGGTTCCCAGTAGGAGCAGCATCAGGTGCAGATGGTTGCTCTACTCCTTCTGGAACACTTGGGGCGACGACTTGAGGCCTTGGTCCTTTGCAAAGCCTGCGAAAAGCTGGCGACGCCTGAGGAGATGGAGGTTATTGGGCCTCAAAGTCTTCATTTTCAAGCACCGTACTGGTGGCTTGAGTTTGCTGGGGAGTGGCTTGTGTATCCAGTGGGTGATCAGCCCACGAGTCATCCTTAGCAATTGGCGTCAATGGACGACCAATGCTGATATGTTCGCTGTTCGTAAGAACAGGCGAAGATTCAATGTTGTATTCGATCTGAGGAAGGACTTCATCATATTCAACATTGTCTTGAGGACCAATGTGCTCTGATACCAGCCAGCTCAGAAGCAATGGTGCCATGGAAGGAGACGCTGAGGCCAACTGGAAGTTGAAGATCGTCGAAGCTCAGGTTGGGTGTGTCAAACCATTCATCAATGAAGTTATTGAGCACTTCAACGTCAAAGAGCGGCAAATCATTGAAGATTTCAGCATCTTGCTTGCTCTTGATCAATAGCTCTAGAGCATCATCACCAAGATCTTCATCACTTGAGAGATCAAGTGCATCATTGGCAGTCTTCAGTACTGCATCAGGAGTGAGAGCTATACTGGGGTTGCGTGATGGCTTCCTCTTCAGCTGTCTGCTCTTGGAGATACGAGAGTGTTCCTCAGATTGCACACTTGGTGCAGGTGGAGCAGTAGCCAAAGGCTTCACTCTAGAAGCCCTTGGTGGAGTAGTCTTTGAAGCCTTTGATTTCTTCTTCTGGGGCTTCGGTGTTGCAGGTGCTTCTTCAGAATCAGCATCTGCTTCAGGCTGATCCACATCCGCCCCTTGAACCCTTATGTGACTGATGAGGCCCTCTAGGTTGTAGAAGGGCCCAACCAGATTCGGTTCAGCTTCGCGCGTGCCATCAGCGCGGGGCGCAAAGGGGCCAGGATTGAAGTCTAATCCCCACAGCTTCTTGTTCTCTTTGGACGAGTTCTTGGCGAATTGAAGATTTTGCTTGAACAGATTGTCGTCGCGACACCAGAGCAGAGAGCTTGGATCAGCATCAGCAGGCTGAGGTCCTCTGACCATGCAAGGATAGAATCCTTGAGCAATGGCTTCAGCACGAGTCTTGGGGAGAAGATTTTTATAAGTGATATCTCCCCATGGATGCTTGATGGCATTCTTCTCAGCATACTCTTGGGTCACGAACCTATACATAAACCACTGTTCAACCCAGTATCTTCGAATCCATTGGATTCGTGTCTTCCTCTGATTGTAATCCTCCTCTGGATCAGTCTTGTATATCTCACTGAGATCAGGAGGCAAATCAATGGAGGTGTTGCCACGGCGCTGTCTATCACCCTTTCTTACTGTCTTGTCAGTTGTCATTTGCTTCAACCTGAAGGGCTTCAAATTGAATGGCTTCAAAACGGGCAAATGCTTCGGTCTGCTGGTCAGACAGGAACAGTCTTCAGGGGAGTGAATGTGACGCTGCAAAAACTCTGCAAATGAATGCAGACTATGAGAACCAAGGGATTCTCCCACGGACATGTACCTGTGACAGCATTAGAGATGCGAGGGAAGGGGAAGAGGTCATGTGCATTCTCAGAAGTTTTGAACATTAAAACAGTTTTGAAGACTTTGACCTCATAGTGCGAAGACATTCACTCATGGGAGTTGGTTCCAGATTTGTACAAATCCACGAATAAGTACAAGTGAGGAATCTAACTATGGTTGAAGCATATGTGAACGTACTAGGCAAGATATGAGATGCAGAAAGGATAGATCTATATATCTAAGTAGGCAGAAAACCTCCTATGGTAAAATAGATCAATCTTTATGGATCTAGAAGATGGTAAAAAGTAAGTTCTATTTACCACACGATGAACTGCTTAGACGGAGAGGAGTTGGATGCCCAACAGTTTGAACTTCCATGCCTAACTTGGCGACGGAGGACAGCTACGACGACGGCGAAGTAGAAGATGTCCGCGGCCGGCGTGAGGACGGCGTCGACAAAGTTGAGGCAGCGAAGCACTTCGTCACCGGCGTCATCGAAAGCTAGCGGAGGCGCTAGGGTTGGTCGAGGTGGAGAGGTGGTAGAATAAACTTTTGACCGTGATGGGACGTGCATTTATAGGCATGGGAGACGGCACAGCGCAATTACGCAGGTGCCCCTAACGGTTCACGTACGAGTGACACATGGCGGTCATGTAATGCATTGGGAGTTGTCCCACGATCCCACGTACACCACAACTGTCGGAGTGGTCGTTCCAGCTTCTCCGGGTATCAGGCATAACGGATGGAGCATTAAAATCAGATTTAAAGTTTGTCTCTGTATCTTCTGCTGACAAGGACGCAGAGAAGATATTCGACAGTTTCAACAGAATGCATATGATTTGGACAGACAAAGTGTGAGATGAGAAAGCATAGAGAGGTTAGGATCCGATCACATTCACTTAGTCCAAAAGATTCAAATACGAAGGCATAACTATAAGTGAATGTGGTTGAGGACATAACGCAATTCTATATATGTCCTATATGTCCTATATGAAGACAAACCAAGTGCAAAGACTTTGCAAATGTAACGCCACGAGAAACACTTCAACCAAGAATTTGGTGGTGGCGTTACCCACCGTATAGGAAGTATTAGACCCAGACACGGCGCACAATTATCGTGGCGCTCTGAAGTCAAATTCCATGTTAATGTATTCACACTTAGAATGTAAGTCTTCATTGATTGAAGATATACTTTACTTTGTGTGTTGCACATCTAAGTCATCAATATGCATAAGTGTTAGGATGTGTGCCTGATTACAGGACTTTTGAGGATTCTAAGATATTTAGCTCACACTGCAACTTGCAAAACCTTTTCTCATCCAAGGGCTTTGTGAAGATATCTGCCAGTTGCTCTTCAGTGTTGACGTGTATGATATCAATATCTTCCTTCATAACATGATCTCTGAGAAAGTGATGACGAATTTCAATGTGCTTTGTCTTCAAGTGCTGAACTGGGTTATTGGCAATCTTGATGGAGCTTTCATTATCACAGTAGAGTGGCACGTGCTTCAGATGGACTCCATGGTTCTTGAGTGTTTGCTTCATCTAGAGGAGCTGAGCGCAGCAAGATCCAGCAGCAATGTATTCAGATTCATCAGTGGAGAGTGATACACAGTTCTGCTTCTTTGAAGACCAACAGACAAGTGATCGTCCTAGAAAGTGACATGTGCCTGATGTGGACTTGCGATCAACTTTTTCACCAGCATAATCAGCATCTGAAAATCCTACTAGATCAAACTCTGAGCCCTTTGGATACCATAATCCTAGTGTCGGGGTGTAAGCCAAATATCGAAGTATTCGCTTCACAGCTAAGTGATGCGACTCTTTTGGTGCCGCTTGATATCAAGCACACATGCAAACACTAAGCATAATTTCTGGCCTAGATGCACATAAATAAAGTAAAGAACCAATCATGGAGCGGTATACCTGTTGATCAAACTCTTTACCATTGGCGTCGGGACCCAGGTGATGTTTAGCAGGCATTGGCATCGAGTACCCTTTGCAGTCTTGCATTCCAAACTTCTTCAGGCAGTCTTTAAGGTACTTCTCTTGAGATATGAAGATTCCGTTGCTTTGCTGACGAATTTGAAGACCAAGGAAGAACTTCAGCTCACCCATCATGGACATTTGATATTGCTCTTGCATCATGTGACCAAACTCATCACTGTATTTCTTGTCCGTGCAGCCGAAGATAATGTCATCCACATAGATTTGGCAGACAAATAGCTCATCATCATATGTCTTCGTGAAGAGTGTAGGATCTAGGGATCCAGGTTTGAAGCCTTTGCTCTTCAGGAAGTCTTTGAGGGTGTCATACCAAGCACGAGACGCTTGTTTGAGGCCATATAGTGCCTTGTTGAGCTTGTATACCATATCAGGATGTTTTGGGTCTTCAAAGCCAGGTGGTTGTGCAACATACACTTCTTCTTCAATTCTTCCATTGAGAAAGGCACTCTTTACATCCATTTGATATAGAAGTATGTTGTGATGATTTTCATAGGCTAGCAGTATACGAATAGCTTCAAGCCTAGCCACAGGAGCAAATGTTTCATCGAAGTAAATCCCTTCAACTTGAGTGTATCCTTGAGCAACAAGACAAGCTTTGTTTCTGACCACTTGACCATGCTCATCTTGCTTGTTGCGATAGATCCATTTTTTTCCTATTATGTTGTGCTTTCGAGGATCAGGACGCTTGACAAGTTCCCACACATTGTTCAGCTCAAACTGTTGAAGCTCTTCTTGCATTGCTTGAATCCATTCAGGCTCCATAAAAGCTTCAGCAACTTTCTTGGGTTCAGATATTGAGACAAAAGCAAAGTGCCCACAGAAATTTGCAAGCTGTGTTGCTCTTGAGCGAGTGAGTGGACCAGGAGCATTTATGCTATCAATTATCTTCTCAACTTGTACATCATTTGCAACACGAGGATGAGCTGGACGAAGATTTTGCTCTTGTTGTACATTGTCTTCATCAGGAGTATTGTCTTCAGGCTGAGCATTGTCGTCTGGTTGATTTGGAGCAGATATGATGAGTTCCTGGTCAGGTTGTGCTTCAGATGGCATGATCTCACCAGTTCCCATTAGCTTGATAGATTCATTTGGTGAAGCTCCATCTAGCACATTTGGTAGGGACTCTCTTTGTGAACCATTTGACTCATCAAACCTCACATCCACAGTTTCAACAGTTTTATAGAGAAAAATGTTGAAGACTCTGTAGGAGTGTGAGTCCTTTCCATATCCGAGCATGAAGCCTTCATGAGCTTTGGGTGCAAATTTTGACTTATGATGAGGATCCTTGATCCATCACTTAGCTCCAAATACTCTGAAGTAGCTTACATTTGGCTTCTTTCCAGTGAGGAGTTCATAGGATGTTTTCTTCAGAAGCTTCTGAAGATAAACACGGTTGATGATATGGCATGCAGTATCAATAGCTTCGGGCCAGAACCTTCTTGGTGTTTTGTACTCATCGAGCATCGTTCGAGCCATCTCAATTAGAGTTCTGTTCTTGCGCTCAACGATCCCATTTTGCTGAGGTGTATATGGGGCTGAGAATTCATGAGTGATTCCCATCTCATCCAGATAAAGATCGAGGCCAGTGTTCTTGAATTCAGTGCCATTGTCACTTCTGATATGTTTGATCTTGATGCCATAGTTGTTCATGGCACGGTTGGCGAAGCGTCTGAAGACATCTTGCACTTCAGTCTTGTAGAGTATTATGTGCACCCATGTGTATCTTGAATAATCATCAACAATGACGAAGCCATAGAGACAGGCTGTGGTAGAGAATGTGGAGTAGTGAGTAGGGCCAAATAAGTCCATGGGAAGCAGCTCGAAGGGTTTGGACGTGGTCATGATTGTCTTCGAGGGGTGCTTGGCTCTAGTCATCTTCCCAGCTTCACAGGCACCACATAGATGATCTTTCTTGAACTTGACTTCCTCGATGCCTATGACATGCTTCTTCTTTGCGAGATTGTGCAAGTTCCTCATGCCAGCATGTCCTAGCCTTCGATGCCAGAGCTAGCACTCTCAAGCTTTTGCTAGAAGACATATGGCCATCTGCGGTCCAGCTGAGAAATCTACCATATACAGATCACCTTTTCTGTATCCTTCAAATACTAAAGACTTGTCAGATTCCATTAGTACAATGCAACGAAATTTACCAAAGATCACTATCATGTTTAAGTCACAAAGCATTGAGACAGACATTAAGTTGAAGCCAAGAGATTCAACAAGCATGACCTTATCCATGTGTTGATCTCTTGAGATTGCAACTCTACCTAGACCCAACACTTTGCTTTTACCAGTATCAGCAAAGGTGATGTGACTCTTGTTAGATGGATGTAAAGTTGAGTCCATGAGAAGATTTCGATCACCAGTCATATGATTTGTGCACCCGCTGTCCATAATCCATTCTGAAGACTGGTGTCGCTCCCTAAAATGCAGTTAGGAGGATAGGCTTCACCAAAAGCCATTGTGAAGCATAAACATTTGATGCATAAGTGGATTATGAAAGCTTAGACGAAGGTTAAGATTGATGAGATGTTCAGCAAGTGATTTATGAATAGTATGAGCAGTAAGTCATTTTGGGCATTTGATCTTGTGCCCTACAAGTGTTTTAGGTCCCCAGCAATAGCATCTGAAGCCTTTGATCACAGGCTGGACCGCTGGAGACCTTTCCCTGCAAGAGAAAGTTAGTTCTTCTTAACCACCCACATCTTCAGGGGTGGCTTAGAAGCAATGAGTCTAAGAGCAGCATCTGAGAATTTTGGCTTTGGGGCCCTAGCAAATAGTCTTGCAGGAGGAGAATGATACTCATAAGAATAGGCAGAAAAATTCTTGGATTTATGAACATAGCGGTTTGATGAAACACGCTCATATTCATGGGTCTGAGTATGGTTTCCCTACAAAACATTTGCGTTAGGGTGACTCAGATGAGTCCTTTGTCTGTATGAAGCCTTAGGACCAGATGAAGCCTTTGGTCTGGGATTTGTCTTCATCCCAGGAGGTGTCATGATAGTATTTGCTGGAAGCTTCTCAAGACAACCTTTGGGTACCCAGATCTTCTTCATATGTGGTCCATTCCTGCAGTTAGTACCAATATACCTGGCAAACACTTCACCATTTTGATTCTTAAACAGTTTATAGTTTGCATCAAAGGATTCATCAATGATAACAGGATTAGCACAAGTGAAGCCAGATAAGGTAGATGGATCCACTGAAGGTCCCTTTGCAGAAACCCATGTTGTTTTGGGATACTGCTCAGGCTTCCAGTATGAACCATCAACATTCATTTTCCTGTCGAACCCAACACCCTCTTTCCTAGGGTTTCGGTTCAGTATCTGCTTTTTGAGGACATCACATAGAGTCTGATGCCCTTTGAGGCTTTTGTACATCCATGTTTCAAGCAAAGTCTTCAACCTAGCATTTTCATCAGCAATAGTAGTGGTTTCCTCAGCAGAGGGGTTAGTTACCACACCAATAGTTGAAGATATTGCAACAGTGGCAGCAGTAGAACAACCAGCAACAGATGTAGCGTTATCACGCTCAATGCATTTTAGACATGGTGGTTCAAACTCTTCGTGAGTGGAGCTGATCAGTTGTGCGCGGAGTGACTCATTCTCCTTTTGAAGATCTTGATGAACCGCTTTCAATTTCTCAAGTTCTCGTTTCCTTTGAATGTAATCGTGGGAAAGCTTTTCATGAGTTTTTGAGAGCGATTCATAAAGACCTTCAAGTTCCTTGTACTTAACATGAAGATTTTTTATGTCTTCAATTAAGGACTGAGAACGGGTCATTTCCACGTCCAACAGGTCATCGCTTTTGTCTAACGGTTTTTGAATATGTTCCATGGCTTTCTGCTGTTCAGTGGCAATTTTAGCAAGTGTTTTGTAGCTAGGTTCTGATTCACAATCAGAGTCGTCTTCACTAGATGTTTGAAAGTAAGCATCGCGTGATTTTACCTTGGCACCGCGTGCCATGAAGCAGAAGGTGGGAGCAGAGTCGTCGTCCTCATCATCATTGTTGGGGACGGGGCCATTGTCTTCAGTGTTGAAGATGGACTTGCCCATGTAGGCAGTGGCTAAAGCCAGACTTGCAGCACCAGAATCAGACTCCTCCTCTGACTCCACCTCCGCATCTTCAGAAGCAGACTCTTCTTCAGAATCCATCTCCTTGCCAACAAATGCGCGAGCCTTGCCAGATGAATTCTTCTTGTGTGATGAATACTTTGATGAAGACTTTGAAGAAGACTTTGAGTATTTCTTCTTTTTCTTGTCATCAGAATCATATTCCTTGCTCTTCTTTTTCTTCTTCTCGTTGTCCCACTGAGGACACTCAGAGATGTAGTGACGAGGTTTCTTGCACTTATGACATGTTCTCTTCTTATAGTCATGAGTAGAAGCTTCATCATTTCTTGAGCTGGATCTTGAAGACTTTCTGAAGCCTTTCTTCCTAGTGAATTTCTGGAACTTCTTCACAAGCATGGCAAGCTCCTTTCCAATGTCTTCAGGATCATCAGAACTGCAGTCAGATTCTTCTTCAGATGAGGAAACAGCTTTTGCCTTTAAGGCGCGAGACCGGCCATAGTTGGGACCATATATGTCATGTTTCTCAGATAGCTGGAACTCATGTGTGTTGAGCCTCTCAAGTATATCAGACGGATCGAGAGTCTTGAAGTCAGGGCGTTCTTGAATCATCAGGGCAAGGATATCAAATGAGTTGTCGAGTGATCTCAGGAGGGTCTTGACGATTTCATGCTTGGTAATCTCAGTGGCGCCAAGTGCTTGAAGCTCATTTGTGATGTCAGTGAGACGATCAAAAGTGTGCTGGACATTCTCATTGTCATGTCTCTTGAAGCGATTGAAGAGATTGCGAAGGACGCTGATCCTTTGATCTCTCTGGGTAGAGACTCCTTCATTGACCTTTGAGAGCCAATCCCAAACTTCCTTTGACGTGTCCAGAGCACTTACACAACCGTACTGTCCTTTGGTCAGATGACCACAGATGATGTTCTTGGCCGTTGAATCCAATTGAATGAGCCTCTTGACATCAGCAGGGGTGATACCTTCACCAGCCTTGGGAACGCCGTTCTTGACAACAAACCAGAGGTCCACGTCAATGGCTTCAGGATGCATGCGCATCTTGTTCTTCCAGTAGGGATATTCGGTGCCATCGAAGACGGGGCACGCAGCGGAGACTTTGATTATCCCTGCAGTCGACATAGCTAAAACTCTAGGTGGTTAAACCGAATCACGGAGAACAAGGGAGTACCTTGCTCTGATACCAACTGAAAGTGCAGTATATCGACTAGAGGGGGGGTGAATAGGCGATTTTTATGAAATGCTTCAAAACATGGTAGTTTCAAAGACAAACGATAAGCTCAAGCCTATTAGTATGCAGCGGAAAGTGGACTACACTAGATAAGCCATAGTCATGTATTCAAATGAAGTGAAAGCATGAAGACTAATAGCAACTAGGAAGTAGTGATCATAAAGGAAGAAGGAATGAAGCCAATCACAACAAGTAGATACTCAGTGAAGACAATCAGATAAGGCAAGCATGCAATGTCTTCACAACATAGAGCAGTAAGTAAAGGGAAGGAAAGGATAGAACCAGTAGCTCGGGGAAGATAGTGATTTGTTAGACCAGTTCCAGTTGCTGTGACAAGTGTACGTCTGGTTAGGGAGGCTGAGATTTAACTCAGAAGACCGCGTCTTCACCTTGTTCCCCTTAAGCTAAGGACACCCAGTCCTCGCCCAATCACTCTGGTAAGTCTTCAAGGTAGACTTCCAAACCTTCATAAACTTCGTTCACCGGCGATCCACAATTACTCTTGGATGCTCAGAACGCGATGCCTAACCGGCTGGAGGAAACACAGTCCTCAAGTGTAATAAGTCTTCAGGTCACACAGACAGAAATACTTCAGTGATGCCTAACACTCTTTGGATCTGGGTGTTTGGGCTTTGTCCTCGCAAGGATTTCTCTCTCAAATGCTTCGGAGGTGGGTTGCTCTCAAACGACAAAAGTTGTGCAATAACTCTGAGCAACCACCAATTTATGGTGTAGGGGGTGGGCTATTTATAGCCACTGGGCAACCCGACCTGATTTTTCCGAAGTGACCTTAGGTCACTAAGGAACTGACACGTGTTCCAACGGTCAGATTTCAAACACACACGACAACTTTACTTGAGCTCCAAGTAAAGCTGACTCATCCGCCTCTGGAAAATATTTGCTCTCATAGTCTTCGCTCGAAGACATAAGATTTGGTTGAGCATCACTTCAGTCACTCTGACTTAGTTCAGTTGGACCCCACTTAACAGTACGGTGGTTCCTATGACTCAACAAAGAAGAAAAGGAAGAAACGAAACATCTACGTCTTCGCTCTCCATAGTCTTCACACAATGTCTTCTCATGTCATAGTCTTCAATATGATTATCTGCATATACCACCACTGACATCGATGTCTTCATACATTTTTAGGGGTCATCTCCGATAGGTTAACCGAATCAATGAGGGACTACTACCTGTGTTATCCTGCAATTCTCACAAACACATTAGTCCCTCAACCAGGTTTGTTGTCAATACTCCAAAACCACTAGGGGTGGCACTAGATGCACTTACAGTTTTGGTCTACTTGTCTCGGACGTGATGCCTATATACAATGATCATGCCTGGATTGTCTCATAATTATTCGCTTTTCTATCAATTGCTCGAGAGTAATTTGTTTACCCGCTGTAGAATATCGCTATCATGATAGAAGCCACTAGAGAAAACTATGGCCCCCGGGTCTATTCTCAACATATCAATCTACATCTACTTTACTTTTCTTGCTTTTATTTGCTGTTTTATTAAACCAAAAATATAATTATCATCTCTATCAGATCTCACTCTCGTAAGTGACCGTAAAGGGATTGACAACCCCTTATCGCGTTGGCTGCAAAGTTCTTATTTGTTTGTGCAGGTGCGAGGGACTGGCGTGTGGTCTCCTACTGGATTGATACCTTGGTTCTCGAAAACTGAGGGAAATACTTACGCTACTGTGCTGCATCTCCCTTTCCTCTTCGAGGTAATACAACGCAAGCTCAAGAGGTAGCACCAAGCAACACAATGTAAACAACACTTGCACACAAATAACAACACCTCACAACCCGACGTGTTAAAGGGGTTGTCAATCCCTTTCGGGTAATGAACATGAGAGAGAGAGATAAATATTGGTAGATTGGTCGATAAATAAGATAAATTGCAGCAAGGTATTTTTGGGTTTTTGGTTTAGTGGATCTGAAAATAAAAGTAAAGAACAAATAGATCGCAAAGGGAAATATATGAGAAAGAAGACCCGGGGGCCGTAGGTTTCACTAGTGGCTTCTCTCGAGAAAATAGCAACGGTGGGTGTCGATGTCAAAACCGGCGGATCTCGGGTAGGGGATCCCGAACTATGCATCTGAGGATCGATGGTAATAGGAGACTGGGGACACGATGTTTACTGAGGTTCATGCCCTCTCGATCAAGGTAAAACCCTACTTCCTGCTATATTAATCTTGACGAATATGATTACAAGAGTTGATCTACCTCAAGATCGTAATGGCTAAACCCTAAAAGCCTAGCCTATGATTATGTTATTCTTTAGCCTCTACGGACTAAACCCTTCAGTTTATATATGCACTGGAGGGCCTAGGGTTTGTACATAACCAACTTGCAGAGGAAGGAAAGATTACACCCAAACCTATAACCTACCATTATACGCATACAGGAGTCCTATCCGGATACGAGAGACGATCTTCAGCAATGATCTTCACGGCCCACCAGTTTGGCCCACCACGAGTTTATCCGGCCACATGAGGACCCCTCAATCTAGGACTCCCTCAGTAGCCCCTGAACATGTCTTCGATGATGATGATTTTGGCTTCCGTATTGTCTTCGGCATTGTAAGGCGGGTTCCTTCTTCCAAATATATCTTCTGAAAAAAGTGTATTCTATTCAGCTCTGCATGGTTAGTACAACCCTTAGCCTCGAAGGCAAGGCATTGAAAGAAAATGTATATTATGTCTTAACGGACAACTTTTTGGTGAAGCGTTGCGTCGATCCCACTAATATACCAGACCGTTTTATTTGGCCTAGTTTCGTGTTTCGAGGCATAACCCCTTTCAACATGTCCTATCAATGCAGAGATCGTGCCAGCTTATTAGGGGATCCTTATCAATGTGACGTGAGCATCCAAACCGCGCATTACGCACGACCGCTTTGGGAACCGGCGAGGTTTGCGGCTAAAGTGGGGAGACGTTTTGTATTCACAGCGTTATAAAAGGATAGAAATCCCTTCCATCAGCCCCACGCTTTCCTCAATTCTCCAATCTTCCTTGGCCCAGCACCCTCATCTATTGCGCCCGCAGTTCTCCGTTCCTCAACCACCACTTCCTTCCCCAGCAATGGCTGGATCCAGCTCCAGGGGCAAGTGGGATGCCTCTACGGTTACTGAGAAAGTTGTGGAGGATCTTCGGAGCGCGGGCTATCTCGCTGCTGACATTGCGCACTGAGTCCCCGCCAAGGGCTAGGTAGTTCCCATCCCAGAGGTGGGTGAGAAAGTCGTGTTTCTCTCGCACTTTGTTAGGGGGCTAGGGTTTCCGCTTCACCCCTTTGCTCGGGGTTTGTTGTTTTTCTACGGGTTAGATTTCCACGATCTAGCTCCGAACTCAATCCTCCACATCTCTGCTTTTATAGTGGTGTGTGAAGCTTTCCTCCGGGTTCCCCCACACTTCGGCCTATGGCTCAAAACCTTCAATGTGAAGCCGAAGGTGGTGGACGGGCAACACGTGGAGTGCGGGGGCTCTATGGTAAGCAAGCTCCCGAACGCAACTTAGCCAAAGGGGTCATTCGTGGAGACGAACAAGGTCTGGCAGCAGGAGTGGTTCTATATCACTGAACCCTGCAACGCCAAATGGGCGGCGGAACTCGCTTTCAGATCTGGACCCCCGGAGAGGTTAACCTCCTGGACCGATAAGAGTCCGAATTGGGGGTCTCAGGTTGAGGTGACGACACTCCAGGGTCGTGTGTCTGGCATGATCTAAGGGCTATCAGCTCTCGACCGTGGTCCAGGTAATGATGGCCCGACTTGTCCCTCCTTGCGAAAGCTAGGATTCCTCCCTATGGGAGCTCGATCCGGCAGGAGATCGGCCCCTAAAGCATCTCTTCAGCTTTATGCACAAAGAGATCTAGAAGTATCTCTTCAAGAGCCAGAAGGAGTGGCCGAAGGAAACCGAGGATGCGGGCTATAGTACCGCGTTCACCGCACAAGAGGTAATCAAGGATTCTGCCGAACATATATCCCCTTCTTATTTGATGATAATAGGAATTTGAGTTTTCTCGTGATATACAGGGCTGGACGAAGAAGGCAATCCGGATTAAGTGTCCGGTGCCTTTGCCAGAAGACCCAGAGACGCCTCGACTAACGGCGATGCTGGTCCCGGTGCCGTACAAGGCGTCGGACAAGAAGTCCAAGAAGAAGAGCAAGGAGGCCGAGGGCGGCCCCCGCCCTGCGGACGGGAAGTCCGAGGATATCAACATCCTCTCCTCCGAAGAGGAGGAGGAGGGGGAAGAAGAAGAAGAAGAGCCCCCCGCGCAAGGCAGGGGAAGAAGAGGGTGGGCACTACTGATGCGAGCAAGGCCGCACCCCGGAGGAGGCTGAACCTCCCCGTTCATTCGGACTCATCGTCCGAACATAGCTTCATGGTGAAGCCAAGAGAGAGCCCCCCAACCGAAACGTAAGTTTGTTTGGATATATTAACTGCCGCACCTTGTTTGTTTAGCATTTTAGTGCTTACTAAGTATTGCTCACCTGCTGACCTACAACCCGCCCCGAGCACACCCCGGCGCCTCCTTATCGGAGGGGAACTCTTTTTAGTCTGGAGAGACGGAGAGTGACCCGCCAGTCCAGGCTCCATCGCCTGTGGCCTGCGGGGACACCGAAGTGTCCTCCCAGCGCGCGTCTTCTACTCAAGGAGATGGGGGCGGGGCAAGTGACAAGGCGACCGAGGGTAATACATCGGCTGTCACTGACCATGGGGAAACAATCCCCATGGAGACCGAAGACGGGGGGGCAAACAATCCGGGGCCCCGCCGAATATTGATCCAGAGCCTAGCGTGTCTCCGGTGTCCGAAGACCAGACCCAAGGCGGGAGAGGATACAACGGCGCCTGGGGTCAATCCGGAGGTGCAAGACCCTCTGCAGGGAGCACTACAAAGTGCTTCCGTCGTGGAGGAGCACCGCACCATGATGGGTGCGATGATGAAGAAGATTTAGTCCGTCAAAGGCGGACTGAATGAAGCCTTTAACAGCCTGTTAACAGGCTTTGAGGTAAGCAATGTAATGCTCTTTATGGAACTATATTTGTTTTATATGCACATATATAGCCAGTAGCCCCTGATGCTTTGTGTGATTCTGAACAGAATCGGACGAAGTATCCATAGTATAGCATGTTATAGAGCTGAATTGTATGCTTCTGTATTTGAACGGGCTTCACTAGTTGCGGCAACTGCATGAGATGCAGAAGTTTCCGAACTAAATTGGAAGCTTTTGTTGGCCAACGTGGACCTCGACCGCGTCAACCAGCGTTTAGTGAAACGCAAGGTTTGCGGATTAAGATGTCAAGAAGACTAAGTAATTGAGTATGAGTATAAACTCTTTAAGATATTCTGTATTAAACAGTTGGCGCCACTGAGCTCGAGGCCCTCAAGGGCGAACTCGCGAAGGCCAAGAAGGAGGCCGAGGCTAGAAGGGCGATCACTGACAAAGCGATTGCCGATCTAGAGGCTGAAAAGGTTGCGTGCCAACAACACGTGGCTCGGGTGTCCGAAGTTGAGGACAAACTCAAAGATGCTATTCGCAACTGTGTGGCGTTGGAGTTGAAGGCTTCGGAACAAACATTCGAGCTGAATGTGGCAGTTAAGGCTGCTCAGGATGCGTGGAGCGAATTGCGCAGCGCCTGTGAAGAAATTAAGCAGGCACGGGAGATAGCATCTGGTAAGACTTTTCTCTTACAGAGCATCTTCGGAGGGCGGAAGTACCTTGGGCTGACACGATTATGGAGTTCTCTAGGTGTGTTTGCTGATCTTCCGAGGAGCAGTGCTGACGCCGCCCAATACTTTCGAGCCCAAGAGGGGAACGACACGAAGAAGTTGTTCTGGTCGCAGTTCTATGCGCCAAAACATCCGATGCCCCTCAACGACCAGATGAACCACCTGGTCGAGCTGCACAACATGGCGGGTTCGGCCATGAGGGACTTGATAGTCCGGCTGTGGCTACTTTGGATTGGTGAAGCGGCTCGTCGAAGCGAGTCCGCGGGTCGACCAGTTGAAGCGTTCGGCCTGTATAGAGGGTGCTCGGATGGCCTTCGCCCATGTGAAAGTGCACTGGGCAAAGATGAAGGCGCGGGATATAGCTACTGCTGACCCGCCCGCAGGCAAGGAGCACCGCAAGCTGGAGAAATACTTCAAGGACATCATGGAAGCTGTCCTCCTTGTAAAAGGAGAGTGCTCAAAAGATGTTATCTTTGAGTACTTGTATCCGGTTGTAAAGGCTTGAGCTTATGAACCGATGTATATAACTTTTGCGCTATTGTATTGTGAGCGACTTTTACCTCCTGTGCGGCCGTTTTATTTAACTCTTAAATCTTCCAGTCGTCGGCTTCAGCCCCCATGTAAATATTACTAGGGTGTTGGATCATATGCATAAACACTCTTTACCCAACGTCTTGGTCCATGTAGGAGGTGTATGCGGAACGAAACAGGCAACCAGACTATGCGGCGTTACTGCTTTCACTTAGCCATAGGAGTTTGACAAGTGGGGCTAGGTACTAGCCCCTGGTGCGAATATGGTATTTCTGAATTAAGGTATCCATTTGTACGCGGCTGGGCGAAAAACCAACCCTTCGTATAACACGAGGTAGATCTCCATCAATCGTAGTATAACACTAAGTCACCGGATCGCGGACCAGGTTCTCGCATATCACGACAGTTAGTTTTCGGCTTTCTCTATTGAGGTACTTGACCGAACGAGCCACAAATACAATCGTAGTAGTTCTCCCTTTACACCCTAGCCGAAAAATCGGGAACGTGGGGGTAAGAACAGGAGCCGGACAACCCAACTATTGACCCAAGACATGATTCGGAACCGATGCATATAAAGCAAATATCCAGGAGGCCGAACACTCCCTATAGGTGTTCGGACTTTTCATAATATACCGGGCTGTATACAGCCCCTGGTAATGGACCCTGTTATCGAGGCACATTGTGGCAATCTGACATGGGGAGAGAACACAAGTGGTGAGGGACTAGAACTCCAAACATAATATAAGGCAAGCTGTTTCTAAAATATCTCATTATAGTACGGCGAGCCGTATGCATACAGATAATGCCGATAACTTCCTTGGAAATTTTACATGCCAGAGAAGTATAGAACAAAAAAGAGAAAAAAAGTTTACACAAGATCTTAATCTAAAAAGAAACCTTAGCACGGGTCCCTGCTGCACGCCTGCGTCGTTTTCTCCTTTGTGATGTGTCCTTAAAGGGGGGAGTGTGATGGCCATCTGGAAAAAAAGAAACAACCTGGAGAAGAAAAGAAATCCAGTGTGGCCATAAACAAAATTGGTACATTTAGTGAACCTTGAAATATAGTTTTAGAGTCCGAATGGGGTCGAGCCGAACTATGGACTATTTGTATGCAATGTGCCCCCAGCACCGCCCAAGAGATTTTGAGGGCATAATTATGTACACGAGGTACGTATGCTATCACCTTACGGGGCAGTCGATGGGGGCGTAATTGCTAATCTAGCTCAGGTTCATCTAAGCTATCGCACTGAGGCGTATGCTAGACACGTTTAGCTATGTCTGCGGTTTTAATGACCGATAGGTTGTCCGGCTTGAATAGGCCGTTTTGGACTTTGGCTGCTAAGGCCGCAGTGTCCTCCTCCGTACAGACAGATCGCTCCATATTTCCATTGACCGTGATGACGCCACGTGGTCCAGGCATTTTAAGCTTTAGATTAGTATAATGCGGGACTGCATTAAAGCGGGCGAAGGCCGTTCTTCTGAGTAGTGCATGATAGCCACTTCGGAACGGAGCTATGTCGAAGATTAGCTCTTCAATTCGAAAGTTATCAGGAGAGCCGAATACGACCTCCAATGTCAAAGAGCCCGTGTAGCGGGCTTCCACGCCCGGTATCACTCCTTTAAAGGTCGTGCTGCTTGGCTTGATTCTTGACGGGTCGATCCCCATCTTGCGGACAGTGTCCTCATATATCAGATTGAGACTATTGCCGCCGTCCATAAGGACTCGAGTGAGATGGTATCCATCAATTATTGGGTTGAGCACTAGGGCAGCCAAACCTGCGTGACGGATACTAGTCGGATGATCCCTGCGATCAAAAGTGATCGGACAGGCCGATCATGGATTGAATTTGGGGGCAACAGGCTCAACGGCGTAGACATCTCGGAGTGCGCGCTTGCGCTACCTATTTGGGATATGAGCGGCATAGATCATGTTCACTATTTTGATCTCCAGTAAAAATTTCTTCTGTCCCCCTGTGTTCGGCTGGCGAGGTTCACCCTCGTCTTCGCTCTAAGGTCCCTTTCCTTGTGTTTGGCGTTGAGCTTGCCGGCCTACTTGAAGAACCAACAATTACGGTTGGTATGGTTTGTAGGTTTATATAGGGTGCCATGGATCTGGCAGGGCCTATCTAATATTATTTCCAGGCTAGATGGACCATCTTTGCTGCCTTTGAATGGCTTCTTCCGTTGACCGGGTCTGGAGCCGCTGAATCCGGCGTTCACTGATGTATCATCTGGGCTTCCAGCATTATTTCAACGTTTGTTTTTATTACATCATGGCTTTCCATTGACGTCCCTGACTACAGATGTTCCAGGGTCGCTGGTGCTGCTACGAGCTAACCAGTTGTCCTCGCCCACGCAAAAGCGGGTCATGAGTGTAGTTAGGGCTGCCATTGTCCCCGACTTTTCCTATCCGAGGTGTCTAGCTAGCCATTCGTCCCGGATACTGTGCTTCAAGGCCGCTAAGGCTTCGGCGTCCGGACAGTCGATGATTTGGTTCTTCTTAGTGAGAAACCGATTCCAAAGCTTGCGGGCTGACTCCCCGGGTTGTTGGCTGATGTGACTTAGATTGTCAGCATCCGGGGGCCGGACATAGGTCCCTTGAAAATTGTCCTGAAAAGCATCCTCAAGTTCTTCCCAACTCCCAATGGAGCTCTCTAGGAGGTTGTTTAGCCAGTGCCGAGTTGGTCCTTTTAGCTTGAGGGGTAGGTATTTGATGGCGTGGAGATCATCTCCGCGAGCCATGTGGATGTGAAGAATGAAGTCTTCTATCCAGACGGCAGGATCCGTCGTTCCATCATACGCCTTGATATTTACGGGTTTAAACCCTTCTGGAAAGTCGTGATCCAGCACCCCATCGGTGAAGCACAGAGGGTATGCGGCACCCCTGTATTTTGCTATGTCATGGCGTATCTCCGACGGTTGTGATGTTCGGTATTGACCCCGAACTAGTATATGACCGGAATGACTGGCTTGATAGCCACCGTCCCGTGCGGGAGCACTGTCCCTGGATCCGTAGATGGACCTGGTCTTGCCAGCCTTCTTGTTCAGGTCCTCACACAGATCGTCTTTCCGGGCCTGAGCCGCATCCTCCTTTCCTGTATGGGGCAGGGGTGTGGGCTTGTGTACGCCGCTGCTAGCCACTCTGTCCCGTCCACGAGGTGGTCGGTCCGGCTTGTCGGCAGTGTTATTCTCCGGCGGTATAGGCATAGTGGCCTCGTCGTCGAATTCGGGCAGTAGTTTACGCTTTGGATAGCCTTTGGTTTGGCGATTGCCCTATTTTTGTTCAACGTCCAGCACTTTGTTCCATCTATCGTTGAGCATATCTTGTGTGGCTCGAAGCCGTCCTTACTGCATTTTCAGGCTCCTCGCGGTGGCAATAAGCCTTTGATGGAAGCGCTTTTGTTCTAAGGGTTCTTCTCGGACGATGTACTCGTCGTCGCCTAGGCTAACATCCTCTTCGGAGATAGGTTCATAATTGCTGTCTTCGGCATCGCTGTCATAGGACAGTGGTTTTCGACTATGTTCGTCGTCCTCTCGCTCGTCCTGCTCTATCGCTGTCAGGACCGGGTTTTCGGGGTATTACAGCCCCAAAAGTGGTCCTTGTGCTCACCAGCCCCAGGATTACTGTTAATTGATGAGGCACCACTTGATACAGAAATTCCAAGCAAAAATACAAAATATGTAGTACAAGACCATTCTGGCCTGTGAGTACAACACAAGGTTTCTAGTGGCTGATGGCGGAAGAGGTTTGTGGTTCTTCAGCATCTATGGGACTCCATTCCCATAGGAACAGCTGACCAGGATAACTCCTATCTTCGCGAGGCTGCTATCACCATTTCATAGGTTCCGGGGCGGTCGTCGCAACGCTCCTCTCCAAGCAAGAAATGTGGCCAAGACAATAGCCAGAGACAAGCCAGTGAGTACTTTGAATGTACTCGCAAACATTCTGAACACATGTACAATATAACAAAAGATAATCATGCTCGGAAATATTCGATAATCACTACGTCCATCCCAAAATAAAATCCACAATGCAAGCATGTTATTCATATAAAACATGAACATGTAATCAGGGAGTGAAAATAAAATAAAGCATGCCTCAGTCGGGCGTCTGAGCGACGTCACATAAAGGGCTTATAAATAAAAGAAAAAACAAGCAAGCCACAGTTGGTTGTCTGAGCGACACCGCATAGAGGGCTTATAAATAAAAGAAATAACAAGCTTGCCACAGTCGGACGTCTGAGCGACACCACATAAAGGGCTTATAAATAAAAGAAATAACAGTGAGTATCCAGGAGGTAGAACCGTCCCCGGAATACTCAATAACTCAGATAATATAAAGGGTTAGTCCATAATAATAATAGTAATAATAATAATAACAATCATCGTAAGTCACAAGTCATGATCCATGTTTTGGTTTAGTAATTCTTTCCTCTGAAGACCGACACTAAGACCGATACTTGACCCATCCCAGACTGTAGTCCTTACCTATGGACACGGCTATTCGAATAGATTTAATCTCTGCAGAGGGTGTACTCTTTGCCCACGAATAACGGGTTCCTTTAGTCCATCGGGACTAATTCTGTCTACGGTCTTTTAATTGAAAACACACCTGACCTGAACACACCAGCTCAACTTACCAGTGTCTGGAACCACCCATGACACCAGTTTAAGAAAAACTCTGAGTGGGGAGGCTACAACCTCGATTAGCATGGGATCAAATTTATATCGCGCGCTACTAAGGGGTGCCCCCCTCTCGGTCCCAACAGGAAACACCCATGCCCCCGGACCAAGTGGCATGCCTACCGGATGTAGCCGGTATCTTCCACCATGGTCTCTCTGTACGGTGTGTGCTAGGAAGGGTTGAAAACTTACTGAACCGCACCCTACTTATGGCAGGGACAAGTGGTAGTACGAAACAAGTATGGGGTTATTGGAGCAAGACTCGATCTATGGTCGACTCAGGAGGTCAAAGCATCACCTGCATGATTAGCATAACAAATATGATCCACTCTATCAGACAGAATCACCATTCATCATACCTTATCATGCCTTACTGACTATACTCGTCTCAATGAAATATCAGTAACGAGCTCGTGTCTACCCAAGACAAAGACTCTCCCGAATTCCTTCCGGTAGGCATGAAAGGTAGACGAGGGCGATTACTATCACAGCATATTAATCTCCAACAGCAAGGAAACTTCATCGTGCACCCATGAGCATGACCACATCATCACATAAAATTAACGAAATTCTGTGTCAAGCTGGTGTTGTAATTCTATCAAACAACACACAACAAGTATTGGGCCAGGGTTCCGAATGCTTGCCTTCAAGTTGTGGAGAGGCAGGGTGCATTCCAAAAAATAATTTGTAGGATTCTTCCCTCTTCAAAATCCTATTTAGGAAAATTTGAAATCAACACATAGTTCCAAAACAGTAGAAAATGTTGTTTGGAAAATTTTCAAATAAATATGAAAATAAACTAGACCAAATTTGAGGAACAACAGAAAAAGAATCAAGTCATTTGGACTTATATTTAAAAAGTTATAGCCAGTCAAAGTTTAATCAAAATTCTTTTTTTAAAATAAAACCAGAAAGAGAAAACGTTTCGGGGAGAATACGCTTTCGAGGCGGGGGAAACGTACTTCAGGGGTTTACACTTCCACTTAAGCCAGCGCGGGCCGGCTCGGGTCACTAACAGTGGGTCCCTTGGGCCCACTGGTCAAGTTTGACCAGTCGCCCACCTCCTTCCTCCTCTGTCCGAGCGAGGCGGGGTTTCGACGAGCCACGGCACCTTGCGGGGTTCTGAGGGCGGGGATGGATCCGCCAGTCTGGGGCGGTCCTCTCGGTGGTTGCTAGGTCGGCGGGGGTGGAGGGATTCGCCGACGGCGAGCTCCGCGGCGGAGGTGGCCTCAGTTGGATTTGGGGGTCTAGGCTACGGTGGTTCCTGGTCGTAGTTGAGTGCTTGGTTAGCTCCGCACGAGCAAGGGGAGTTGAGCGGTACTGCTGGATGGACGGGGAAGGGTCTGCTCGCGGCGAACGGAGCTGGGGTGCGGTGGCGGCCGAACTGGCCGGAGACGAGGAAGACAGCTCTTTCCCCATCGATTGCTGGCCACGGGAGTTCTAAAGGGGTGGCTTGAGGTCGCCTGAGTGCTTGGACGAGCTCGGGGGCTCCTATTTATAGCGTTCGAGGTCGGTTCCGCGGCGGTCGGGGATAAGCTCATCGGCGAACCACCGTTCTGATGCAGCAGGGCGACGTGGAGGCGGCGGGCACTAGTGGACGTGCTCGTGGATATGCTTGAGCTGCTCCAGGGGGCAGCTGGCGCGTTGGAGTGGCTCGGGCGGCACCGTCCATGGCAGGGTGTACTATGGTTGCCGGCGTGCCGCCAAGGCCGACCTGACGGTGGCGCTGTAGGGCGTCAGGGTGGCCCTGCACTGAGGGAGGGGCCGGGGCGTGTTGGTTGCGAGTGGGGAGGGACCAGAACGAGCGCGGGGAGACGGCAGTGGGACGTGGCGACGCGTGCGCACGCACGTGCAAAACGCGCGCTCTGCTCGTGCTCCGGGCACGCACGACATCTGCTTGGCAAAATGCCAAGGCATGCTAGGAGGCTTGGGTGGGGCTGAGGTTTAATAGGTCTAGGTTAGAGGCATCTAGAAGTCTAGTGGACAAGGCTGCTGGGTCAGTGGATCAAGTTTGCAATGCAAACTAAAAATCATGCCAAAGCTGGCTATGCACATAAGGTGTTTGACAGAATGCCCAGGGCATCTAGGCTACTCTTGGGGTGGCCAAAATCTCCAGACCAGTGTCTCTCTAGGTGTAGGTGCTGATGGCAAGTTCATTTGGGCAAAACTAGAAGCTTGCTAGTGTAAGTTTTTGAGAAAAACAATTCTGGACAGAAACTAAAAGGCATTAATGCATGGACCAAAAATGTTCCAAATGGTCCAATCTCCTGGACTTAAGGGTCCTGTAGGGAAGACTTTAAGCACGAAATAGCTCATGGTTAAAAGGGCAAGTTAACACATGGTTGTAGTAGAAAATGCCAAACTGGACCAGATAGCAAAAGAGGATGTTTTGCTCAATTTTTTCAAAGAGCACCAATGGGTTTTTGCATAAAAGTGATGTAGGAACTTCACATGACATCCCCAAATTTTGGTGGAATTTTTAAATAAAATTACCAAAGGGTTGTAGTGTAAATAGAGCTTTAAAACTAATGAAAATTCACTTTAAGGAATAAAGCTCAGGGAGGAATAATTATGCAAATAAATCCACTGATAATAGAAATGTTTTTCTTGAGAGGGTAAACAAGTCCAATAACATATTTGAAAAGTTTTCACTTGGGTAAAAACTCCATAAACTCAAAAGAAAGAGTGGTTCTGAAACCAAAGAAACCCAAAAAAAAATTGCAAGGTTTAATTCCCTGGCAAAATTTTAATGAACAGATCATGTTTAAATTTTTGGGGTGTTACAATCGCTGGATTCACGGGGTCTTCGGCTTGCTCCGGACTATCACTATCGTTAGTGACAGTGTTGCTATCTTTTCCTTTATGGTATTTAGTTCGACGCTTCGGACGCCGACGCTTGGGCAGTTCCTCGACAGGCTTGTCCTTTCGCCGTCGCCCTCCTTTTCTCCTTAGGTGTATCCACCATATACACGGTGTATGAGGACGTAGATGTCCATCGCCCGGTTACGGGCAGATTTTGGTCTAGATCTGCTTCGGCTTCGTGGTCCATCACTTCGAAGTCTTCGAAAGCGTAGTCAAGTAGATCTATTTGACCTTCGACCATGGCTACCAAGTGGGTGATAGGTGGGAAGCAAAACTCTCCATCATCAGCCTCCAGTTCGAACCCGATATAATTCAGTTGTGTGTCCCCAGCTAAGGAGAGAGATTTTAACGAATTTAGCACATCGCCAAAAGGTCAGTGCTGGAAGATGTCTGCGGCGCTGAATTCGGTGATAGATGCCTGATCAAGCTTGAAGGCGCGGATGCGCATGGTTCGGAACCTAGAGCCGGAGACAAGTCCGGAGTTCCGGTAACACAGATCCTACTCAGAGTTAGGTCTGTGTGTGGCTCCAGCGCCGTTGATTCTGCAGCATCCGCGGCGGGGTTGAGCTTCTCGTCCTCGGGTGGCGTGATTTGTTCCAGATCTAGGGCCAAAACGGTTATAGGTGCTATTTCCTGGAGGTGATCCGATGATAGAGTTAGGTCATGTTCATCGTGGTGGCATGGAGCGATCGCCGTAGGCTCAAATCCATTGAAGATCAAGTCTCCACGGACATCAGCAATGTAGTTCAAGCTTCCAAACCTGACCTGATGGCCAGGGGCGTAGCTCTCAATCTGCTCGAGGTGGCCTTCTGCGTTGGCACGGAGCATTAAGCCTCCGAACACAAAAAGATGGCCGGGAGGGAAAGTTCCCTCAGTGGTGTCGTCGTGGTTGACGAAGCGATCCATCAGTCCTTCGGTCGACGACATAGTGGAACTCTCAATGAAAGCACCAATGTCGGTGTCAAAACCGATGGATCTCGGGTAGGGGGGGCCCGAACTATGCGTCTGAGGATCGACGGTAACGGGAGACTAGGGACACGATGTTTATCCAGGTTCAGGTCCTCACGATCGAGGTAAAACCCTACTTCCTGCTTGATACGTCTCCAACGTATCTATAATTTTTTATCGTTCCATGCTATTATATATTCTGTTTTGGATGTTTAATGGGCTTTAGTATACACTTTTATATTATTTTTGGGACTAACCTACTAACACAAGGCCCAGTGCAGATTGCTGTTTTTTTTTGCCTATTTCAGGGTTTCGCAGAAAAGGAATATCAAACAGAGTCCAAATGGAATGAAAGCTTCGGGAGAGTTATTTTTGGAACTGTATCTACCTAGAAGACTTGGAGTACGCGCGAGGGGACGAAGGAGGCGACCACGAGGGTCCAGGGTGTGCCCCCTCCCCCTAGGCGCGACCCCCACCCTCATGGGCCCCCTCTGGCTCCCCCGATGCCCTCCTTCCTCCTATATATATCCATGTACCCTGAAAACATTGAGGCAACAGAGAAAACCCTAATTCCACCGCCGCAACCTTCTCTTCCCGTGAGATCCCATCTTGGGGCCTATTCCGGAGCTCCGCCAGAGGGGGGATCTACCATGATGTGCTTCTACATCAACACCATAGCCTCACCAATGAGTTGTGAGTAGTTTACCACAGACCTTCGGGTCCATAGCTATTATCTAGATGGCTTCTTCTCTCTTTTTGGATCTCAATACCAAGTTCTCCTCGATCTTCGAGGAGATCTATTCGATGTAATCTTTTTACGGTGTGTTTGTCGAGATCCGATAATTTTGTGGGTTTATGATCAAGATTATCTATGAGAAATATTTGATTCTTTTCTGAAATCTTTTATGTATGATTATAATATCCTTGCAAGTCTCTTCGAATTATTGGTTTGATTTGGCCTACTAGATCTATAGTTCTTGCAATGGGAGAAGTGCTTGGCTTTGGGTTCAATCTTGCGGTGTCCTTTCCCAGTGATAGCAGGGGCAGCAAGGCACGTATTGTATTGTTGCCATCGAGGATAAAAATATGGGGTTTATATCATATTGTTTGAGTTTATCTCTCTACATCATGCCATCTTGCTTAAAGCTTTACTCTGTTCTTATGAACTTAATACTCTAGATGCATGTTGGATAGCGGTCGATGTGTGGAGTAATAGTAGTAGATGCAGAATCGTTTCGGTCTACTTGTCACGGACGTGATGCCTATATATAATGATCATGCCTAGATATTCTCATAACTATGCGCTTTTCTATCGATTGCTTGATAGTAATTTGTTCACCCACCGTAGAATTATGCTATCATGAGAGAAGCCACTAGTGAAACCTATGGCCCCCGGGTCTATTCTCAACATATTAATCTTCCATATACTTTACTTTGCTTTATTTACTTTCTGTTCTTATATTAAAAAAACCAAAAATATTATACTATCCTATCTCTCAGATCTCACTTTCGTAAGTGATCGTAAAGGGATTGACAACCCCTTATCGTGTTGGCTGCAAAGTTCTTATTTGTTTGTGTACGTGCGAGGGACTTGCGCGTGGTCTCCTACTGGATTGATACCTTGGTTCTCAAAAACTGAGGGAAATACTCACGCTACTATGCTACATCACCCTTTCCTCTTCGATGGAATAGAATGCAAGCTCGAGAAGTAGCACTGCCATATTAATCTTGATGAATATGATTACAAGAATTGATCTACCTCGAGAACATAATGGTTAAACCCTAAAAGCCTAGCCTATGATTTTGTTATTCTCTAGCCTCTACAGACTAAACCCTCCAGTTTATATATGCACGGGAGGGCCTAGGGTTTGTACATAACCAACTTGCAGAGGAAGGAAAGATTACACCCGAACCTATAACCTTCCATTATACGCATACATGAGTCCTATCTGGATACGAGAGACGATCTTCAGCAATGATCTTCACGGCCCACCAGTCCGTCCCACCACGAGTTTATCCGGCCACATGAGAACCCCTCAATCCAGGACTCTCTCAGTGGGTGAACAAATTATCGTTGGGCAATTGATAGAACTTCAAATAATCATGACGATATCCAGGCAATGATCATTACATAGGCATCACGTCCAAGATTAGTAGACCGACTCCTGCCTGCATCTACTACTATTACTTCACACATCGACCGCTATCCAGCATGCATCTAGTGTATTAAGTTCATGGGAAAATGGAGTAATGCATTAAGAATGATTACATGGTATAGACAAGATCGTATATCTATGGCGTTAGATATGAATCTCGTCGTTATATCCTTAGTGGCAACGATACATACGTGTCGGTTCCCCTTCTGTCACTGGGATCAAGCACCGTAAGATCGAGCCCACTACCGGGCACCTCTTCCCATTGCAAGATAAATATATCAAGTTGGCCAAACAAAACCCAATATCGGAGAAGAAATACGAGGCTATAAGCAATCATGCGTATAAGAGATAAAAGAAACTCAAATAACTTTCACGGATATAAAAAGGTAAATCTGATCATAAACTCAAAGTTCATCGGATCCCAACAAACAAACCGCAACAAGAGTTACATCATATGGATCTCCAAGAGACCATTGTATTGGTAATCAAAAGAGAGAGAGAGGAAGCCATCTAGCTACTAACTACGAACCCGAAAGTCTACAAAGAACTATGCACGCATCATCGGAGAGGCACCAATGGAAGTGGTGAACCCCTCTATGATGGTGTGTAGATTGGATCTGGTCTTTCTGGACTCTGCGGCGGATGGATGAATATTTCATCGACTCCCCTAGGTTTTTGGGAATATTGGGGTATTTATAGAGCAAAGAGGCGGTCCGAGGGGCACCCAAGGTGGGCACAAACCACCAGGACGTGCCTGGGCCTCCTCGCGCACCCTGGTGTATCGTGCCCTCCTCAGGACTCCCCCCAGGTGCCACAAGGGCCCATTGTCTTCCTGCTGGAATAGTTTTGCGGTGTTTGGGCTCCGTTTGGTATTGATTTCCTGCAATGTAAAAAACATGCAGAAAATAGCAACTGGCACTTGGCACTATGTCAATAGGTTAGTACCAAAAAATGATATAAAATGACTATAAAATGATTATAAAACATCCAGGAATGATAATATAACAGCATGGAACAATAAAAAAATTATAGATAAGTTAGAGATGTATCAGTGCATAAAGGACATAATTCTTCTGTGCAGCAATGACGATAATCCTCAGATCACGGACCCAGTCTGCATCATTGCTACTAACATCTTTCAACTTAGTTTTCTCTAGGAACATATCAAAAAATAGGGGAGCTACATCGCGAGCTATTGATCTACAACATAATATGCAAAGACATTTTTTACTAAGTTCATGATAAATTAAGTTCAATTAATCAAATTACTAATGAACTCCCTGTTAAATTAACATTCCTCAAGTTATCTAAGTGATACATGATCCAAATCGACTAACCCATGTCCGATCATCACGTGAGATGGGGTAGTCATCACTGGTGAACATCTCTATGTTGATCATATATACTATATGACTCATGTTCGACCTTTTGGTCTCCAGTGTTCCGAGGCCATGTCTGTGACTGTACATGCTAGGCTCGTCAAGCTTAACCCAAGTATTCCACGTGTGTAGAACTGTCTTACACCCATTGTATGTGAACGTAGAGTCTATCACACCCGATCATCACGTAGTGTCTTGAAACGACGAACTTTAGCACCGCTACATACTCGGGGAGAACACTATTATCTTGAAATTTAGTGAAGGGGTCATCTTATAATGCTATCGTCGATCTAAGCAAAATAAGATGCATGAAGGATAAACATCACATGCAATCAAAATATGTGACATGATACGGCCATCATCATCTTGTGCTTTTGATCTCCATCTCCAAACCATCGTCATGATTTCCATCGTCACCGGCTCCACACCTTAATCTCCATCATAGCGTTGTGGTCGTCTCGCCAACTATTGCTTCTACAACTATCGCTAACGCATATGGATAAAGTATAGAAATTACATGGCGTTTGCATTTCATACAAGAAAGAGACAACCATATGGCTCCTGCCGGTTGCTGATAATTTACAAAACATGATCATTGAAGGAAATATGCCCTAGAGGCAATAATAAAGTTATCGAGGCATAAAGAATGATATATTGGACGATGTTATTCAGACACTGGATGAGTTCCGGGGGTCACCGGATAAATATCGAAGTGTCAGGGGGTAATCGAAACCCCCGGGGGAACTAATGGGCCTTACTGGGCTTTAAGGGAGAGAGAGGAGAGGCCACAAGGGCTAGTCACGTGCCCCCCCATGGGCCTAGTCCGAATTGGACTAGGGGGAGGGGCGGCGCCCCCCCACTCTTTCCTTCTCCTCTCCCTCTCCTTCCTCCCCCCTCTCTTCCTTTTGGTGGAACCTAGTCCTAGTAGGAATCCCCACTTGGGGCGCACCTAGGGGCCCGTCGGTCCTTCCCTCCTCCCTCCTTTATATACTTGGGGAGGGTGGCACCCTAGAACACACAAGCCAGTCTTTTAGCCGTGTGTGGTGCCCCCTCCATAGTTACACGGCTCGGTCATATCATTGCAGTGCTTACGTGAAGCCCTACGCCGGTAACTTTATCACCAACGTAACCACGCCATCGTGCTGATGAAACTCTCCTTTGTCCTCAACTGGATCAAGAGCTCGAGGGATGTCATCGTGTTGAATGTGTGCTGAACATAGAGGTCCCTACGTTCGGTACTTGGATTGGTTGGATCGTGAAGACGTTCGACTACATCAACCGCGTTACTAAACGCTTCCGCTTTTGGTCTAAGAGGGAACGTGGATACACTCTCCTCGCTTGTTGCTATGTTTCTCCGAGATAGATCTTGCGTGATCGTAGGAATTTTTTTTGAAATACTTCGTTCCCCAACAGTGGCATCATGAGCCAGGTCTATGCGTAGATGATATGCACGAGTAGAACACAAAGATTTGTCAGCGATAATAGTCATACTTCTTACCACCAACGTCATACTTTGATTTAGCGGTATTGTTGGATGAAGCGGCCCGGACCGACATTACATGACCGCGTTCATGAGACTGGTTCTACCGACGTGCTTTGCACACAGGTGGCTGGCGGGTGTCAGTTTCTCCAACTTTACTTGAATTGAGTGTGACTACGGCCGGTCCTTGTTGAAGGTTAAAACATCACACTTGACGAAAAATTGTTGTGGTTTTGATGCATAGGTAAGAAAGGTTCTTACTTGAAGCCCGTACACTACTGGAATCTGGGTCTTTGCCATCTGCCAGCTCTTTGCCGTCTGCCAGCTGATGGCAAAGAGGCTGTTTGCCGTCTGTCTTGCCAAAGCAGACGGCAAAGAACCAGCTGATGGCAAAGAGGGTCTTTGCCATCTGCCCTATCTTTGCCGTCTGCTGGCAGACGACAAAGAGGTCTTTGCCATCTGCCAGCAGACGGCAAAGACCAAAGTGGGCCCCATGGGGGTACTGAACTGGCTAGGTCACACCGGCCACTTCTTTGCCGTCTGCTGGCAGACGGCAAAGATTTCTTTGCCATCTGCCAGCAGACGGCAAAGAGGTAAGAGGGGGCCCACAGTGTCACGGCGTGGGCGGGCTAACGGTTACCCTCTTTGCCGTCTGCTGGCAGACGGCAAAGAATGCTTTGCCGACTGCTGGCAGACGGCAAAGATTCTTTGCCGTCTGCTGGCAGTCGGCAAAGAGGTGGGTTTATTTATTTTTTTGGTTAAAAAAATCGTTGCCCCCACCTCCTCCCTCTCTCTCTCTCTC
>LR738716.1:175999932-176020628 GCA_902687465.1 Secale cereale | reverse complement strand
CAGCCGCACGTCCGCCGCCGCGGATCAGCAGCTCCTCCTCGCGCCCCTCCTCCCCTCAGTCAGATCTCCTTCGTCTCGGGCCCTTCCCGCGCCGCCGGCCGCTGGCCTCCGAGCACATCCCGCAGTGGATCTCGCGCTCTGCCTCCCGTGCTCTTCTTCTTCTCTTCAGGCAGGTGAGCCCTGTGATCCCCATCGAGCTCTGCCTCCCTTCTCCTCTTTAGTCTTCATGCTGGCAAGCTCTGCTGCTCTCGTGCTTATGCTGATGCTGTTGGTCATGCTCTCGTGTTGTTGCTGCTCTGCTGGTGGCTTCTGCTAGTGCTAGTAGTAGTTCGCTCTACTAGTAGTTCATTAGTGTAGTTGCTGCTGCTTTGTTAGTGCTACTGATGCTACTCTGTTGTGTAGTTGTTCGCTGGCTTCTGCTAGTGCTACAGCTAGATGTTCTGTACTTCTGTAGTGTAGTTACTGCTGCTCTGTTGTGTCATACAGATATGCTCATGTGTGCTGCTGTTAGTGTTAGTAGTAGTAGCTCATGTGTGCTCAAAGTGTGCTGCTATTAGTGTTAGTACTAGTAGTAGACTAGTAGTACTGTAGTACTAGTAGTTGATACTAGCTGATGTTGGTGTTGTTAGTGTTAGTACTAGCTAATTTGTGCTGTTTTTTTGACTTTGTAATCAGGATGTCAACATCAATGATGCAAACTGCTATTTGTTGCCCGTATCCGTACAATTGTGTAGGAAACGCATAATTGCGCCTAATTGCTCCTAATCACGCCTAAGCTAGAAAAGCGCAAGTAGGTGGCCAAACGCATAATTAACGCCTAGCGCTTTCTCAAACTTTGCATATGAGCATTCCTAGTAATGTTATTCATATGTACCAGTAAGTCAGATGGATAAGCCCAAAAATGCTAAGATTATACAAGCTGATGTTCATCAAAGTGATTGTACTGCGTGCGGATTGATATATGTTAAAAAAGAAGGCATGTATATAAACACAAAAGCAGCAGAGAAATTATGAGTTCTGATCCATTACACTGGATGTAGATATAATGAGAACCACTAATTAAAATTTGTCTAGAACATACTTTCTTATTACTAGTACAGAAGAGAACAAATACAGACAACTCTTATTACTGTCACAACATTAAATCGATCAGTCGTTGCTCAGGAGCTTTGAATGTAAGATCAGTTCCAGCAGCGGCGAGGCAGCGGCAAGATGGTTTGAGCCCTCGGCTCATGCCAAAGTGTCAACAACCTAAAAAAAACATCTGTGCAAACTGTCCTTGCCCCAAAAAGATTATTTGGTCCTTCCGATATATTATCCTAAGAATTATTTTGCTATCACTGTTGTTTGCCTGTCAACATCCTCTAAAACAGCAATCAGCGGATACCCAACATTCTTACAAGAAAATTTGGATTTTTAACCTAGCTTTTTCTGTTCAGTGCTGGTTTGGCTTGCCTTAGCTTTTATATTTGAACAATCAGGTTCACAAATAGATACAAACCTAGGAACCCTGACACCACACCCTGACCCTGACCCCGACACCCTGATCGACACCCTGATCGACCCCGACATACGACACCCTGACACCCCGATCGACACCTACACCCTGACACCACACCCCGACCCTGCCCCCACACCGACCCCGACGGGGTCATATATTTGTGAATTATGAGTTAGGTCGTATATTTTTTGATTTTGTTATGCAAAACATCATATATATTTGTGTTAATCAGGTGGATTTAAAATGTGCAGTTGTTTCGTCGCTGCGAGGGTGCGGTGTTTGACGACCTCCCCGTGCGTTCGACGAGCTCCGCCCCTGCTTTCCTGGGTGAGCACAAATGACATCTCCTCCCCCCCCCTACATTTGCTCTGTTCTGGTCTTCGTGCCAATGAAACTGGCTAGCTATAGGTGTCAGTCATCAGTATGCGTAACCACTATGCGTCTCCCGTTCGAAAGGGTTACATCTATAAATATGCATGCATTTGCATATTTATAATCGTGATTCTTTCGAATTGTCCAACGTTATCCATGGACAGTCCGAGTATGTGTAGATTGGGTTCGTTTTCCTATATGCTCTGCTCCGGATCCGATGCAGAATTTCGTCAGTGCCTCCCTGTTGTTCTCCGGGTACACATCCTCTCTGCTTATTGCCGAGACGTGTATCAGGAGAACAGCGGGGAGGTGCTGCCGAAATTTTGCGTCGGATCCGGAGCAGAGCATGGGAAAACGAACTCAATCTACACATACTGGGGTGGGATTAGGACCTATCTTTACCTATTAGCATGTAGGTTGCATGGACGTAATAGAACTGACAAACTCCATTAACTGATGGATATGGTTTGCTTAATGATGTATATATTTATTGTCTGTCCAGTAGGAAGTCAATATGAGTGATCGTGCGTGGATGTACACCGGTTACACTAGTCAGAAAGTTTGGACCGACGAATGGTTAACAAAAACCAAAGAGTTTGTTAGAGCCGCATTTGCTAATGGCCAGAGATTAAGCTGGTGCCCCTGTGTCCGGTGCGACAACTTTAATAAGAGGGACGAGCTTGAAATGAGTAAACACCTGCAGAAGTTTGGTTTTACGCCTGGTTACACGGTCTGGACATTTCATGGTGAGTCTGCCCAACGTGCCAGACCTGAGGTGGTTCGTCGTCGCACCGACGAGCATGGTACCGGGATGGAAGACATGGTGCAAGACTTTGCCGACTGCCATTCATGCCTTTGCCGACTGCCATGGCAGTCGGCAAAGAAGCTGATTCCTGTAGTGGTAGCAGCCACGTAAAACTTGCAACAACAAAGTAGAGGACGTCTAACTTGTTTTTGCAGGGCATGTTGTGGTGTGATATGGTCAAGATGTGATGAGTTATACGTTGTTGTATGAGATGATCATGTTTTGTAAATTATCAGCAATCGGCACGAGCCTTATGGTTGTCTCCTTATTCTATGAATTGTGATCGCTATGTAATTGCTTTACTTTATCACTATGAGTTAGCAATAGTAGTAGAAGCAATAGTTGGCGAGACGACCACGGCGCTGCGATGAAGATCATGGTGTCAAGCCGGTGACGATGGAGATCATAACGATGCTTTGGAGATGGAGATCAAAAGCACAAGATGATGATGGCCATATCATGTCATATATTTTGATTGCATGTGATGTTTATCTTATTATGCTTCTTATTTTTCTTAGTACGGCGGTAGCATTATAAGATGATCCCTTACACAAATTTCAAGGTACACAAGTGTTCTCCCTGAGTATGCATCGTTGCGACGGTTTGTCGTGCCGAGACACCACTTAATGATTTGGTGTGATAAGCTCTACGTTCACATACAACGGGTGTAAGACAGTTTTGCACATGCAAAATACTCGGGTTGAACTTGATGAGCCTAGCATGTACAGACATGGCCTTGGAACACTCGAGACCGAAAGGTCTAGCGTGAATCATATAGTAGATATGATCAACATAAGATGTTCACCATTGAAAACTACTACATCTCACGTGATGATAGGACATGGTTTAGTTGATTTGGATCACGTGATCATTTAGATGACTTGAGGGATGTCTATCTAAGTGGGAGTTCTTTAGTAATATGATTAATTGAACTTTAATTTATCATGATCTTAGTCCTGATCGTTTTTGCATATCTATGTTGTTGTAGATCAATGGCCCGTGCTACCGTTCCCTTGAATTTTCATGCGTTCCTAGAGAAAGCTAATTTGAAAGATGATAGTAGCAATGATGCGGGCTGGGTCCACTGTAATGCCCAGTATGAGATTATACCTCCTACGTGTCGAGGCACGGCTTAAAGGCATAAGCTCATACTAGAATGATCTCAAGTATGGTATCTTTGCATGGCTCATGTAAAAGAGGGATGAAATTGCAAAAGAGTAGTTGGCTTACACTCGGCACGTCACACAATACATTACATAAGCAATCATCATCCAAATAACATCAGAGTCCGACTACGGACCAAGATCCAAATGAAAGATACCATAAATAAATATCACAAGGTACCGATCATAACATCCTAGTAAGAGCCCTACTGATCCTCTGGATAAGACACGTAGTACCGCCCACGTTCTTTGTCGAACTCCCAGTACAACTCTGAACCACCAGCTGTGTAGTTCACCATGGTACCTGCATCTGGTGTTGTGTAGAATCAGTGAGCCATGGAGGACTCAGCAATCCCGTTCCCGGGTAGCAAAACTATCTAAGCCTTGGGTGTGGAACAAGGCTGAAGAACAAGGTTGCAGCTGCACTAGCACTATCTTACGTGTTTAGATCGAGAAGAGAAGTTCCAACGATCGTGAAAGTGATCACGAAGTGATCCTATCTAAGCACGTCAAACAGAACCCCACCGTGTTCACTTCCCGCACCCCTTCGGAAAGCGACCGTCACGGTTACTCACGCTGGTATTGTATTATGAACAAAGTGTCAAGTTTTCTACAACCGGATATTAACAAATTCCCATTTGCCACATAACCGCGGGCACGGCTTTCGAAAGATCAAAACCCTGCAAGGGTGTCCCAACTTAGCCCATCACAAGCTCACGATCGCAACTCCAAGGTGGGAAGACCCGAGTATTCTCGGAATCCCGTGCTCAAGATATTCCGACTAAGGTAAAACTAATCCAGCAAGTCCTCCCGGCGTGCCGACACCCTGATAGTAGCCGCGCGTATCTCGTCTCAGGCCACGGCCGGATGGGCGATGCTACAGGTTTTTACCAGCCCTCGGGTTTCCCCAAGGTGGCCCTGCAGGAACCCCAGTTTGGACCAACACTCATGTGAAGCCCTGGACCGGGTTGTTGATTAAGAAAAGGGTTTATAACTCCCTATGCAACTTTAGTTATTAGGCAAATGTAAAACCAAGGTTGGGACTTGTTGGAAAAGCTTTAGCGCTAAGCAGTTTATCGAGGGGGGGCCCATAAACCCCAACCGTGTTAGGGACGCAAACTTCAAGGAACATAACACCAGTTTAAACGGTTCCTAGGGAGGCATGAGTGGAACAAAACACTAAGAAAAGGCTTAGCCTTCCACCCATTGCCAAGTATATATATGATTTAGTTTTAACAGATTATATAGTGTGATATCCCAACAATAACTTCAACATGAAGCAAGAATCTTCGACTCTTCTCCTACAACTAACAATGCTATAAGAGGGGCTGAGCAAAGCTTACGTAGCCAATCAAAGGTTTGCTAGGTTGGGTGGTTAGAGAGATTCATGGTTACAATAGGAGGCTGACAAACAAACATGGGCATCGAGGCAAAAAGCTAAAGAGCGAGACATCTAGCAATAGGCAAAGATAGTAATGATATCTGGGTCAGGTGATCTTGCCTGTTGAATCCTCGGAGGGAACATGATCTTGCACCTCACACTCAACCTCGGTAGAAACCTCGTACTCAGTATCTTCACCAGGCTCTAACCAAACACAACAATGCAACAACGGAACAAAATCAATCAACATGCAGTGCACAATCACATGATGCATGAACATGAAGCATGTGAACAAGGAAAACATGATGCATGGCCTAGGGGTCACAATAGTGCAATATCATCACAGCCACACATAATGAAACAAGCAAAAGAACAAGTTGGCAAGTTTATGTAGTTTATCAAACAAGCAACCAACATGTTTTAAAGAGGTTGGTTAACATGGCAAGGGTGCAACTAACATAACAGCAACATGCTAGCAAAATTAAATGGGCTGGAAAATAGATGCAACAATATCTAGAAAATCCCATATTCATTTATTTGCATTTGGGACAGATTTGAAATACTTCTGTGATGGAGTTGTCAAACATGCTAAACAACAGCACCAAAATATTCTACACGTTTTTCTACCCCAAATGCATATAAAGTTTGTTAAATTTGGAGTTGTAGAGAATTAGTTATGAATTTTGGAAGTTTCAGCATATTTAAAACAAATTTAAATTCAAACAGCATTTAAATGTTTTTAAACATGGCAGCAAGTGACATTTTCATAATCTACACAAAATTCTAAGCACTTTTCACATAGGGCTCAAATTCATATGAAGCATAAATATGCAGATATTAATTAAAACAGAAAAACAGAAAAGAAAAAGAAAAACATAAAAAGAAAATAAAACACATCAAGCGCCAGGTCTAAATTGACCCAGGCCCGGCTAGCCTCAGACACTGACAAGGGGGCCTGGCGAGCGGGTGCGCGCGGGGGCTGGCGCTGGAGCTGTGAGGCTGGCAGGTGGGGCCTACCTGTCAGCCTCACGCGAAAACTAAAACGGGGCGAAATAACCACAGCGTCTGCGAGGGATCGAACCCGCGCCTTACTGACGAAACTGGCGGAGACACACCACTACGCCACTTCATTGATCTTGACAGAAAGGAAGCAGCATATCTGAAGAATATGCAACAGAAGAATAGGGGAGCACTGGCCCTCGTCGGAGCATGCTCGTCGGAGCCACTCCGGCGACCATTAGGCACAGCGGAGGGGTGCGAGGGGCTCCCTGCAGAGTCCCACATCCAAACAAACTATTGGCAGCACCTAAGGGGCACTGCATCACCGGCGGCGAGCATATACAGCACGGCGGCGACGAAACGACGGCGAGGCGATGCAAGGCACTAGGCGGCACGGCGATAGCACAGAGAGGTCCTACACATCTAGGCGGAGCGAACGGGCACCACAACAAGGGCTAGAGAGGTCGGAGCACTCGTTGGTGATGAGGTCCGACGGTGGCACGATCGGGCGCTCGTGGAACTACGGCCTAGAGCAAGCGCAGAAAGGGGACAAGAGCTTGGGAGAGAGAGGAGCTCACCACGAGCACGACGGTGTGCTCGGCTGGCCCTGGCGTGGACGGAGTCGACGATGGCGTGTCTCGAACACCTCCGGCCGCCGTAGAGGAAGAAGAGCTCGACGGAGAGGCGCTCGGGTCCGCGTAGTTGTCGTAGTGGAAGAAGAGGACGTCGTGGAAGAAGCTGGACAACTTTGGCGAGGCCGAGGACGACGCGGAGCTCGCCGGCGACGAGAGGTTGCTCTCAGATGCGCTCGGGTGTCGATGGTGGCGGAGGATCTGGGGGATCCCAGCTCTCCACACGGCGAGAGGGGAAAGGGGAGACCTAGAGAGGAGTGGTGGACACGATCTGGGTTTAAAAGAGGGGCTCGGGGCACGGCCTCGACGTCCGTGAGCTGACAGCGCGATGCTGAGCGAGACGTGCTCTGCTTTTCTGACGGAGGCGAGGGGGGTGTGTCGCTGACTGGTGGGGCCTCGCACTCGGAGTGGCTACGACGTGACTGCGCGGCTCTGGCTGGGCTGTGGTGCTGGGCTGCGCTGCGCTGCGGGTGGAGATGGGCCTCGGGGGAGAGAGAAAAGGAGAGGCCCGGGTTGTTCTGCAGGCTGCTGCTGTCTCTTCTTTTCTTTTTTTATTCCTTCAGACAAAAAAAGAAAAGAATGCACAGAAATAAAGAAGAAGAATTAGGGGAAAAGAAAAACACCCCTAAGCTCACTGAATTATGCTCTATTTAGATAAAATGACTTGGACATTTTTAGGGGCAGAAAAATAAAAGGATTTTAAATATAGGCCAAACTCTTGATATTTTAGAGCCCAACCAAATCAAATTCAAATGAGATGATATTTGGTGGAGAGGTTTCTGTAATGCCCCGGATGTAATACTTTCCCTTTTGGGCATATAATATATCTCCGGCTTCATCTATTTCCATTCCGGGTTCCTTGTCTTTCGGGTTTCGTCATTTTGTTGTGTGAGTGTGTGGCATTCATTCATATCATGTAGACATGTGCATTGCATTGCATTTGTGTTGTCGGTTGCATCCGGTTCCGCGTGTTTCTTCCCGTTGTCCGTTTCGCGTTCCGGAGCTCCCTCACGTGTCTGTGTCGTCCCGTAGGCCTACTTTGGTGTTTGGCCGTGTAACGTTACCGGTTTGGCGCGAGACTTGTTGTGTGTTGTTGTCTTGTTGTGTGTAACCCGCCTGTCAAATCTCGTCGCGTTTCGAGTCCGTTTGCTCCTCCAACAGTTATTTGTGTGGGCTCAAAGTGCCTCCACTTTGAGGCCCAGAACACCCCCTCTAACAGCCCACCATCCACTCCTAACCACTTCTATCATCTAGGTCATCAAAACCTGATCCGGTGGCCGAAAACCGCACTCCATTTGGACAACCCTAGCTCCCTATGCCTATAAAAACGTCTTCCCTGTCCAATTTTTCTGGCAAAAAACCCTAGTCCCACCTCCTCCACCGCCGCCGGACGTGTCCGGACGGACCGGACGTGTCCGCCGCCGCCCCCTCGACCAACCAGGAGGCGACACGTCGCCGGCTCCCTCTCTCTCCTCCCGCGGCCCGCCAGCGCCCGCGTGCGGCCCGCCCGGCCCGAACCGCCGCCGCCGCCTCAGGCCTCCCGCGCCGGCCCCGCAGGGCGCCGCCGCCGCCGGGAACACCACCGCCGGCCCGGCAGGGCGCCGCCGCCGCCCGGATCCCTCACCGCCTCCTCGCGCCGCCTCCTCTCGCCGGCGATGGTGCATCGCCGGGCCCCGCCATCCCGCCGGTCGTCGCCTCCCGCAGCTCGAGCCGCGCCAGCCGCCGGCCTCGCGGGGGATCCAGCCGCCCCGTCGCCGATCCGGGAGCACCTAGCGGGCCGGGCGCCGATCCAGGCGGCCCGTTAGCCGCCCCGCCCGAGGCCCGTTAGGCCGATCCGTCCCCGCCTGCAACCCTAGCGGGTCCAGTCCGTTAGCGGGTGGGCCGCGCCCGGGATCCGGCGGCCCGATCCGCGTCAGATCCGCTTCAGCCCGTGTTGACCGACCCGTTTGACCCGGATCTGGAGGTAGTCCCTCCGTTTTCCTCCAAGTCTGTAGATTACTTAGTTTCTGGTGCCTTTTTCAACTGAGGATAACTTTGTGTGTGTATGTCCGATTCGCGCGTATGATATGTCCAGACGTTCGTGGGATCGTGCTCTACGTTTTATCAGTTGTTGTCATGCATGTTGGAGATCATCTAGGTGCTTGTTTTGCTGTTGCAAGAGTGCATCATGATATAAACTGCTGCTATGTGATGTTTTTATGTCATCTTTGCCATGTGATATCTTTTAGCTCGTTTGTTCGAATGATGCAAATGACATGTCCACGTGTTCGTCTTGCCATGATCTACATGTTGTATGTGATAGGTTGCATGATAGATTTATTATTGCCTTGTTATCATCGTTGCAAAGTGCCATGTGGCTGTGATGTTGTTTCACTTGTTATGAAATGCCATCTTGTTGAGCTCGTTGCAATCGTTGTGTTTACCTCAATGATGCATGCTTGTGTGTTTCGGGATCACCTTCATGTGCACTTTGATGAGGTGCTTACCTTTTGCCATGATTAGTTTCGAGGTGACTTAAACATGCTCTTTTATATGCCATGATGATATTGCTGTTTTAGGACTTAGTGGTTTTTCACTAAGTCTGAAATCTGTAACGTTCCGATGCCATGTTCGTGTGATGTTCTAGGACAAAGCATGCTAGTTTTGGAGTGGTTTTTGATTGTTCCTTGTAGTATATATTGTTGTCTTTCCATCCATGTCCTCACATGTCCATTTAAGTGGTTGTAGCATGTTTATCTTTTGCTCCAAAGTTTCAATAAAATTCTGCTGCCAGAATTTTATTGTCAAGTTCAATATATGCAAGATCATTGCTATTGATCCGTGACTCCGTTGGGGGTGCACCTTTGGACTTAGTTGCTGTAGTATATGTCTAGTTTGTGTTCATGCCCTTTGCCATGTTATTTGAATGCTGTAGCTCAATTATTTTGAGCTCCGAAGTTGCTATGATGCTGTAATTTTTCAGCTTTCGCTCAATTCTTGTTTCGGGCATAACTTTTAGCCCGTAACTCCGATTTCGGCGAATCTTATATCAAACTTGATTGTTTTCTGTGTAGATTAATAATATCAGATTGTTATCATGTTTCGAGGTGATTTTCTTGAGTGATATTTTCCGTGCTCCGTGTGCATCCTTAGTGCATCCATCATGCATTCATCTTTTTCGAGTGCGCATTGCATCTTGGTGATTGGTGCTTGGTGTGATTGTTTTGTTTAGAGCCGGAAGCTGAGACCGAGATCGAGTACGAGCACGAGGTTTCCCACGAGGTTGAGCATGAGGACCCTTCTTACGATCCGAACGACTTCTCTTCAGGCAAGATGACCGAACCCCGATAACATTACTATCTTTGCCTATTGCTAGTAGTCTCGATCTATAGTTTTGCCTCGATGCCCATGATCTTCTTGTCAGCCTCCTACTTGTAAACCATTGCCATGTTTAACCAACCTACCTATGCAAACCGTTGCTTGGCTAAGTACGCTTCGCTCAGCCCTTCTTATAGCATTGCTAGTTGCAGGTGAAGATCGAAGATGCTTGCTTCATGTTGAAGTTTGGTTGGGTTATATCACACTATATAAAATGCTTAAAATGAAATCATCTATATATTGGTAAGGGTGGAAGGCTAAGCCTTTTGCTTGGTGATTTGTTCCACTCATGCCGTTAGGAACCGTATAAACCGGTGTTATGTTCCTTGATTATGCGTTCCTAACACGGTTGGGGTGTATGGGACCCGCTCGATAAACCGCTAAGTGCTAAGTCTTTTCCAGCAAGTCCCAACATTGGTACTATTTGCCTAACAACTAAATAACTTGCATAGGGAGTAATTAACCCGAGTTCTTAATCAACCACCCCGGGCCAGTGCTCCTCATGAGTGTTGGTCCGAAACGGGGGTCCTGCGGGGTCACCACGAGGAAACTCGAGGATTGATATAAACCCGTAGCATCACCCATCCGGTCGTGTCCTGAGACTTAGATACGCGCGGCTACTATCAGGGTGTCGACACGCCGGGAGGATTTGCTGGATTAGCCTTACCTTAGCTCGGTATATCTTGAGCACGGGATTTCGAGGATACTCGGGTCTTCCCACTTTGGAGTTGCGACTCCGCGGATCGTGGGCTTGTAATGGGTCGAGTTGGAACACCCCTGCAGGGTTTGAACTTTCGAAAGCCGTGCCCGCAGTTATGTGGCAGATGGGAGCTAGTTAATCCCGGTTGTAGATAACTTGACACAATGTTTCTAATGCACTACCAGCGTGTGTTCCGTGACTGTCAATTTCCGAATAGGGATTCGGAAGTTGAACACGGAGGGGTTATGTTTGCTGAGCTTGTAGCTAGGATCACCTCGTGATCACTTCTCGCCGAGGCTTTCTCTTCTCGCTCTCACTCACGTAAGTTAGTTACTAGTTGCTGCTGCAGACACTTATTCTTTTCTTCAGACTTATCCTCACCCAAAGGCTTAGATAGTCTTGTTACCCGGAGACGGGATTGCTGAGTCCTCTGTGGCTCACAGTTACTTCACACACCAGATGCAGGTCCAGTTGTGAGCTATCCAGGTGATGGCACCGAGCTGGATTGGGAGTACGATGAGGAGCGTAGTCGGTACTATGTGCGCTACCCGGATGATCAGTAGTGGAGACTCTTACTAGGATTCGATCCGCCTGTGGTTTATTTATCTAAGTTTGGTACTTTGACATTTGGATTTTGCCCTTAGAGGGTTGTGATGTTCTTAATGTATGATGATTGAGACTTGTACTGTAATTCTGTGACGTGGCGAGTGTAAGCCAACTATTTTCTGTTTACTATCCCCTCTTTTACATGAGTTGTGCAAAGATTACCGAACTTGAGATCATTCTAGGATGGATTTATGCCTTTAAGTCGTGCCTCGACACGTAGGAGGTATAACTCCATCCTGGGCATTACAAGTTGGTATTCAGAGCCTTCTCCGACCTAGGAGCCCCCACTGTTTGATCGAATCGTTGACGATCGAGTCTAGGCACACACTGAAAACTTTTTGAGTCCTATATTATATCGGAGAGTAGGATTTCTTTGCTTCTCATCCCCTTTCTCTCTGGTGAGGACTCCTGACGACTACTCTTGTCTCTCCTATCTTCAAAAATTGCACAAATTTTTTTTTAGGAATCCCGCGAGTATTCTGGGATTGTTTCGATGTTCTGGTGACAAGGATATTGTTCTCGATGCCTCCTGTTACCGAGGAGTTGAGCTTTGGGGTATTGTTGTCACAAGCATATCGCGGAAGTACTAAATACTTAAGACGGCCGACATCGAAAATCTCTCCTATACGGCCAGTGGCAAGATAACCCCGACATCACCCAGTACTGGGGAGGTAGTTCGGGAGTATTGCCATAGCTTGTTATAGTGGATGCTTTTCGAAGGTCCGAGGTACACAGTTTCCGAGAAAGACTGGTTATGTGTTGAAGGATGGATACACCTGGATGTAGGTTTAGAGTTGATTGCGCGGTGCTTCCCGTGTATCCCCAACACCTGATTGCATAACTAGAATCTTTCGGAAATCTATAGGTGGGTTTTATCCAGTAGATCGTAGGCATTCTTCCAACGAATGCAGGTTAGTGAGTTCGGGGTTCGACATTGAGTGAAGAGGTTATATGACCGATGTTACTATCAGGAGTTGCATCTTAAAGGGTCCTTGGCTATGCTGATCCGGGGATTGCAAAACCTTTTCGTAACGCGTTCATATTCTTTCAGCACAAAGATGTTAGAACGAAACTCCTCTCTTGTGTTTGTTCCCGTCTGTACCTTGTTGTTTTCTTTTTTCCATTTTGTCCCCTATGTGCCTTCTCGTGAAGATTGATGTTATCATTTAACTGAGAATATAATTCGTTCCTCTTGTTCGAATGATTTCATTCGTTCTTATTGTTCGAATGATTATTGTGAAGACTTGTTGCAATTCATTCCATTGATTCAGCTTATTCCTTTTGTCAATCAATTGCTGATTCATGGTCATCTCTTACAGGATGGCTCCGAAAAGGGTTCCCAACGCTAACCCAGAGGGTGAAGAGGTTCCAGAACATCCTCCTTCCCCTCCTCCTCCGCCTGAGGCTTGGAGAGCAATTATGCAGACTACTGCCCAGAACACTCAGTTGATGATGCAGATGATGCAGCAAATGCAAGCTATGCAAGCTAATCAGGGTGTTCCAGGGAACCAAGGAAACTTCTTCCAGCAGCACCATGCTACCCTCAACCAGTTCCTGGCCAACAATCCTAAAGCTTTCAGTTACTGTGTCGACCCTCTTGATGCTGAGGATTGGTTGACCGACATAAAGAAGCATTTTGAGTGCAGTAACGTGAAGGAAGATGATTATGTGAAGTTTGCAGCCTTCCAACTGAAAGATCAAGCAGCATACTGGTGGCAGCAGTACAAAGACTCCAGGCCGGGTCAAGTGATCTCTTGGGAGAATTTCTGCAAGGATTTCCGTTCGCACCACATTCCTACAAGTGTCATCGAGGGTATGCGTGAGCAATTCCGCAACCTGAAGCAGGGCTCCATGTCAGTCTACCAGTATAATGTCAAGTTCCAAAACCTCGCTCGCTATGCTAAGCAAGACATTCTTGATGCCAAGAGTAAAATCTATCAGTTCCGTGGAGGTCTCAAAGATGAACTTCAGCTTGCTCTCACTTTGTTCGAGCCCGATGAATTCGACAAGTTCTATAACATGGCTTTGAAACAAGAAGCAGCTCAGCTTAAGATGGAGGCTTCTAAGAAGAGAATTCGAGATGCTGTTCACTCTTCCTCATCGTCTCAGATGGTCTCGAAGCATCAGAAATTTTGGCTTCCTCCTTCTCCAGTGATTCGAGCTCCCTACAACAACCCCAACAACTCCAACAACAAGAACTCTAGTGGTCGTGGTTTCTCCCACCCACCCAACTCCAACAAGCAGTCCAAGCAACAGCTCCATGCTCCAAGACTAAGTGCTCCTCCTACCCGTCCGCTCTCTGAGGTGACTTGCTACAAGTGTGGCCAGAAGGGTCATTATTCCAACAAGTGCAACAACCCAAGGCGCCTTCCGCCTCCTCCTCCTGTCGGTACCGCTATGGTCAAGCATGATCCAAAGGCAGCAAGGGTCAATCTGATGAATGCAGCACAAGCGGAGACTTCTTCTGATGTCATTTTGGGTAACCTTCTAGTTAACTCTTTTCCAGCTAAAGTGTTATTTGATTCGGGTGCTTCATGTTCTTTCATGTCTCAATCATTTGCATCCAAGTATAATGTTGACATCAAAAGCTTGCCAAGGGAGTTATCAGTTATTTCTCCGGGGAGACGAATGCATTCCAGTATATATGCTCCGAATGTTTCTATTCGCATGGGCGATTATCGATTCTTGGCTTCTCCGGTGATTCTCGGCAATTCTGACATCGACCTCATCCTCGGAATGGATTGGCTTTCTCAGCATGATGCTCACATTGATTGTGCTCAAAAGGAAGTCAAGATGACTCATTCTGATCAGGATGTGATTATCTTCGCCTCCAGGGATAACACTATCCGGCTTTTCTCTCTCAATGATAAGGGCGAAATTAATGCCATATCTCAAATTCCGATGGTGAACGAATATCAAGATGTCTTTCCTGAAGAACTTCCAGGCATGCCCCCACACCGTCAGGTGGAGTTTGTCATTGAACTCGAGCCGGGCACTGAGCCTGCATGTCGGCGTCCGTACAAGCTCTCTCCGGATGAATTGAAGGAATTGAAGAAGCAGCTTGATAAGCAGGAGAGTATGGGTCTCATCAGACCTAGTACGTCTCCGTGGGGCTGTGGTGTCTTATTTGTCAAGAAGAAAGATGGCACGGAGCGTCTCTGTGTTGACTACCGGCCATTGAACAAGAAGACGATTAAGAACAAGTATCCGCTCCCCAACATCAACGAACTCTTTGAGCAGCTCAAAGGAGCTAAAGTGTTCTCTAAGCTTGACCTCCGAATGGGCTATCATCAAATTCGCATTCGCGAGGAAGACATTCCCAAGACGGCCTTCAGAACGAGCTACGGTTCATACGAGTATACCGTCATGTCCTTCGGTCTCGCCAATGCTCCTCCTACCTTTTCAAGGATGATGCATTACATCTTCAACCCCTATACTGGCGAGTTTGTGCTTGTGTATCTGGACGATATTCTGGTGTTTTCCAAGAATGAAGAAGATCACGAAAAGCACTTACGTCTGGTTCTTGATCGACTCCGAGAGCATAAATTCTATGCCAAGTTCTCCAAGTGCGAGTTTTGGCTCGATAAGGTTTTGTACCTGGGCCACATCATCTCAGCTGACGGTATTGCGGTTAATCCCGAGAAAGTTGAAGCAATTGTCAACTGGGAAGCTCCTCAGAACGTCAAGCAGCTCCGTAGTTTTCTGGGTCTTGCCAGCTATTGCAGAAGGTTTGTTGAGAACTTCTCCAAGATTGCCAAGCCTCTTTCCAACCTGCTTCAGAAGAATGTCAAATACTTTTGGTCTCCCGAATGTGAAGTGGCATTCAAAACTCTCAAAGATAAGCTTGTCTCTGCTCCAGTTCTGAATCCTCCAGATGAATCCAAGCCCTATGAAGTTTTCTGTGATGCTTCTCTTCAAGGTCTTGGTGGTGTGCTTATGCAAGATAAGAGAATTGTGGCATACACTTCTCGTCAGCTAAAGCCAAGTGAGAAGAACTATCCCACACATGATCTCGAGCTAGCAGCTGTGGTACATGCTCTGATTACGTGGAGACATCTGTTGTTGGGCAGAAAGGTCGACATCTTCACTGATCACAAGAGCTTGAAGTACATCTTCACACAGCCGCATCTGAACCTCCGCCAGACTCGTTGGGTTGAAATGATCCAAGAGTACAATCCCAGCATCGAATACACTCCTGGCAAGGCGAATGTGATTGCATATGCTTTGAGCAGAAAGGCATATTGCAACAGCCTTCTTATCAAGCCATACCAGCCTGAGCTTTGTGAAGCATTCAGGGAACTCAACCTCCAAGTTGTTCCGCAGGGTTTTCTTGCAAATCTCCAAATTGCTCCTACCTTGGAAGATCAAGTCCGTGAGGCTCAGCTCAGTGATACCATGGTGAAGAAAGTGAAACATGGTATTGCAAAGGGCACTCCAAAATACAAGTGCTTCCGTGTTGATGAGAGAGATACCTTGTTCTTCGAGGACAGACTAGTTGTTCCCAAAGGTGATCTCAGGAAGCTCATAATGGAAGAAGCTCATGATTCTCTCCTTTCCATTCATCCTGGCAGTTCCAAGATGTATCAAGACCTCAAGCAATCTTACTGGTGGACACGCATGAAAAGGGAAATTGCCCAATTCGTTAATGAATGTGATGTTTGCAGAAGAGTGAAAGCAGAACATCAACTTCCAGCCGGTCTTCTCCAACCTCTTCCTATTCCCGAGTGGAAGTTCGACCACATTGAAATGGACTTCGTCACTGACTTTCCTAAATCCAAGCGAGGAAATGATGCTATCTTTGTGGTGATTGACAAGCTTACCAAAGTCGCTCACTTTCTTCCAGTCAAGGAATCAATCAATGCAGCTCAACTTGCAGAGCTGTACACTTCCAGAATTGTGTCCCTACATGGCATTCCTCAAGTGATATCCTCAGACCGTGGAAGCTTGTTCACATCAAGGTTCTGGGACTCCTTTCAGTCCGCCATGGGCACTAAGATCATGTTCAGCACTGCTTTTCACCCTCAGACTAGTGGTCAAGTCGAGCGCGTGAATCAGATTCTAGAAGACATGCTCAGAGCCTGTGTCATCTCCTTCGGCATGAAATGGGAAGACTGCCTCCCATTTGCCGAGTTCTCTTACAACAACAGCTTTCAAGCAAGTGCAGGCAAAGCACCGTTTGAAATTCTCTATGGCAGAAAGTGCCATACCCCTCTCAACTGGTCTGAAACAGGCGAACGTCAACTTCTTGGCAATGACTTGATCTCAGAAGCCGAAGAAATGTGCCAAGTCATACGTGAGAATCTCAAGGCCGCTCAGTCGCGTCAGAAGAGCTACTATGACGGAAAGCATCGTGATTTGGCTTTCGGCATCGGTGATCATGTCTATCTCCGAGTTTCTCCGATGAAAGGAACCCAAAGATTCGGTATCAAAGGAAAACTTGCTCCTAGATACGTCGGGCCTTTCAAGATTCTGGGCAAAAGAGGCGACCTAGCCTATCAACTTGAGCTCCCTCCAAACTTCGCCAATGTTCATGATGTCTTCCATGTGTCTCAACTTCGCAAATGCTTCAAGGCACCTGAGCGCATGATTCCGTTTGAGGAGATTGATCTTCAACAAGACATGTCCTACCGAGAGCACCCAGTTGCCATTCTCGAAGAAACCGAACGCAAGACCCGCAACAAGTCCATCAAGTTTCTGAAAGTCAAGTGGTCACATCACACCGACCGAGAAGCTACCTGGGAACGAGAAGATCATCTTCGTTCCGAGTACCCTTCCTTTATCCAGTCCTAGATCTCGGGACGAGATTTTTTTGTAGTAGAGGAGAGTTTGTAATGCCCCGGATGTAATACTTTCCCTTTTGGGCATATAATATATCTCCGGCTTCATCTATTTCCATTCCGGGTTCCTTGTCTTTCGGGTTTCGTCATTTTGTTGTGTGAGTGTGTGGCATTCATTCATATCATGTAGACATGTGCATTACATTGCATTTGTGTTGTCGGTTGCATCCGGTTCCGCGTGTTTCTTCCCATTGTCCGTTTCGCGTTCCGGAGCTCCCTCACGTGTCCGTGTCGTCCCGTAGGCCTACTTTGGTGTTTGGCCGTGTAACGTTACCGGTTTGGCGCGAGACTTGTTGTGTGTTGTTGTCTTGTTGTGTGTAACCCGCCTGTCAAATCTCGTCGCGTTTCAAGTCCGTTGGCTCCTCCAACAGTTATTTGTGTGGGCTCAAAGTGCCTCCACTTTGAGGCCCAGAACACCCCCTCTAACAGCCCACCATCCACTCCTAACCACTTCTATCATCTAGGCCATCAAAATCTGATCCGGTGGCCGAAAACCGCACTCCATTTGGACAACCCTAGCTCCCTATGCCTATAAAAACGTCTTCCCTGTCCAATTTTTCGGGCAAAAAACCCTAGTCCCACCTCCTCCACCGCCGCCGGACGTGTCCGGACGGACCGGACGTGTCCGCCACCGCCCCCTCGACCAACCAGGAAGCGACACGTCGCCGGCTCCCTCTCTCTCCTCCCGCGGCCCGCCGGCGCCCGCGTGCGGCCCGCCCGGCCCGAACCGCCGCCGCCGCCTGAGGCCTCCCGCACCGGCCCCGCAGGGCGCCGCCGCCGCCGCCGCTGGGAACACCACCGCCGGCCCCGCAGGGCGCCGCCGCCGCCGCCGCCGGGAACACCACCGCTGGCCCCGCAGGGCGCCGCCGCCGCCGGGAACACCACCGCCGGCCCCGCAGGGCGCCGCCGCCGCCCGGATCCCTCACCGCCTCCTCGCGCCGCCTCCTCTCGCCGGCGAGGGTGCATCGCCGGGCCCCGCCATCCCGCCGATCGTCGCCTCCCGTAGCTCGAGCCGCGCCAGCCGCCGGCCTCGCGGGGGATCCAGCCGCCCCGTCGCCGATCCGGGAGCACCTAGCGGTCCGGGCGCCGATCCAGGCGGCCCGTTAGCCGCCCCGCCCGAGGCCCGTTAGGCCGATCCGTCCCTGCCTGCAACCCTAGCGGGTCCAGTCCGTTAGCGGGTGGGCCGCGCCCGGGATCCGCCGGCCCGATCCGTGTCAGATCCGCTTCAGCCCGTGTTGACCGACCCGTTTGACCCGGATCTGGAGGTAGTCCCTCCGTTTTCCTCTAAGTCTGTAGATTTCTTAGTTTCTGGTGCCTTTTTCAACTGAGGATAACTTTGTGTGTGTATGTCCGATTCGCGCGTATGATATGTCCAGACGTTCGTGGGATCGTGCTCTACGTTTTATCAGTTGTTGTCATGCATGTTGGAGATCATCTAGGTGCTTGTTTTGCTGTTGCAAGAGTGCATCATGATATAAACTGCTGCTATGTGATGTTTTTATGTCATCTTTGCCATGTGATATCTTTTAGCTCGTTTGTCCGAATGATGCAAATGACATGTCCACGTGTTCGTCTTGCCATGATCTACATGTTGTATGTGATAGGTTGCATGATAGATTTATTATTGCCTTGTTATCATCGTTGCAAAGTGCCATGTGGCTGTGATGTTGTTTCACTTGTTATGAAATGCCATCTTGTTGAGCTCTTTGCAATCGTTGTGTTTACCTCAATGATGCATGCTTGTGTGTTTCGGGATCACCTTCATGTGCACTTTGATGAGGTGCTTACCTTTTGCCATGATTAGTTTCGAGGTGACTTAAACATGCTCTTTTATATGCCATGATGATATTGCTGTTTTAGGACTTAGTGGTTTTTCACTAAGTCTGAAATCTGTAACGTTTCGATGCCATGTTCGTGTGATGTTCTAGGACAAAGCATGATAGTTTTGGAGTGGTTTTTGATTGTTCCTTGTAGTATATATTGTTGTCTTTCCATCCATGTCCTCACATGTCCATTTAAGTGGCTGTAGCATGTTTATCTTTTGCTCCAAAGTTTCAATAAAATTATGCTGCCAGAATTTTATTGTCAAGTTCAATATGTCCACGATCATTGCTATTGATCCGTGACTCCGTTGGGGGTGCACCTTTGGACTTAGTTGTTGTAGTATATGTCTAGTTTGTGTTCATGCCCTTTGCCATGTTATTTGAATGTTGTAGCTCAATTATTTTGAGCTCCGAAGTTGCTATGATGCTGTAATTTTTCAGCTTTCGCTCAATTCTTGTTTCGGGCATAACTTTTAGCCCGTAACTCCGATTTCAGCGAATCTTATATTAAACTTGATTGTTTTTCTGTGTAGATTAATAATATCACATTGTTATCATGTTTTGAGGTGATTTGCTTGAGTGATATTTTCCGTGCTTCGTGTGCATCCTTAGTGCATCCATCATGCATTCATCTTTTCCGAGTGCGCATTGCATCTTGTTGATTGGTGCTTGGTGTGATTGTTTTGTTTAGAGCCGGAAGCTGAGACCGAGATCGAGTATGAGCACGAGGTTTCCCACGAGGTTGAGCACGAGGACCCTTCTTACGATCCGAACGACTTCTCTTCAGGCAAGATGACCGAACCCCGATAACATTACTATCTTTGCCTATTGCTAGTAGTCTCGATCTATAGTTTTGCCTCGATGCCCATGATCTTCTTGTCAGCCTCCTACTTGTAAACCATTGCCATGTTTAACCAACCTACCTATGCAAACCGTTGCTTGGCTAAGTACGCTTCGCTCAGCCCTTCTTATAGCATTGCTAGTTGCAGGTGAAGATCGAAGATGCTTGCTTCATGTTGAAGTTTGGTTGGGTTATATCACACTATATAAAATGCTTAAAATGAAATCATCTATATATTGGTAAGGGTGGAAGGCTAAGCCTTTTGCTTGGTGATTTGTTCCACTCATGCCGTTAGGAACCGTATAAACCGGTGTTATGTTCCTTGATTATGCGTTCCTAACACGGTTGGGGTGTATGGGACCCCCTCGATAAACCGCTAAGTGCTAAGTCTTTTCCAGCAAGTCCCAACATTGGTACTATTTGCCTAACAACTAAATAACTTGCATAGGGAGTAATTAACCCGAGTTCTTAATCAACCACCCCGGGCCAGTGCTCCTCATGAGTGTTGGTCCGAAACGGGGGTCCTGCGGGGTCACCACGAGGAAACTCGAGGATTGATATAAACCCGTAGCATCACCCATCCGGTCGTGTCCTGAGACTTAGATACGCGCGGCTACTATCAGGGTGTCGACACGCCGGGAGGATTTGCTGGATTAGCCTTACCTTAGCTCGGTATATC
>LR738716.1:175905660-175920852 GCA_902687465.1 Secale cereale | reverse complement strand
TCAAAGGAGTATCACATGGGAGTTTTCTACGGAAACTCACCATGGCCTCCTAAACCGGCGCCCTTCATGCATCAAGGAATCAGCCGTGTTTTTCAAAGGAGTATCACATGGGAGTTTTCTACGGAAACTCACCATGGGCTCCTAAACTCGCATCAAGGGCGCAACCATTGACGATCATCGAGTTGATCACCTAAAGACAAGATCCTTATGAGATTTTGAAACATTGGGTGGCTTGTCATCGATAAAAAAGCCTCGAATTTGGAGCCTGGCAGCTCGTAAAAAGCCTCGACTACATGGTCTTATTTGCCCAAAATACCTTAGTTCTATTTTTCATGATTTCATAAAACTTGGTCGTCATGATCATTGGTTTTTTAACCAAGTCCATTGACACGAGACTGGACAACTACAAGGTTGACCATATATCTACAAAGTTAAAAGTCTGGGTCATGAACACCAGCGAGAGTTAAACCGGTGTTCATCATAACCCGGATCGGCCATTGGGTTAAGCCAAACAAGAGAGCCAAGGGCTTCATCAGCGCCTACACTATCAATTATTCTTACCGGGTTAAGGTAAACAAGCACACTTAATCAGAGGTATAGTATATGTTTGTGATCAAAAGTTATTCTTTTGATATATATATCAGAGCAGTATAATCCGTCCGATGGTAAACCGCCAGGACATCTTTTAGCTTCGTTCATGCAGGCACAGGTAATATAACCGGATCATGCATTGCAAACAGAAGATTAAATTGAGAGATGCTAAGTCAAATAAGTGCCATAAACAGTGGGATAAAGGAAGTATTTCAACTATCCTATTACAAGGCACTTGCAGGCCCGAATGGATCAAAAGTTTCTCACCAAGTATTCACCAACTACAAGTTAAACCGGACGGTTTATGAATCCTCTTCACGCTGCGAAGGCTAAGGGTCAACTTGTTCCGGGTCTTCATCAACTTCACGCAATGGCTGGAAACCAGGAGTGCACCAGTCAATCTTGGACAGGGCACGGAAGTATACTTCTTCATTGATAAGATCTGAAGGGTCAATATCTGGAGCGAAAGTGTGGTTACGAACTGGTGGGATCAGATTTTTGGTGTCGTAAACCGGCCGCTCCACCCGCGAATTTTCTAAGTCATAAGCCGGATGATACCTTGTCAAATCTGCTTCATCAGCAAGCTTACTGGCAAGAGGGCGCATGTCCTTAGTTAAAGCACGGAGATCTTCCGCAGAAAAGACTGACCCGTCCTCTTTATTGCTGGGATAGCCATTCATGGCTTCAGCCGGATCAAAGTCAGGGACCCATGACTTTGGCCCGGGTCAGTGCCATGAGAGAGCCAGCTCGCGCAGCAGACTTCTTCACCTCAACCAGACGCACAGGTAGGACAGATAGCTTCTCCAGGGTGGCTTGGATGGTAGTCGGCGCCGGTTTATTGTGAGACATGGCACTGATAGCCCTTTGAGCGCCAGAGTAGAGCTGCTCCACCAGGGTATACGCAGCCTTGAGTTTCTTCCGGACATCGTCTCCAAGATGAGTTATGCGCCTCCCTGTATGTAATTGGCGAGTTAAGCCGGAGCGGAATAAGGATTGCAAGGATATAAACATACAAAGATAGGTATTCACCGAAGATAGCAGAAGTCATGAGCTCTATTTGTTGTTTCAACCCGAATAGCTCCTGCATAACCGGATTGAGAGCGGCTTCGGCATCCTTTGCTCTTTTTTCAAGAGCATCCCTCTGCACCTCCCATGTGGACCCCTCCTCTTCAAAAAATTTCTTCAATTTTTCCATGTTAGTCAAAGCAAGGACAAGTTCTTCCTTAGCTTTGGCTGAAGCAGTCTCATGGAAAGCCAAGCTATTCCGGAGCTCAGTTGCCTCTGAAGCCCTCCGGGTCAAGTCAGCCTGCAAGGAAATCAAACGGATTAGAAGGACAGATCAATCAAGTCTCAAGCACATAACAAGTTATGCACTCGACACTTGGGAGCTAATGTACAATTGAAGTAAAGAAGGCAAAGTTTTCAGACAAGTCCCAAGCACATAAACAAGCTATGCCCTTGGTACTTGGGGGCTAATGTACAATTGAAGTAACGAAAGCAAAGTTTTCAGACAATTCCCAAGCACATAAACAAGTTATGCCCTTGGCACTTGGGGGCTAATGTACATTCATTTTCAGACATAAATAAAGTCCCGGTTCACCTACGATGAAGCTAAACAGGCACTTGGGGGCTACTATGGTATAAAGGTATGATTGCAAAGTACAAAGCAGAAACAGAAAGCAAAAGGAAATAAAGTCACCTCATATTTGTCCTTCATCATGCTAACTAAGCTGGCTTCATAGTCGCGGCTGGTGAAGAGCCGGTTCAGATACCCGGAATGAAGTTCCTGGGCACTCAGCTGAGCATAGCTTGATAGGCCTGTGCTCCACTTGCCTTTATCTTGTTGAAATTTCTCTTCCTTGGTAGTATGCTTAGCCAAGGTGACAGGCTCTGTGGGAGCAGTGAGGCCTAAACCGGTTATCTCGACATCGGCTGTCAAGGCAGCAGTTGGCTGGGGAGGAACATCAGTATGCACCGGGCTATCAGGAGCCAGGCTAGCCCGAGGAGGACTAACCCGGACAGGGCTTGCCGGTTAATCCGTGTTCTCCATATCATCACCTCCCGGCGCAACAACGTCTTCATGGTCCATAGGAGCAGGATTATCAAGTTGAATTTCAACATTGTCCTCTGGAGGGATGACCGCCTCAGGGTCCTCGGCCGGTTTAGCGGTAGTGGTTTCAGCAGCTGGTTTATTTGCTTTGGCCTTTTTGCTAGGCTTGGGCATTCTGATAAAGGTCAAAGGAACAATGAGAATCACAAAGTTGAAAACAGGGAGATAAACCGGACGTTTGAAAGAAGGACTTACCCAGGAATGGTTGTGAGCACTGGGACTTGTGTAGCGGTCGACTCGTCGGATGAAGACAGAGGAGCCTCCTGATAGTTGGGATCAGACGGTTTAAGTGGTTTACGTATAAGGCCTGCTTTTGGATGAAGGAGAGTTGGAGTGAGTAAAACCTCGGAGCGACGTCTGCGAGCTGGCGCAAGGGGTATTCCGGACGATTCAGCCACATGGCCGCTATGGCGCTTGGTCCGGCGAGCTTCATGCTGCTGTTTCTTCAAAGAAAGTTTGGATCTAATTGAGCATAAGGGTGAGAAAATGGATATTTCCGGGACACCCGGCGGATCTTGGGTGGCAATGGTTCTGAATCAGAAGAGAGAGAAATTACCTCAACTCCCTCCGCTTTACTTCCCTCTGCCAGGTCCTGTGAAAAGGCATTATTAACATAAGTTCATACAAAGGGAGATCAAGAGATATAAGGGTTAATTGATACCTCTGAATCCGGATCATCCTCTTCAGGGTGTGAACCGAAAGCGGCAACAACTTTTTTCTTCTTGACAACATAGGTTTTCTTGTGCGATTGCTTGGCCGGTTTATCCTGAGATTTCCTCTTCCGGAAAGGATCGTTGGCTTGTGCAAAGGAATAATAACAAGTTGAAGACAACTGGTATGAACGGATTAAGATGAAAATAAAGGGTCGGAAGAGCTTTACCGATGGCGCTTTGTTGGTTAAGCAGAATGGAGCTAAACCGGTCCGGCTGCAATCCTCCAGAGGGATGTTCAACATTTTCTTCGCAGACTCAGTAACTTCATTGTCAGGAAGTACTATGTTGGTGTGGCGTTGAGGATCTTCCGGTTTGCCGGTATATTTGCACATCAGACTTGAGCCCCCGCTTTGTGGAAGGATGCTCCAAGAAAGCCAGCAGCGAACGAAGTCCACACCGGTTAAACCGTTTGCCACGAAAGCCCTGAGCTTGGAAAGTTGAGGGGCAAATCGAGCCCGGCCTTGGGCACTTAGACGCTGTGGCAAAGGATGGGTTGTGGCCAAGCGATAGGCGCGGTAACCCGGCAGCGGATTCTCTCCTTCGGGTGAAGTATCCTTACAATAGAACCAAGTATGGTTCCATTCTTTGGGGTGGCTGTGAAGAGCGGCGTGGGGAAAGCTCACATCTTTTCTTTTCTGGATGCTGACACCACCCAGTTCCTGATGAGGCCCATCAGTAAATTCCGTCCACCGGTTCAGATGGAAGAAATCCCGGAACAGATCCACTGATGGTTGTTGTTGAAGGTCCTCCAAGAAAACTTGAAAGTTACAGATGTTCGGCATAGAATTCGGGCCTATATCTTGTGGGTGGAGTTGAAAAGCGGCTAACACATCCCGGAAGAATTTTGAACCGGGAGGACAGAAACCCCGGGCCAGGTGATCATAAAAAACTATAATTTCTCCCTCCTTCGGCTCAGGAGGGCATTCCTTTCCATGGGCCCGCCAATGCAGAGCTTCCTTAGGGCCCAGAACACCAATTGAGGCTGCTTCAACTAAATCATTTTCCGTGATCCGGGAAGGAACCCAATTGCAAGCAAAAAATTGTTTGGCCATCGTTTCTGATGAAGGGGTGCTGGAAAATACAGTGCAAGGCCCGGTTTACCAACTGTTAGATATAAACCGGTGCATTCTATAAAGGTATAGACTGAATTGTCGGTTTAAGCAAGGGACTAATGGTATTTACTAATCCGGAAGCAGATAGGAGTGAAACAGCTACCGGTTCATAATGATAAATGGAGAAAGTTAAACCGTCAATTGCGGAATACGGGTTAAATCTAAAACCGTCAAGGTAAGCAAATGATGCGCCGGGCATGGTTAAACCGGCAATGTAAGCGAGCTGCAGATCTAAAAGTGTTAAAAACAGTTTTCACATGAAGCTGAGGTAAATATGGATCTAAGGCGCAAGAAAAAGACGGAATAATACCATTTATATTCAGGGAAGGCCGCGGAGGTTCTCTACAGATTCAATCTAAACTAGCAAAGCTAGAGGAACTAAGGATATAATGATGGAGCAGAAGCGCACGGATGAGGGTCTAGCCTAAACGAGTTTATAACTACAGCTAAAACTGACCTACGGAGATGAACTACAAGGAAATGAGAGTTCATGGCGAGCTACAGAAGAAACCCTAGAATAAGATCTATGGGGAAGAAGAGGGCGTACTTGAGAAAACAGAGGACGACGGCGAAGTTCTCTGGAAGTGTTCAGGTCGATGCAGCGGCCGGGCTCGAGGACGACGGCGAGCTCGAAGAACAGCGACGGAGCTTTGAGCGCTGGAGACGGAGAAAGAAGAAAGCAGAAGGGGAAAAGAGATGTGCCTCGGCTGTATTTATAGGCCGAGGGGTTAAAACGGCAAGCGCGGGAATCGAGGAGGCCGAAAATAGGATAAAGATTGAGCTGTCGCCTCGATCTTCGGTGCGGCAATAAAGAAAGGTAACAAACAGATGCGGGCATTAAATGCGGAGATGATGTCACGACGGATTGACACGATTTCAGGAGATGACGTCATGGCCGGTTTATGAAGCAAACAAGTTGTAGAAAGGAAATTCGTACAAGACCTCTAAGACTGACATGAACAAGTTCAAATCAATCTGGGGCCTAATGTCAGGGATATTACTAGTAGGTATAAACCGGCCAGGAGGGTCCGGATTACACTGACAAGGTTGTATTATTACAGGCCCGGTAGGATGTATAATAGAGGTCATAGCCCTTCGAGGCTTAGGGCCCATGTATAAAGCCCATGATCTGTAAACCGTCATACCATGTAACTTGGGATGTAAGATAGAAAGAGTAGAGACCGAGGCGGACACGTTTATGAGCCGGCCTCGGGACTCTGTAAACCGGACCGGGCGTCGCCTCCTATATAAAGGGACGACCCGGCGATGATTCAAGGACGAAAAACAACAGCTCGAGACACAGGCAAGCGGATTCGCTCCCTGGTCATCGAAGCCCTAAGCAATACCACACCAAACTAGACATATGCTTTTACCTTCATCGAAGGGGCCGAACTAGTATAAAACTCCCTGTGTCCTTCGTCCGCTTTAACCCCTTCAAGTTAACTCGAGCGATGGCCTCACACCTAAGTCCGCTAAACCGGACATCTGCCGTGCTAATTCCACGACAGGAGGGGTGTGTCATACCGCAAAACGGAGGAAACGAACTTCTCTTCAACCTCCTACGGTCGAAACAGGGGTCCTGTTCATCAGGAGGGGTGTGGCATACCGCAAAACAGGACTCCACGGGCTACTATTCATCCACCGTCTACTGCCTCGCTCCAGCCTCGTCGGGCTACTGTTCATCCACCCTCGACCTCCTCCAGCCTCCAACTGCGACTGTTCATCCACAGCGTCTCCCTCCTGCCTCCACGGGCTCCTATTCATCCAGCCTCCACCACTCCTCCACCGGCTACTGTTCAACCACCCCTCCACCGGCTACTATTCATCCAGCCCTCCACTGGCTACTATTCAACCAGCCCTCCATGGGGTCGTGTTCATCCACCCACAACCGGCTCGATTGGGGTCTTGGTCATCCAGCGGCAACAACCTCTAGCTACTACCACGGGGTCCTGTTCATCCAACCCCCGGCCAGCAACGCTCACTGTTCATCAAGAGGCAGCAGGTTTGATTGACTTCGGTTAGCATGCAGCAGTAGCGAAGGAATCACTCGATCGGGTTCAGTTAACAGCCAGATCGATCGATCGATCAGGTTCAGTAACGCGTAGCCTACAGTGCAATCTCTCGGGTTCAGTAGGTGAACACCTCGATCGGGTTCAGTTAGTGCCCAATGCCTCGCACACACGCACGCACGTGTACGGGAGAAACGCACAATCCCTCCGTGCATCGCTCGGCCTCGACCACCCATAGTAACCGGGAACTCCTCGATATTTTCCTCGCCCTTGCTTCTACCACGGTTTTTTCCGTCATGGACGGCCCAAAGAATGTCATGCAGCTGCGTCTCCGGCCCGCCCAGGACAAAAACCCATTTTCTGTCATATTTTTTTGTCATAGAAGTAGGAGCCCACCACATCTATGATGATACATGTTTTTGTTACAATTATCGTCCTAGAAGTGCCACAAGCATGACAGAAAAAAGATTCGTTCGACCCAAAATGTCACGGATGTGTCTTTTTTTTGTAGGGAAGACTGGGATGACATGTAATGAGTGAGTACTTAGTACTTCATTTGGATATAGACATGTCCCCAAAGATTTAAAGATATGCAATGGATTAAAAAAAATCTTCCCCAGAAATAAACTCTTTCTCCCCCTGAATCTGATATTGGATAATGGGAGAAGATAGGGATAGAGAAAATCAGAGCAAGATAAATCAGAGCATCAAATGAATCAGAGCATAAACAAATGCAAGCAACCATATATAGACATGTATCTCCCCTCTTAAAGACATGTGACTTCTCTCCTCTTTATATTACTGGCATGTGGAAGAGTTGAGATGATCCTTCTCTCCCATATGTTAAGCTCTAATGTGCTCTCTGTCCCCCTTTGACATCAATTTCCAAGAAGGGTTCTTCTAGAGCTTGAGTTAAACAGGCTTGGTCCTTGAGACTCACTACGAAGCAGCCTGTTGATAAAGATGCGGGTAGAGGATAAGAATCATTGAGTGGAGCTAGAGAAGAAATGAAATATGCAATGACAAAAAAGTTTTCTCAGTAGTGAAATATGTAATGTTGATTCGATTTCATCGGTGACATCGAGTTGGCAGTGTCTTGGATGATGCATATCGGCTAAACCGGGTTAGTCCATGTTGCTTGTACCAATGAACTGTCCACAAGATATTCTTGTAGTTTGGTCTAGCTGATAGGCTTGGATCGGTGAGTTCAAGTTCAATGCAAAGGAACAGTTTTTTTAACTCAGATCACTTGGCAAATTAAATCTCACAAGGGTTTGCAATTAATTAAACACGGAAGTTACAGAGAAAAACAGATAAAATATAAGAAAGGAAATCTGGATGATGTTTTTTTAATTTAGAGGGAAACAAAATAGCAAGAAACATATGCAATACACACAGTAAGTGAACAAGCAAACACTAGAGAACTTCATCTAGAAGAGGTCGGCGACAAAGTCACCTATGTTAGAGTATGTTGACTTAGGAGTCAAGTCAGATCACTTGATCATAGGTCATACTCATCATCTAAGCTCAAAATGGGGTTACCATTTTTCGTTGAAGTAATTTGATGTATTCACATCTCATTGAGTTGCTTTACCTCATGACTTGAAGTAAAGCATCTCTAAGATGGAATAACATACCTTGGGTGGTGTTGATCATGATCATGTAGTTGAACTTGTGTTGGATGCTCAAGGTTGATGTAGTTCATCAAGAGTTGGGAGCACCACTAGAAATTTGAGTTCGTCTTCCTACATGGGTCAGTCTTGCAAGGAAGAGCACTTGTGTATCCAAAATGACAATCTCAAAACTTGATACCAAATGAAATTTGATATATGAAAATTTTCAAAGGATATGTTGAGTGTATTCATGCTTCCTTGTAATCAACAACCATGAAATAGAGACTTGGTGATGTAGATATTGCTCAAGATGTGAGTGACTTGCAATCTCATAGATTTTGGCTCATCCAAGTACTGAAAATGGGGTTGGATAACATGCAAAGTTACAAATATAGATCCAAGACATATGATCATCATTATAAAAGTGATATCAAGGATTAGTCACAAAAGGATCATGCCTTGCATGTATCTAAATGGAGTTTCTACTCCAAGTTTGAGGCATCAATGATATTCAATTCACCTATCAAATGGCAAAATACTTTCTCATCAAGAGGTTTGGTGAATATATCGGCCAATTGCTTATCATTACGAACATGCTTAAGATTGATGTCTCCTTTGGCAACATGATCTCGAGTGAAATGATGACGAACTTCAATATTCTTAGTTCAAGAATGTCGCACGGGATTCTGAGCAATCTTATTAGCACTCTCATTATCACAAAGCAATGGAACATGTTTCACATATATCCCATAATCCTTAAGGGTTTGGGTCATCCAAAGTAATTGAGCACAACATGATCCGGTGGCACTGTATTCTGCTTCAGCGGTGGATAAGGATACCGAGTTTTGTTTCTTGGAGGACCAAGACACAAGAGATATACCATGAAATTGACAAGTACCCGAAGTGGACTTTCTATCAACCTTGTCACTGGCGTAGTCCGAATCGGAGTAGACAACAAGATCAAAAGAAGATCTCTTAGGATACCAAATGCCAAAATTTGGTGTATGCATTAAGTATCTCACTATCCTTTTCACAGCCTTAAGATGACACTCTTTAGGAGCCGCTTGATATCGGGCACACATGCACACACTTAACATAATATCGGGACGGGAGGCACATAGATATAACAACGAACCAATCATAGAGCGGTAAACCTTTTGGTCAACCGGTTCGCCATCCTTTGTCAAGTCAAGATGTCCACTAGTAGGCATGGGTGTAGTCATACCTTTGCATTCTTGCATGTTGAACTTCTTGAACAAGTCCTTGGTATACTTTGTTTGAGAAACAAAGGTAACCTCCTTAGATTGCTTGATTGGTAAACCAAGAAAGAACTTGAGTTCACTCATCATAGACATCTCAAACTTTTCCAACATTAGCTTTCCAAACCTTTCACTAAAATGGGGATTAGTAGAACCAAATATAATATCATCAACATAAATTGGGCACACAAATAATTCACCATTAACCCTTTTAGTAAATAGTGTGGAATCAACTCCCAATTTCAAAGCCTTTTTCAATAAGGAACTTGGTCAAGAAGTGATCAATAGGAGGCACACAAGGGCTAGTAATATACTTGTTCAAATGATATTCATTGAAAATATCAAGCATCTCATTTTTTTCAAGCACTATAGAACTCTACATCAAGCATAGACACTCTACGTCTAATACTCCCAATCGTAGACTCATCCATATTCCTCCAATGGTGATCAACCCAAAGCAATGGAGACTAAAGCTCTGATACCAATTGAAAGGATCAAAAAGAGGTGTCTAGAGGGGGTGATTAGACCCTCATCAAGCAAAAGTAGCAGTTTTTAATTTCTTCAAGCTAAGGTGGAGTTTTGGCACAAGTTTAAGCAATCACAGTACAATTCAAGCAAGCATGGCAATGCGCATGAGCAGCGGAAAGATAAGGCATACTAATTGCAAGAAAGTAAAGGGATGAGATTGGAGTGTGCAAACGCAATTGGAGACTCATATATTTTTGGCGTGGTTCCCATAGGTGGTGCTATCGTACGTCCACATTGATGGAGACTTCAACCAACGAAGGGTAACGGCTGCGCGAGTCCATGGAGGGCTCCACCCACGAAGGGTCCACGAAGGAGCAACCTTGTCTATCCCACCATGGCCATCACCCACAAAGGACTTGCCTCACTCAGGTAGATCTTCACGAAGTAGGCGATCTCCTTGCCCTTACAAACTTCTTGGTTCAACTCCACAATCTTTGTCGGAGGCTCCCAAGCGACACCTAACCAATCTACGAGACACCACTCTCCAAAAGGTAATAGATGGCGTGATGATGGTGAATGCCTTGATCTTGTGCTTCAAATTATAGTCTCCCCAACACTCAACTCTCTCTCACGGATTTGAATATGATGGAAAGATGATTTGAGTGGAAAGCAACTTAGGGAAGGCTAGAGATCAAGATTCTTGTGGTTGGATTGGAATGTCTTGATCTCAACACATGAGTAGTTGGTGCTCTCTCGGAAAATGGGTTGAAGTGTAGGTACGTTCTGATGGCTCTCTCACAAATGGATATGGGGGTGGAGGGGTATATATAGCCTCCACACAAAATCCAATTGTTACACACATTTGACCCAACTCGGTCAGACCGAATAGGTGAACTCGGTAAGACCGAACCAGTTCAAAATGTGAATGTTAGGAATCTCCGTGGGACCGATGTGATCAATTCGGTGGGACCGATGTGCTAGGGCTAGGGCAAAACCTCATCTCAGTGAGACTGATTGCATGAACTCGATGAGACCGATTTCAGCAATGAGGAAACAGAGTGTTGGTCAGGCAAACTCAGTGGGACCAATTGCACATTTCGGTGAAACTGAAATAATTACAACAGGGAACAGAGAGTTTGCAAGGCCATCTCAATGAGACCATCATCGGTATCTGTGTGACCAAATTGTCTAGGCTTTCTGGCAGTGGCTATGTCAAATGCACTCGGTGGCGCCGGATGGACCAAATCCGTGGGGCCGAGTTTGACTTAGGTATTTGGACATATGTGGAATTTGAGAAAGTGGCTGAGGTTTTGGAGCAATATCACTAAGCACTTGAGCAAGTAGACCATTAAGCAACACCTCACCCCCTTTTAATAGTATTGGATTCCCTATGGACTCAATGTGATCTTGGATCACTAAAATGAAAATGAAGAGTCTTGAGCTTTTGCCAATCTTTGTCCTTAGCATTTTGAAGGGTTCCACATCCTCTTGTCCATGCCACTCCAATGTTGAACTCATCTGAAATACACTGGGTAAAGGTATTAGTCCAACAAGAGATATGTTGACATTAATTATCAGAATCACCCAGGGAGCACTTGTGCTTTCACATTTTCATAGCCATCCCAAGATATATTGCCAAGTAACTCCACTGTTCCATCATTATGAGTTTTTACTTTGAGTTGTAAGTAAATAAAAGTGTGATGATCATCGTTATTAGAGCATTGTCCCATGTGAGGTTAAAAAAAGAGAGGCCAAAGAGCCCAAATAAAAAAAGAGGCCTAAGAGCCCAAATAAAAAATAAATAAATAAAGAGGCCAAAGAGTCCAAAATTAAAAAATGAGAGAAAAAGAGAGAAGGGACAATGTTACTATCCTTTTCCACACTTGTGCTTCAAAGTAGCACCATGTTATTCATGATAGAGAGTCTCTTATTTTGAAACTTTCATATATTACAAGTGGGAATTTTTTGTTATAGAACATGGCTTGTATATTCCATTAATGGTTTTCTTCAAATTGCCCTAGGTCTTCATGAGCAAGCAAGTTGGATGCACACCCACTTAGTTTTCTTTTGAGCTTTCATACACTTATAGCTCTAGTGCATCCGTTACATGGCAATCCCTACTCACTCACATTGATATCAGTTTATGGACATCTGCATAGTCCATTAATTTGCCTAGTTGATGTGAGACTTTCTCCCTTATTTTGTCTACTACCACCTTCTATTCCACCTATAGTGCTATATCCTTGGCTCACGCTCATGTATTGTGTGAAGAGTTGAAAAGGTTTGAGAAGCATATAAAGTATGAAACAATTGCTTGGCCGACACTGAGGTAGTACATGATTTATACTTCACATTGAGAAGACGGAGCATAACAAGACTATATGATTTTGTAGGGATAAATTTCTTTAGCCATGTTATTTTTGAAGTTTCATGATTTTGCTTTCCAGTATGCTTGAAGTATTATTGTTTTATGTCAATATTAAACTTTTTTTGAATCATATGGATCTGAACATTCATGCCAAGATAAGAAGAATTGCATTGATAAATATGTTAGGTAGCATTCCACATAAAAAAATTGTTTTATCATTTACCTACTCGAGGACGAGCGGGAATTAAGCTTGGGGATGCTTGATACGTCTCCAACGTATCTATAATTTTTTATTGTTCCATGCCATTATATTATCAACTTTCGATGTTCTATATGCATTAATATGTGATACGTACATTTTGCATCATGCATTTATGTTGATATTTATTGCATTATGGAGTGTTATTTCACATTATAATACAATACTTATGCCTTTTCTCTCTTATTTTGCAAGATTTACATGTAAAGGGAGAATGCCGGCAGCTGGAATTCTGGACCGGAAAGGAGCAAATCTGACAGGCCTATTCTCCACAACTCCAAAAATCCTAAAAATCTACGGAGAATTATTTTGGAATATAAAAAAATATTGGGCAAAGAGAATCCAGAGGGGGGCCCACTAGGTGGCCACAAGCCTGGGGGTGTGCCCTACCCCCCAGGGCGTGCCCCCATGGCTTGTGGGCCCCCAGGCAGGTCCCCGATGCCCATCTTCTGCTATATTGATGGTTTTGACCTGGCAAAAAAATCAGAGGAGAACTTTCGAGACGAAGCGCTGCCGTCTCGAGGCTGAACTTGGGCAAAACCAATCTAGGGCTCTACCTGACTTGTTCTACCGCGGAAACTTCCCTTCGGGAGGGGGAAATCAAAGCCATTGTCATCACCAACGATCCTCTTATCGAGGGAGGGTCAATCTCCATCAACATATTCACCAGCACCATCTCCTCTCAAACCCTAGTTCATCTTGTATTCAATCTTTGCCGCAAAACCTCAGATTGGTACCTCTGGGTTGCTAGTAGTGTTGATTACTCCTCGTCATTGATGCTAGTTTGTTTATTTGGTGGAAGATCATTTGTTCAGATCCTTGATGCTATTAAATACTCCTCTGATTATGAACATGAATATGCTTTGTGAATAGTTATGTTTGTTCCAGAGGACATGGGAGAAGTTTTGTTATAAGTAATCACGTGAATTTGGTATTCGTTCGGTATTTTGATGAGATGTATGTTGTATTTCCTATAGTGGTGTTATGTGAACGTCGACTACATGACACTTCACCATTATTTGGGCCTAGGGAAGGCATTGGGAAGTAATAAGTAGATGATGGGTTGCTAGAGTGACAGAAGCTTAAACTCTACTTTATGCGTGGCCTTGTAAGCTGTTGATTTGGATCCACATGTTTTCATGCCATGGTTATATATATCTTAATTCTTATTTCGTAGTTGCGGTGCTTGCGAGAGGAGTTAATCATAAGTGGGAGGCTTGTCCAAGTACGGACAACACCCAAGCATCGGTCCACCCACATATCATATTATCAAAGTAACGAACGCGAATCATATGAGCATAATGAAAACTAACTTGACAATAATTCCCATGTGTCCTCAGGAGCACTTTGCTTTATATAAGAGTTTGTACAGGCTTGTCCGTTGGTACAAAAAGGATTGGGCCACCTTGCTGCACATTGGTTACACTTGTTACTTGTTACCTGTTACGAATTATCTTATCACAAAACTATTTGTTATCGATAATTTCACTGCTTGCAGAAAATACCTTGCTAATAACCGCTTGTCATTTCCTTCTGCTCCATGTTGGGTTCGACACTCTTACTTATCGAAAGGAGTACAATAGATCCCTACACTTGCGGGTCATCAATATGCTATTCTATATCATTTTTGGGACTAACCTATTAACCTAGTGCCTAGTGCTAGTTTTTGTTTTTTGACTTTTATAAAAAAGTAATATCAAACGGAGTCCATACGGAATAAAACTTTACGATGATTTTTCTTGGACCAGAAGAGACCTACGAGACTTGGAGAGGAGGTCAGAAGACCCACGAGGCGGCCAAAAGCCGTAGGGGTGTGCCCCAGGGCTTGAGGGCCCCTCAGAGGTCTCCCAACCCTAATTTTCTCTCTATAAATACCCAAATATGCCTATGTGAGGAGAGTCTCTGAAAATACTTTTCCACCGCCACAAGTTTCTGTTCCCGTGAGATCCCATCTTGGGGCCTTTTCCGGTACTCCGCCCGAGGGGGATTCGATCACGGAGGTCCTCTACATCAACCTTGCTGCCCTTCCGATGATGCATTGAATAGTTTACCATAGACCTACGGTCCATAGCTAGTAGCTAGATGGCTTATTCTCTCTCTTTGATCTTCAATACAATGTTCTCCTCGATGTTCTTGGAGATCTATTTGATGTAAACTTATTTTGCGGCGTGTTTGTTGAGATTCGATGAATTATGGATTTATGATCAGATTATCTATGAATATTATTTGAGTCTTCTCTGAATGCTTTTATGCATGATTAAGATAGCTCTGTATTTCTCTCTGATCTATCGATTTGGTTTGGCCAACTAGATTGGTTTTTCTTGCAACGAGCGAGGTGCTTTGTGATGGGTTCCATCTTGCGGTGCCCTCACCCAGTGACAGAAGGGGTAGCGAGGCACATATTGTATTGTTGCCATTAAAGATTAAAATAAGGGATTTATATCATATTGCTTGAGTTTATCCCTCTACACCATGTCATCTTTCTTAAGGCGTTACTCTGTTCTTATGAACTTAATACTCTAGATGCAGGCAGGAGTCAGTCGATGTGTTGAGTAATAGTAGTAGATGCAGGCAGGAGTCGGTCTACTTGTCACAGACGTGATGCCCATATTCATGATCATTGCCTTAGATGTCGTCATAACTTTGCGCTTTTCTATCAATTGCTCCATAGTACTTTGTTTACCCGTCGT
>LR738716.1:175836254-175847350 GCA_902687465.1 Secale cereale | reverse complement strand
AACGCCTAGCACCCACGCGCGTGCGTGTATGAGAGAAACGAACATCGCTCGGCCCCGACCACCCACCGTAACCGGGAACACCCCGATATTTTCCTCACCCTCGCTTCTACCATGGTTTTTTCCGTCATGGACGGCCCATAGAATGTCATGCAGCTGCGTCTCCGGCCCGCCCAGGATGAAAAGCCCATTTTATGTCATGATTTTTTGTCATAGAAGTAGGACCCCACCACATCTATGATGACACCGTGTTTTGTCACAATTATTGTCATGGAAGTGTCATAAGTATGACAGAAAAAAGTTTCGTTCGGCCCAAAATGTCACGGATGTGTCATTTTTTTTGTAGTGAGATGACGTGTCCCAAGGACATTAAAGGTATAAGAAGTTTCCTTGGTCATGCCGGTTTTTATAGGAGGTTCATTAAAGACTTCTCAAAAATTTCTAGGCCTCTAACTAACCTCTTACAAAAAGATGTTCATTTTGTCTTTGATGATGATTGTGTAGAAGCATTAGAAATACTTAAGAAAGCCTTGATCTCTGCACCTATTGTCTAGCCACCTGATTGGAATTTACCCTTTGAAATTATGTGTGATGCTAGTCATTATGTTGTAGCTGCTGTTATAGGACAAAGAGTTGATAAGAAATTAAAAGTTATCCAATATGCTAGTAAAACTCTAGATAGTGCCTAGAGAAATTATGCTACTACTGAAAAAGAATTTTTAGCTGTTGTATTTGCTTGTGATAAGTTCAGGCCTTATATTGTTGATTCTAAAGTAACTGTTCACACTGATCATGCTGCTATTAAATATCTTATGGAAAAGAAAGATGCTAAACCTACACTTATTAGATGGGTGCTCTTGCTACAAGAATTTGATTTGCATATTATTGATAGAAAGGGAGCTGAGAACCCCGTTGCAGACAACTTGTCTAGGTTAGAGAATGTTCTTGATGACCCAGTACCTATTAATGATAGCTTTCCTGATGAACAATTAGTTGTCATAAATACTTCTCGTACTGCTCCATGGTATGCTGATTATGCTAATTACATTGTTGCTAAATTTATATCACCTAGTTTTACATACCGGCAAAAGAAAAAGGTTTTCTATGATTTAAGACATTACTTCTAGGATGACCCACACCTTTATAAAGAGGGAGTAGATGGTGTTATTAGACATTGTGTACATGAGCATGAACAGGAACAGATCCTACGCAAGTGTCAGTCCGAGGCTTATGGAGGACACCATGCTGGAGATAGAACTACACATAAGGTATTGCAATCCGGATTTTATTGGCCTACTCTCTCCAAGGATGCCCGTAAGTTTGTCTTGTCTTATGATGAATGTCAAAGAATTGGTAATATTAGTAGACGTCAAGAAATGCCTATGAACTATTCACTTGTTATTGAACCATTTGATGTTTGGGGCTTTGATTATATGGGATTGTTTCCTTCCTCTAATGGGTATACACATATTTTAGTTGCTGTTGATTACGTTACTAAGTGGGTAGAAGCTATTCCAACTAGTAGTGTTGATCATAACACTTCTATTAAGATGCTTAAAGAAGTTATTTTTCCAAGGTTTGGAGTCCCTAGATACCTAATGATTGATGGTGGTTCACATTTTATTCATGGTGCTTTTCGTAAAATGCTTGCTAAGTATGATGTTAATCATAGAATTGCATCCCCATATCACCCACAGTCTAGTGGTCAAGTAGAACTGAGTAATAGAGAGCTGAAATTAATTTTGCAAACGACTGTTAATAGATCTAGAAAGAATTGGTCCAAGAAACTTGATGATGCATTATGGGCCTATAGAAATGCATATAAAAATCCTATGGGTATGTCTCCGTATAAAATGGTTTATGGAAAAGCATGTCACTTACCTCTCGAACTAGAACATAAGGCATATTGGGCCATTAAAGAGATCAATTATGATTTCAAACTTGCCGGTGAGAAGAGGTTATTTGACATTAGCTCACTTGATGAGTGGAGAACCCAAGCCTATGAGAATGTCGAACTGTTTAAAGAAAAAGTTAAAAGATGGCATGACAAAAGGATACAAAAGCGTGAGTTTAATGTAGGTGATTATGTTTTGCTATACAACTCTCGTTTAAGATTTTTTGCAGGGAAACTTCTCTCTAAATGGGGAGGACCTTACGTTATCGAGGAGGTCTATCATTCCGGTGCCATAAAAATCAACAACTTCGAAGGCACAAATCCGAAGGTGGTGAATGGTCAAAGAATCAAACATTATATCTCGGGTAATCCCATAAATGTTGAAACTAATGTCATTGAAACCGTAACCCCGGAGGAATACATAAGGGACACCCTCCAGAGTGCTTCAGAATCCGAAAGGGAATAGGTATGTGGTATGGTAAGTAAACCGACTCCAAAACGGTCCTAATAGCAATTTTTCCCCGTTTTGGAATATTTAAGAAAATAGGAAAATAAGATGTAGTCCGAAAGGGACACAAGGCATCCACGAGGGTGGAGGGCGTGCCCTACCCCCTGGGCGCGCCCCTGCCTCGTGGACACCTCGTGTGCCCTTCGGACTCCGTTTTCTTACACGATACTTCTTTCAATCGGTAAAAATTCATTATATAACCTCCCGAAGGTTTTGACCATCGTATCATGCAAAAATCCGTTGTTTTTGTTTCGAGTTGTTTTTGTCGCAGATTAGAGCAAGATGTCTTCTCAAGAGTCAGTTGGAGAGAGTCGGGTGTCTCATCTGACACCGTGGCCAGGAGCAAACAGCGATGCTGACCACTTTGGGCCATCAACAGAGGAAGTGGAGGCTGACTTGAAAAGGATAGATGCCATGGAGGAGGATCAAGAAGTTACTTCTCATTTTCGAGCCTGATTCACGATGGGCGAACTACAGAGCTCAACTATTCCAAACTCGGTCATCCCTTCCAATGTCAGGTTTCTTTCTTATGAAAATATGAAAAAGAATGTTACTTGTTCTCCCGTAGCTATGCAACATCCTTGGGTGAAAGGAGCTTTAGCCATCACGGGTAAGCTCCACAAGGAAATAATGGACCTCAAGCAGCAAGTTAACAAGCTCGAGGAGGAGAATCGTTTCCTGAGGGATGTCATCGCCAAGAATATCACATCACCACCTCCGAAGAAAGAGACATAACCACATGGGTATGGGCACTCCCCTTGGAAACAACCAAGCTTGGGGGAGGTGCCCCGGTATCGTATCATCATCACACTTCTGTCTTTATCGTTTTTCTTAGTTCGATCCTTTTGGTAATATCTTGATCAAGTAGAATAAAGTTTAGTATGATCTAGTTGTGTGCTTTGCTTTATGATCCTTATCTATGTAATCGAGTCCGTGAGCTTTATATATTAAAGATTAGTTTTGAGTCAAGGGCTTGATTTTATCACTATGATCATGAGAGAATAAAAGTAAGAATAAAAAGGAATTAAAGAGATCATATTGATCTTATGGAGAGTAATGACTTCACATATAAAGAGTATGAGGAATAAAACTTGTTGAGAGTTGACAAACATAGTTTTGGTCATCGTTGCAATTAATAGGAAGTAATAAAGAAAGAGGGGTTTTCACATATAAATATACTATCTTGGACATCTTTTATGATTGTGAGCACTCATTAAAATATGACATGCTAAAAGTTGATGTTGGACAAGGAAGACAACGTAATGGGTTATGTTTTCTTATATCCGAAACAAAGTATATTGTCATGGATCCTCCAACATGTTGAGCTTGCCTTTCCCCCTCATGCTAGCCAAACTCCTTGCACCAAGTTGAGATACTACTTGTGCTTCCAAATATCATTAAACCCAGTTTTACCATGAGAGTCCACCATATCTACCTATGGATTGAGTAAGATCCTTCAAGTAAGTTTTCATTGTTGCAAGCAATAAAAAATTGCTCTCTAAATATGTGTGATCTATTAGTGTGGAGAAAATATGCTTTATCGATCTTGTGATATGGAAGCAATAAAAGCGATGGACTGCATAAAGGTCCCTATCACAAGTGGAAATATAAAGTGATGTTCTTTTGCATTAAGATTTTGTACATCCAACCATAAAAGCACATGGCATCCTCTGCTTCCCTCTGTGAAGGGCCTATATTTTATTTGTCTTAACCTTATACAAGAGTCATGGTGATCTTCACCTTTCCTTTTTTACATTTTATCCTTTGGCAAGCACTTTGTGTTGGAAATATCCTGACATATATACCCAATTGGATGTAAGTTATCATAAGCTATTATTGTTGACATTACCCTTGAGGTAAAAGGTTGGGAGGCAACATTATAAGCCCCTATCTTTCTCTGTGTCCGATTAAAACTCCATACCCTATAAGTATTGTGTAAGTGTTAGCAATTGTGAAAGACTAAATGATAGTTGAGTATGTGGACTTGCTGAAAATCTCTAATATTGACTCTTTCCGATGTTATGATAAATTGGAATTGCTTAAATGACCAGGATCATAGTTTGTTAGTTTTCAATGAGGTTTCTGATTCATACTTGACTTTGTGAATAGATTGTTACTTTAGCATAAGAAATTATATGACAATATATATTTTGTTGTTATAAGAATGATCATGATGCCCTCATGTTCGTATTTTATTTTATCGACACCTCTATCTTTAAATATGTGGACATATTTTTCGATATCGGCTTCCGCTTGAGGACAAGCGAGGTCTAAGCTTGGGGGAGTTGATACGTCCATTTGGCATCATGCTTTTATATTGATGTTTATTGCATTATGGGCTATTACACATTGTGTCACAATACTTATGCCTTTTCTCTCTTATTTTACAAGGTTTACATGAAGAGGGAGAATGTCGGCAGCTAGGAATTTTGGGCTGGAATTGGAGACCTATTCTGCACAACTCAAAAAGTCATGAAACTCCACGAAAGTAAGTTTTGTAATATATATATATAAAATATCGGGCGAAGAAAGCACCAGAGGGGGGCCACACACCGTCCACGGGGGTGGGGGCGCTCCCTACCCCCTATGCGCGCCCCTACCTCGTGGGCCACCTGGCAGCCCCCCGATGCCCATCTTCTGGTATAAGGTGTTGATGTCTACTACACAACCTTCTTTTTGTAGACGTTGTTGGGCCTCCAAGTGCAGAGGTTTGTAGGACAGTACTAAATTTCCCTCAAGTGGATGACCTAAGGTTTATCAACTTGTGGGAGGCGTTGGATGAAGATGGTCTCTCTCAAACAACCCTGCAACCAAATAACAAAGAGTCTCTTGTGTCCCCTACACACCCAATACAATGGTAAATTGTATAGGTGCACTAGTTTGGCAATGAGATGGTGACACAAGTGCAATATGGATAGTATATATAGGTTTTTGTAATAAGAAAATATAAAAACAGCAAGGTAGCAAGTGGTAAACGTGAGCATAAACGGTGTTGCAATGATAGGAAACAAGGCCTAGGGTTCATACTTTCACTAGTGCAAGTTCTCTCCACAATAATAACATAACTGGATCATATAACTATCCCTCAACATGCAACAAAGAGTCACTCCAAAGTAACTAATTGCGGAGAACAAACCAAGATATTATGGTACGGTACGAAACCACCTCAAAGTTATTCTTTCTGATCGATCTATTCAAGAGTCCGTAGTAAAATAAGACGAAGCTATTCTTTCTGTTCAATCTATCATAGAGTTCGTACTAGAATAACACCTTAAGATACAAATCAACCAAAACCCCAATGTCACCTAGATACTCCATTGTCACCTCAAGTATCTGTGGGTATGATTATACGATATGCATCACACAATCTCAGAAACATCTATTCAACCAACACATAGAACTTCAAAGAGTGCCCCAAAGTTTCTACCGGAGAGTTAAGACGAAAATGTGTTCCAACCCCTATGCATAGATTCCCAAGGTCATGGAACCCGCAAGTTGATCACCAAAACATACATCAAGTGGATCACGTGATATCCCATTGTCACCACAGATAAGCACATGCAAGACATACATCAAGTGTTCTCAAATCCTTAAAGACTCAATCTGATAAGATAACTTCAAAGGGAAAACTCAAACCATTACAAGAGAGTAGAGGGGAAGAAACATCATAAGATCCAACTATAATAGCAAAGCTCGCGATACATCAAGATCGTGCCATCTCAAGCACACAAGAGAGAGAGAGATCACACACATAGCTACTGGTACATACCCTCAGCCCCGAGGGTGGACTACTCCCTCCTCATCATGGAGAGCGCCGGGATGATGAAGATGGCCACGGGAGAGGGATTCCCCCCTCCGGCAGGGTGCCAGAATGGGTAGATTGGTTTTCGGTGGCAATAGAGGCTTTCGGCGGCGGACCTCCCGATCTAGGTTACTTTCTGGAGGTTTCAGTATATATAAGAGTTGTTGGAGTCGGGGCCAAGCAAAGGGAGTCTCTGGGCTGTCCACGAGGTAGGAGGCCCGCCCAGTAGGGGGGGCATGCCCCCCACCCTCGTGGGCAGCCCGTGGATCTTCTCGTCCCCCTCCGGCACTTCTTGGGCTTCTTCTGGTCCAAAAATAACCCCCGTTAGGTTTCAGGTCAATTGGGCTACGTTCGATATTCCTTTTCTGCGGAACCCTAAAACAGGAGAAAAACAAAAACTGGCACTGGGCTCTGGGTTAATAGGTTAGTCCCAAAAAATCATACAAAAGTGTATATTAAAGCCCATAAAACATCCTAGAAGGATAATATAATAGCATGGAACAATCAAAAATTATAGATACGTTGGAGACGTATCAGGTGTCTTCTGCCCTGGAAAAAATCATAAGGAAGCTTTCGGGACGAAGCGCCGTCGTCTCGAGGCGGAACCTTGGCGGAACCAATCTAGGGCTCCGACGGAGCTGTTCTGCCGGGGAAACATCCCTTCGGGAGGGGGAAATCTTCACCATCGTCATCACCATCGTTCCTCTCATCGGGAGCGGGTCAATCTCCATCAACATCTTCACTAGCACCATCTCCTCTCAAACCCTAGTTCATCTCTTGTATCCAATGTTTATCTCAAAACCTCAGATTGGTACCTGTGGGTTGCTAGTAGTGTTGATTACTCCTTGTAGTTGATGCTAGTTGGTTTATTCGGTGGAAGATCATATGTTCAGATCCATTATGCATATAATATCCCTCTGATTATGAACATGAATATGATTTGTGAGTAGTTACGTTTATTCCTGAGGACATGGGAGAAGTCTTGCTATAAGTAGTCATGTGAATTTGGTATTCGTTCGATATTTTGATGAGATGTATCTTGTCTTTCCTCTAGTGGTGTTATGTGAATGTCGACTACACGACACTTCACCATCGTTTGGGCCTAGAGGAAGGCATTGGGAAGTAATAAGTAGATGATGGGTTGCTAGAGTGACAGAAGCTTCAACCCTAGTTTATGCGTTCCTTCGTAAGGGGCTGATTTGGAACCACATGTTTCATGCTATGGTTAGGTTTACCTTAATACTTATTTTCTAGTTGTGAATGCTTGCAATAGAGGTTCATCATAAGTGGGATGCTTGTCCTCGGAAGGGCAGTACCCAAGCACCGGTCCACCCACATACCAAATTATCAAAGTAACGAACGTGAATCATATGAGCGTGATGAAAACTAGCTTGACGATAATTCCCATGTGTCCTCGGGAGTTCTTTCCTTTATATAAGAGTTTGTCCAGGCTTGTCCTTTGCTACAAAAAGGATTGGGCCATATTGCTGCACCTTATTTACTTTTATTACTTGTTACTCGTTACAAATTATCTTATCACAAAACTATTTGTTACCGATAATTTCAGTGCTTGCAGAGACTACCTTACTAAAAACTGCCTATCATTTCCTTCTGCTCCTCGTTGGGTTCGACACTCTACTTATCGAAAGGACTATGGTAGATACCTATACTTGCGGGTCATCAAATAACGATACCCGCCGCGAGCCTCAACACTCATCGGACCGCATACATCGGTATGTATTATTTCCAATAAGTCATTGGCTTGCTCCATTGTTCCAGAGAACGGAGTTTTAGTCATCTTTCCCATGAGGCATGGTTCGCAAGTATCAAATGATTCATAATCAAGTGATTCCAAAAGTCCATCTACATGGAGTTTCTTCATGCGCTTTACACCAATATGACCTAAACGGCAGTGCCACAAATATGTTGCACTATCATTATCAACTTGGCATCTTTTGGCATCAATACTATGAATATGTGTATCACTACAATCGAGATTTAACAAAAATATACCACTCTTCAAGGGTCCATGGCCATAAAAGATATTACTCATATAAATAGAACAACCATTGTTCTCTAATTTAAATGAATAACCGTCTCGCACTAAACATGATCCAGATATAATGTTCATGCTCAACGCTGGCACCAAATAGCAATTATTCATGTCTAAAACTAATCCGGAAGGTAGATGTAGAGGTAGTGTGCCAACGGTGGTCACATCGAACTTGGAACCATTTACGACGTGCATCCTCACCTCGTCCTTAGCCAATCTTCGTTTAATCCATAGCTCATGTTTCGAGTTACAAATATGAGCAACCGAACCAGTATCAAGTACCCAGGCACTACTACGAGCTTTAGTAAGGTACACATTAATAACATGTATATCAAATATACATTTGTTCACTTTGCCATCCTTCTTATCCTCCAAATACTTGGGGCAGTTCCGCTTCCAGTGACCAGTCCCTTTGCAATAGAAGCACTCAGTTTCAGGCTTGGGTCCAGCTTTGGGCTTCTTCCCGAGTGTGGCAACTTGCTTGCCATTCTTCTTGACGTTCCCTTTCTTTCCCTTGCCCCTTTTCTTGAAACTAGTGGTCTTGTTAACCATCAACACTTGATGCTCCTTCTTGATTTCTACCTCCGCGGCTTTGAGCATTGCGAAGAGCTCTGGAATTGTCTTCTCCATCCCTTGCATATTATAGTTCATCACGAAGCCTTTGTAGCTTGGTGGCAGTGATCTGAGAACTCTGTCAATAACACTGTCATCTGGAAGATTAACTCACAACTAAGTCAAGTGATTATGATATCCAGACATTCCGAGTATGCATTCACTGACAGAACTCTTCTCTTCCATCTTGCAGCTATAGAACTTGGTGGAGACTTCATATCTCTCAACTCGGGAATTTTCTTGAAATATTAACTTCAACTCCTGGAACATCTCATATGCTCCATGATGTTCAAAACGTCTTTGAAGTCCCGATTCTAAGCCGTAAAGCATGGCACACTGAACTATAGAGTAGTCATCTGATCACGTGTGCCAAACGTTCATAGCGTCTACATTAGCGGGAGGGGGCTTGTCACCTAGTGGTGCATCAAGTAAATAATTCTTCTGTGCAGCAATGAGGATAATCCTCAAGTTACGGACCCAGTCCATGTAGTTGCTACCATCATCTTTCAACTTAGCTTTCTCTAGTAACGCATTAAAATTGAGGGGAACGGTAGCACGGGCCATTGATCTACAACATAGATATGCAAATACTATGAGGACTAAGTTCATGATAAATTAAGTTCAATTAATCAAATTACTTAAGAACTCCCACTTAGATAGACATCCCTCAAGTCATCTAAATGATGCGTGATCCAAATCAACTAAATCATGTCTGATCATCACGTGAGATGGAGTAGCCATCAATGGTGAACATCTCTATGTTGATTATATCTACTATATGATTCACGTTCGACCTTTCGGTCTCCAGAGTTCCGAGGCCATGTTTTTACATGCGAGGCTCGTCAAGTTTAACCCGAGTATTCCGCATGTGCAAAACTATCTTGCACCCATTGTATGTGAACATAGAGTCTATCACACCCGATCATCACGTGGTGTCTCAACACAACGAACTGTAGCAACGGTGCATACTTAGGGAGAACACTTTTAACTTGAAATTTAGTTAAGGGATCATCTTATAATGTTGCCGCCATACTAAGCAAAAATAAGATGCATAAAAGATAAACATCACATGCAATCAAAATATGCGACATGATATGGCCATCACCATCTCCCTCTTTTGATCTCCATCTCCAAACCATCGTCATGACCTCCATCGTCACTGGCTTGACACCTTGATCTCCATCATAGCATCGTGGTCGTCTCGCCAACTATTGCTTCTACGACTATTGCTAACTCATAGCAATAAAGTCAAGCAATTACATGGCGCTTGAATTTCATACAATAAAGAGACAACCATAAGGCTCCTGCCGGTTGCCGATAATTTACAAAACATGATCATTTCATACAATAATGTATAACTCATCATGTCTTGACCATATCACATGACAACATGCCTTGCAAAAACAAGTTAGACGTCCTCTGCTTTGTTGTTGCAAGTTTGACGTGGCTGCTATGGGCTTCTAGCAAGAACCGTTCTTACCTACAGCACAAAAAACACAACGATGATTTATCAAGTTTGTTGTTTTAACCTTCAACAAGGACTGGCCGCAGTCAAATTTGATTCAACTAAAGTAGGAGAAACAGACACCCGCCAGCCACTCTTATGCAAAACAAGTTGCACATGACGGTGCAAGCGGTCTCATGTACGTGGACATGTAATGTTGGTCCGGGCCGCTTCATCTTACAATGCCTCCGAATCAATATAAGACGTTGGTGGTAAGAAGTATGATGATCACCGCCCATAACTCTTTGTGTTCTGCTCGTGCATATCATCTACGCATAGACCTGGCTCATGATGCCACTGTTGGGAAACGTTGCATGGAAAACAAAAAAAGTCTACTCACACACAATGATCTATCCATGGAGATGCATAGCAACAAGGAGGAGAGTGTGTCTACATAACCTCATAGACCGAAAGCGGAAGCGGTTGACAACGCGGTTGATGTAGTCGAACTTCTTCTTGCTCCGACCGACCAAGCACCGAACGTACGACACCTCCGAGTTCTGCACACGTTCAGCTCGGTGACGTTCCTTGTCTTCTTGATCAGGCAAGACGTCGAGGAAGTAGATGAGTTCCGTCAGCACGATGGTGTGGTGGCAGTGATGGTGAAGTGATCTGCGCAGGGCTTCGCCTGAGCACAACGAGAATATGACCGGGGGTGTAATCTGTGGAGGGGGACGTCGCACACGGCTAACAGTTGATGTTGTGTGTTCTAGGCACCCCCCCTCC
>LR738716.1:175808540-175822217 GCA_902687465.1 Secale cereale | reverse complement strand
GGGCAGAGGAGAGGCTGATGAGGTGCGGGGGAGGTTGGGCACTCCTTATATAGCTGTGGGGAAGGCTCTGGACGATCACAATCAAGCTGGAGCAGTGCGCTAATGGAGGTCAGAGGCAGGGCGTCGCAGTGGCACTGTTGTGACGGCGCGCCGCCGGCGAGCGACGATGAGGCAGTGATGCAGGGCGGTGCAGTCAAGCACGGGCGAGCTCCTGGACAAGGTTTGAGTCCGAGACGAGGAGGGAGGCGACGAGCATAGTGGCCCGACCGATCCAGAGCGTGCGTTGTGCATGACGCAAGTGTGATCACCACGCGCACTGGTGCAAGCGACGAGCTTTGGCATGGCCAACCGTGTCCAGTAGATGGACCCTTGTGCCCTTACTAAGATGCAGAAAGAAATTGGTACAGGGGCAAAGAAGAGATTTGCAGATGGCTCCAAAGTAAATCAACGGGAAGGTGCTTGTAACTTCATGTGGTTAAACCAGCTTGGTAAATTGGTAAAGAGTTTGTGTGGCAATGATCTTGCACTAAGATGATGTAAATCACCAAAAATCAGACTAACAGGAGGAGTTTAGATGGGGGTTGCTGTAGAAAGTGCAAAACTGGACAGATTTGGGGATTAAGATGTTGCACTCACATACTTAAGTGTCATGAGCTGAAATTTGGTGGAGTCGAATCATTTGACCATATGGAGCTGCTGTAAAAACCTCATGACATTTGGAGTTACCAAAGTGGCACTTCCTTCACAAAGCTCCATTCTGGACAGAATCTTGGAGAATTTACTGAGGGTAAATCGATAACTGGATTGAGTCAAAACTTGGTGGAGGAGGTAGATGTTGATTTAAGAATACCCTGGTAAATTGTCAGCTCACATGAAGCAAGGTAAAATAGTGTTGCTTCACAAAGTGAAAATTTTACCAGAAACCAAGATTTAGAGCTGAGCTCACATAGGTGATCTCCATGAGCTCAAATTTGGTCGAGATTCATGATTTGATCAAATGAAGGATGTGACCAAGTTTCATCTCATTTGTACATGCCTAGAATATACTTCCTTCACAAAGCTTCTTTCTGGATAGAAAATTTGGAAAATCACTGAAAACTAATTACTAGGAAAATGAGTATGAAAATTGGCACCGAGCAATGATATGGACATGAAAAGATGTCCACAAAGTTTGAGGGCAATTGGACAAATATAAATAGCACTTGCTTCACAAAGTGCCATTTAGGGCAGAATAGGAAAATGATTATTGGAGGATTATTTTTGAACATGGCGATGAAATGTTTTGCCACATTTGAGAAAGATATGACCCAAAAAATTTATGAGAATTATTTGGGAATTTTTAGAATGACAGAGATATAGGTTGCTTCACAACCTAGGGCAAAAAGAATTATTCTTTTAATTGAAAAGGAACATTCCCTAGAAAAGGAATATTGGGTTGGGTCAAGGATGAAAATGACAGGGTCTTGGGATGATGAGAAGGATGTCAAGCCACTATAAAACCTAGGAATACATGGTCTTCCCAAGTTTCAAAACCACATAGCCGCTGAAAAACAAATAAAATCAAGAAATCCCAGAAAATCAAAAGAAAAAGAAAAAGGGCAAAATCCAGGTTGTTCTCGCACAAGGAGCTTGATCTTTACCCACGATTCTCGCACAACATCACGAATATCCAACAACTCGGTATCCTCGATACCATGGTGATCATTCCGACGATCACAACCATGACCAACACTTGGTCTCAAACGGTGATCTTTCCGGCGATCACAACCAACTTATCTCATCATCAAACCGGGGTTGTTATTAAGCACATTATTATTATTACTGTTGACTCATAGTGTGACCAACTACGAAATGGGCCCTTATCCGTGGGCGCGGCTATCGATAGATTTAATATACACTCTGCAGTGGTAGCGCACTATACCCACACTACGGAACCCATGGCCTCGTTCTCCCATTCGGGTGGACCAATGGCGTTCGGACAAAATCCCCCTTAAAGAAATCTCGTCCTCGAGATTTGGTTGTTCAGGGTTAAATAATTTTTCTAACTTGAAGAAACCGTCTCCAACTCAGGTTTATTTTATTCATAATATTTCCACTGAATTGGATCTGACTGACTGTCTTGATCGAGGTGGTTTGCTTTGTTGTATCTGACATTCTGACAGGACATACCTTATATGTTCCTGTTTATACTGACTCAAATTTTGTTTCATATCTGTTGGCTGAGCTAGCATCCAAAATATATTTTTTACGAACATACTTGTCCTCCTTGATATTGATCCTTGCTGGAAATGTTATCCTAGTATCGAGTACCAAGAATATTCCACGGAATTATGGAACATATCTTCCCGTGGAACAAAGAATCTCTTCTATCCAGGCATCAGATTTTCTCGAATATAGGCATGCCTTCTGGTTTCAAAATAGTGATGTGGATCATATCTATTTTTGCTAACGGATGTTGTCATCTTGCAGGAGTTTCTGACTTATCTTGATTGTCTTCACCGTCTAGAGTATCCAAGTTGTACCAAAGGTTTGACTGTTGCTTGCCGTGACTGATAGAAAAATGCACAATCCTCTGATGATAAGATTTGCAGTCTTGACTGACGGTGATCTTGGCAAAGAATCCCATCCACACAGGCTATTCTTTTAATTGCGTCCCTTATGCGAGAGATAAAAATGCTCAAAGTATATGTTTTCACACTGATTCTTCATTGTGCCAGTATCTCCTTGGGAATAACAGTTGGTGCGATGCTCCATCGCGGGTGTTGAGGTCAATATATTGAGTTGTCCATGAGTCTGACCGGACAGACTCGGGTATTCAATGCTAACGGTTCTGAGCATACCGTGGACTGAGTTGGTTGCCTCGCTATGAGGTCCTTACCATAATGGAGTATACCTCTTAGGTGGATCTTTGCTTGGGTTCGCCGTGGAATAAGATGGCCTTGGTCATCCACATTTTTCACATAATAAATGGCATGCCTGTATGGTTGGTCTTGCTTTTCCATTATTATTTTCTTCATCTGGATCCTCAACTGAAAGAGCGGGGCCTTATGTAGATCCTTGATTATTTTCGCGGCCTTGAATACGGTTATGTACAATATCTGGCAATCATACCTTGTTCTAGTTCATGTTTTGAGCCTCGGTATATTTATCCGGCTCACGTGTGGTTATACAGATCTCAATACTATTGGGGATTATGTCAGACAATGACAGGGTTAACAACATCATATTGTTGGATGTGCAGGACTGATCTTGACAATCACTGCCAAGATTATTGTCTCAGTGTTGTCTTTCCTTCAAGACTTGTTGAGCATGGCAGCACCCACTGGTTTTGTTTATTGAATAACCGGTGAGGTTGTCGGATGTGTACCATAAATTCTTTCTTGTGCGAGAGACTTGTATGGACTTGGCAGCATACTGAAATGAACTAATATCTGATTCTCGGGGCATACCTCTGGCCGATTTTTATTTCAGACCAACTGTTGCAAATCTGCCACTTGGAAAACACTGCCATATGCTGATAGTTCCAAATTTAATGCCTTGTATTAGTGCCATATAGAAGAATACTGGGCATCTTGCATTCGGAAACCATCGGGGTGTCGCACTGAGTACCGTACCTCATAAGCTTCCCTCCTTGAATACGTTGCTAGGGAAGACTCGGTACCTTATGCCAGAAGCTTTTGCAGTATGGGAATCCATTCATTCCCTACCGATGCAGACTGGGAACCTTATCTTTGTACACTTCGTCAATAAATTTTTGAGATGGATGGAACTGATTTTCTTGGTGATTGGACTGACATATATATGTATCTTTGTCAGTCCGGCAGCTGATTATTTGTATGGCAAGAATTTTCCGACTGTCCTTACTAAATTCATTGCGTATTTGTACTGACTTCTGGGTGTCGCAATGCTTTAAATTTGGCTTATGGCAGATTCAATCATTGCGTACGGATCATACCTTTGACTGGAAATGAACTGTTGATCCATTTTTGTTCTCTTGCTGATTTCATCATTGTTGCGATAAAGTGTATCTCTAACAGGTACTTGTTGCTGAAAGTCTGAGCAGAATATTCTTATATTCAGACCGGATGCAATACAATGTTGTCGGCTGAAAATCTGAATCCATTGGAGTATATCTGTACTGCTCACGGCTTCTTCTGATCCAGTGTCGGTCGAGGAATAATTTCCATGAGGGGGTAACACCGAGGATTTAAAACAAAGAAGCACGAGAAAACGATTTATTGCAACAAAGCATACAGCAAACAAGCTACAAAGCTGCTCCACACAGGCACACACAAGCATGATGCTACAATAGATGCACAAACACTACAAGCAGGATTACATCATACGCTTGAGCAAACGCTCGCGAACTGACGAGGAAACTAAGGGTGTAGCGAGTGGAACCGCTCACTCTGAAACTCCAGATGGACGAGGCGGAGGAGTTGGAGAAACTGGCGGAGACTGAGGTAAGGCGACACCAAGCAACCTCCTGGCCCGAATGGCGTCTCGGACTAACTCAGAAATAAGAAGACACTCGGCCATCATGTAATTGATAAGCACGGTTCTGCCTAGGATTCACCTAGGATTCTCGACGATGGTGGCATAATATTGATAAGCACGGTTCTCTTGGACCCTGCTCTCTTGATGACAAAGACCGGTGACTCCTACCATTGCGGCAAGATGAACGGCACGCTCAGGAGTAGCACCGTAACCATCGTGGAAACTGTAGGTGCGCTTACCGATAGGAATCATGGCTGATAGATGAACATGAGCAACATATATCCGAATTCTTCCTCCGGCAGAAAACTGGAATACTTGAGAATGAGGTGGATCACCGAGGGGATAAATACTAAGCCACATGTCATCAAGGAGGGCTGCAAAGCTGAGAGGTGCAGGAGTGGGATTAAACTCAATGGGAACAACACCAGTAGCTAAGGAAAGGGTACTGAAATCATGGAAGTTGACCGCCATCTACGCATGAAAACATGGGTTAATGGTAACCGAAATAAGACTACATGCTGCAAACAAATGCAACAACCAAATGCAGCAAGAAAGGGCAACAACCAGACCCTATACTACCATTTTCTAACGTCCAGCGGACTAGGACGCTCTACAGCCAGACCTGCTCTAATACCAAGCCTGTGGCACCCCGGCTCAGAGAAAACCGAAACGCCCCGTATTCCAGCCCAAAGATCGAGGTGAAGTCTTCTGGAATATGACACTGCTTAGTATAGAACAAACCAGCTCTCTATTACAACACGAATATGATTACAAGGATTCCGATATTACAATGAATAACACCGGTACGGCGACACCGCGCCAACCACGGTTGCTCTACACAAGCAGCATAACAACTTAAAGCAGCGGAACAACTACTAGCAGCGGAACAACGAATGGCGATGATGGACTCCAATCCGCAGGGACTCTGGCTGGAACATTTATCCTAGCTCGCAAACACGGGAACAACACCAAACAAGCAAACAATCCAGGCACGACCTGCAAGCTGGCATAACACGCCAGGTCAGTACATTGAATGTACTTGCAAGCTCACAATAACCAGAAGCATTCAAGACAAACAACGGCATGGCAATTATAGGTTAATCAGGAATTATCATGAGATCATCAGGGTAACATAGCATGAACAACATGGACATGATACAGCTAGACAATATGAGCATGGCATGAACATATAAATCTGATGAGACTAGCATGCAACATGATGACACTACATGCACCATTTATTCTGTTCGGGTTACCTCGTAACCATCACATACATCACTTACCAACCTCGAACATTACACGATCATCTCAGGATCAAATCAAGCTTGGTATAAAGTATAAACAATACCATAGTAATCATCAAATGACCACAAGGAGCTTGATCTTTACCCACGATTCTCGCACAACATCACGAATATCCAACAACTCGGTATCCTTGATACCATGGTGATCATTCCGGCGATCACAACCATGACCAACACTTGGTCTCAAACAGTGATCCTTCCGGCGATCACAACCAACTTATCTCATCATCAAACCGGGGTTGTTATTAAGCACATTATTATTATTACTGTTGACTCATAGTGTGACCAACTACGAAATGGGCCCTTATCCGCGGGCGCGGCTATCGATAGATTTAATATACACTCTGCAGAGGTAGCGCACTATACCCACACTACGGAACCCATGGCCTCGTTCTCCCATTCGGGTGGTGTGGCGGTCCCGTTCAGAGGCAAAGAGGCCACCGGGGAGGCTTGGAATGGAGGCAACGAGCGGCGACCCGAGGATGACAAAGAGCTACGGCCGGTGGAGGTGCTCCGCGAAGCAGGGGCTCCGGCGAGGGGGCAAGGGGTTGGGGCGGCTCAGTGGAACGAGGGGGAGATAGCGGACAACACCAGAGGAGAGCGGGAGGCTCGAGGTGGTCGGAACCAAGCCGAGGCCGAGGCGGCCATGGTGGACAGAAGTGAAGAGAGGAAGAGGGCGAGGGCTCTGGTGGTCGAGGAGGGCAGAGGAGAGGCTAATGAGGTGCGGGGGAGGTCGGTCACTCCTTATATAGCCGCGGGGAAGGCTCTGGACGATCACAAACAAGTTGGAGCAGTGCGCTAATGGATGTCAGAGGCAGGGCGTCGCAGTGGCACTGTTGTGACGGCGCGCTGCCGGCGAGCCACGACGAGGCAGTGATGCACGGCAGTGCAGTCGAGCACGGAAAGCTCCTGGACAAGGTTTGAGGCCGAGACGAGGAGGGAGGCGACGAGCAGAGTGGCACGAACGATACAGAGCGCGCGCTGTGCATGACGCAAGCGTGATCACCACGCACACTGGTGCTAGCGGCGAGCTTTGGCGTGGTCAACCGTGTCTAGTAGATGGACCCTTGTGCCCTTACTAAAGATGCAGAAAGAAATTGGTCCAGGGGCAAAGAAGAGATTTGCAGATGGCCCCAAAGTAAATCAACAGGAAGGTGCTTGTAAATTCATGTGGTTAAACCAACTTGGTAACTTGGTAAAGAGTTTGTCTGGCGGTGATATTACACTAAGATGATGTAGATCACCAAAAATCAGACTAATATGAGGAGTTTAGATGGGGGTTGATGTAGAAAGTGCAAAACTGGACAGATTTGGGGATTAAGATGTTGCACTCACAAACTTAAGTGTCATGAGCTGAAATTTGGTGGAATTTAATCATTTGACCATATGGAGCTTGTGTAAAAACCTCATTCCATTTGGAGTTACCAAAGTGGCACTTCCTTCACAAAGCTCCATTCTGGACAGAATCTTAGAGAATTTACTGAGGGTAAATGGATAACTGGATTAAATCAAAACTTGGTGGATGAGGTAGTTGTAGATGTAAGAATACCCTGGTAAATTGTCAGCTCAAATGAAGCAAGGTAAAATAGTGTTGCTTCACAAAGTGAAAATTTGACGAGAAACCAAGATTTGGAGCTGAGCTCACATAGGTGATCTCCATGAGCTCAAATTTGGTAGAGATTCATGATTTGATCAAATAAAGGATGTGACCAAGTTTCATCTCATTTGGACATGCCTAGAATATACTTCCTTCACAAAGCTTCTTTTTGGATAGAAACTTTGGAAAATCACTGAAAAAATTAACTACGCAAATGAGTATGAAAATTGGCACAGAACAACGGTATGGACATGAAAAGATGTCCACAAAGTTTGTGGGCAATTGGGCAAAGATAAATAGCACTTGCTTCACAAAGTGCCATTTAGGGCAGAATAGGAAAATGATTATTGGAGGATTATTTTTGAACATGGCAATGAAATGTTTTGCCACATTTGAGCAAGATATGACCCAAACAATTTATGAGAATTATTTGGGAATGTTTAGAATGACATAGATATAGGTTGCTTCACAACCTAGGGCAAAAAGAATTATTCCTTTAATAGAAAATGAACATTCCCTAGAAAAGGAATATTGGGTTGGGTCAAGGATGAAAATGACAGGGTCTTGGGATGATGAGAAGGATGGCAAGCCACTATAAAACCTAGGAAGACATGCTCTTCCCAAGTTTCAGAACCACATAGCCACTGAAAAACAAATAAAATCAAGAAATCCCAGAAAATCAAAAGAAAAAGAAAAGGGCAAAATCCAGGCTGTTACAGTTCAACTCCACAATCTTGTCAGAGGCTCCCAAGTGACACCTAACGAATCTAGGAGACACCACTCTCCAAAAGGTAATAAATGGTGTGATGATGATGAACTCCTTGCTCTTGTGCTTCAAGTGATAGTCTCCCCAACACTCAACTCTCTCTCACAGATTTGGATATGGTGGAAAGATGATTTGAGTGGAAAGTAACTTGGGGAAGGCTAGAGATGAAGATTCTTGTGGTAGGAATGGTATATCTTGGTCTCAACACATGAGCAGGTGGTTCTCTCTCAGAAAATGTGTAGTGGAAGTGTAGGCACGTTCTGATGGCTCTCTCGCAAATGGAGATGGGGGTGGAGGGGGTATATATAGCCTCCACACAAAATCCAACCGTTACACACATTTGACCCAACTCGGTCAGACCGAATAGATGAACTCGGTCAGACCGAAGCAGTTCAAAATATAAATGTTAGGAATCTCGGTGGGACCGACATGATCAACTCAGTGGGACCGATGTACTAGGGCTAGGGCAAAACCTCATCTCAGTGAGACCGGTCGCATTAACTCGGTGGGACCGATTTCAGCAAAAGATCAAATAGAGAATTGGTCTAGCAAACTCGGTGGCACCGATTGCACATTTTGCTGAGACTGAAATAATTACAATAGGATCACAGAGAGTGTGCAATTCCATCTCGGTGAGACCGAGATCCATACCGATGAGACCGAATTGTCTCGGGTTTGTGGCAGTGGCTATGTCAACTGAACTCGGTGGCGCTGGATAGATCAAATTAGTGGGGCCAAGTTTGACTTTAGATTTTGGACATATGTGGAATATGAGAAAGTGGCTGAGGGTTTTGGAGCAATATCACTAAGTACTTGAGCAGCCATATCATTAAGAAACACCTCATCCCCTTTTAATAATATTGGCTTTCCTATGGACTCAATGTGATCTTGGATCACTAAAATGGCAATGTAGAGTCTTGAGCTTTTGCCAATCTTTGTCCTTAGCATCTTGAAGGGTTCCACATCCTCTTGTCCTTGACAGCTTGAAAGGGTTCCACATCCTCTTATCCTTGCCACTCCAAAGTTGAACTTGTCTGAAATACACTAGGTAAAGGCATTAGTCCAACATGGGATATGTTGACATTAATTACCAAAATCACCTAGGGAGCACTTGTGCTTTCACATTGCCCCTTCTCTCTTTTTCTCTCATTTTTTCCTCCTTTTCCCTCTTTTTTTTATTTTTTTGTTTGGACTTCTTTGGCCTCTTTTTTATTTGGACTTCTTTGGCCTCTTTTATTATTTTTAAAGTCCGGAGACTCATCCCAACTTGTGAGGGGATCATAGCTTCCATCATCCTTTCCTCACATGGGATAATGCTCTAACAATGATGATCATCACACTTTTATTTACTTACAACTAAAGAATTACAACTTGATACTAGAACAAAATATGACTCCATATGAATGCCTCCGGTGGTGTACCGGGATGTGCAATGATCTAGCGTAGCAATGACATCAAATATGGACAAGCCATGAAAACATCATGCTAGCTATCTTACGATCATGCAAAGCAATATGACAATGATGGTGCGTGTCATAATTAATGGAACGGTGGAAGTTGCATGGCAATATATCTCGGAATGGCTATGGCAATGCCATAATAGGTAGGTATTGTGGCTGTTTGAGGAAGGTATAAGGATGGTTTTATGCACCGGCAAAAGTTGTGTGGCACGAGAGAGGACAACAATGGTGGAAGGGTGAGAGTGCGTGTAATCCATGGACTCAACATTAGTCGTAAATAACTCACATACTTATTTCAAAAATTTATTAGCTATCGAAATGATGTACTACACGCATGCTCTGAGGGGAGAGATTGGTAGGAGTTAACCATCGCGCTCTCCTGACCTCCACACAAAGGATGACAATCAAGAAAACAAACCATGCTCCGACTTCGTTACATAACGGTTCACCATACGTGCATGCTACGGGAATCACAAACCTTAACACAAGTATTTCTAACAATCCACAATTACTCACTAGCATGACTCTAATATGACCATCTTTATATCGCAAAACTATTGCAAGGAATCAAACATATCATATTCAGTGATCTACAAGTTTTATGTAGGAATTTATGACTAACCATGTGAATGACCGTCAACTCGCTAAATAGATGTAAGTGAAGCATGAGGTTTTAATTCTTTCTACAAAAGATATGCCCACGCTCTAACAAATATAATTGAAGCAAAAGTGCATTCTATAAATGAGGTTTTCTGTGTAGAGAAATAGGCAACCCAAACTTCAAATGATATAAGCGAAGCACATTAAACATTCTATAAAGCCATACTCAAAAGATATAAGTGGAGTGCAAAGAGCATTCTATGAATCAACCAAGGACTATCTCATACCAGCATGGTGCATTATTAAAAGAGAGAAAATAAAAAGCACACTGCGCTCCAAGATTTACGCATATCATGTGACGAATAAAAATATAGCTCCAAGTAAAATTACCGATGGTCGTTAGAAGAAAGAGGGGATGCCTTCTGCGGAATCCCCAAGATTAGTTGCTTGGGAGTCCTTGAATATTACCTTGTGGTGCCTTGGGAATCCCCAAGCTTAGGTGTTGCCACTTCTTATTCCTTCATCCATCGTGATCTCACCCAAAACTTGAAAACTTCAATCACACAAAACTTAACAAGACCCTCGTGAGATCCGTTAGTATAATAAAGCAAATCACCATCTTAAGTATTGTTGCAAACCTATTCATATTTTATTTTTGCATTATCCCTACTATATTCTAACTTCTCCAAGTCTTATACCAACGATACAATCCAAGGTTCCATCAAAACAAGCAACACAATGCATCAAAAACAAAATCTGTCAAAAATAGGACAGTCTGTAGCAATCTGAACATTAACCATACTTCTGTAACTCTAAAAATTCTTAAAAAATAGGAAATAAATAATTTGTGTAGCGGTACTGTGTAAAAAATTTAGAAACTTCTGACGTTCTAGTAAAAAAATGTAAATTCAACCACTACAGCCAAAGATTCTGTTTTTTCACTCCACATACCAAGCAAGCAATCTAATCATCCTAAAGGTAAATCTTGGCACATTATTTTTATAATACAATGGATTTGTACAAGGGGATTGTCGGGGAAAACCATGTCACCTATGGGACCAGAAGGTCCCTCGCTGGTTCGGCGGGGGGGGCGTCGTGTTGCACAAAGAGCAGATGAGCGTGGGACATCACGGCAGAGATCACGCGGGCATTTTTACCCAGGTTCGGGCCGCCATTCTGGCGCAAGACCCTACTCCTGCTTTGGTGGATGGATGGTGGAAAATGAGGTGGTAGTGCATAGTACACTTGCCCGACAAGGGTTGCCTCAGAGCAACGACTACACGCGTATGAGTGTGTGGGTTCTCCAAATCTTTTAACTCCTTCTACGGTTGCCATGGGCCTACTTTTATAGATTAAGGAGTCACCAAAGTGGCAAAGCAGTCATTATTCACTGATATGACAGCAACAGTGCTATCATACCTAACTCTATGGGCTGACAGCGTGCATTAAATGCGCCGCTTAGTGTCACATCAGTGGTTGCCCGGCAAGGCTTGTTGGGCTTATCTTGCCAGCTCCACGCTTGTGTACTTGACACGTCGCAGGACGGGTGTCATCTGCGGGTTCTCCTCGTAGGGAGAGGCTGCCATGTGGCTAATGGCTGCCACTTAATCACTTTGCGGCTTGTCACCGCACTGATCTACAACGTGAGTCGTAGAGGAGCGGTCGGTGAGGTGGTTTACCCTCTGCGAGTCCCAGCAGGCCCTGCCGAGATGCTTTGATTGCCTTCTTCTGGGGATGGCCTTGCCCCTTGCCGGGCTCGCCTTCCTGACAAGGGAGGCCTTTCTCCTGGCGGTATCTTGCTTTTCTGGCTTGGCCTTGGTTTCTCTGATCTGCTCGTTGGTCCCTCGAACCTCTTGGTTTTTTGTACATCTTGGTTCGGCCTTGACTTGTCCGTGAACGAGTCAGGGGAAAACACATACCCCTGTATATTTTCCCCGGCATAAGCCCCCGGGCCTGAGCCACACGTGTCGCTCGGCACGTTGGGTTAGGCCCCAAACAGTGCGCGGACACGTGGCAAGAGAAAGTTGAGTGTGCTGGTTCCGTTATGATGACTAGCCACCTCAACGTTCACTTTGCGCAATTACTGCGCGTCATGGGATCGTGGGGCTGCTCCAGTTAAGGTAAAAATGGTAACTTTCTGAAGCGTCAAGCCTCTGTTCCACCTCCCCCCCTTAAGAGTAGGAAAAGTTGAACGGCACGACCCATCTGCCTCTTGCCCCGCCCCCATCTCCTTCTTCCGCAAGCCAAGCGATAGTTCCTTTCTTCCGCCGCCGCCTCTTCCATCGGATTCCTTTCCTTTTCGCATCGCCGCCGCCAGAATGGAGAAGAAACCCACGGGAAAGAAGAAGCAAGCGGTCGCGGCGAAGGATGCAGTCACCGAGGGAAGCAAGAGGGCGGCGGAGCTGAACAAGAAGCAGAGCGAAGATGTCATCTTCACTCCGTCGCACTTGAGCAGCCCCGTCCTTCAAGCGAGGTACGGGTATCTATGGGGGAGAGTCGTCGAGAAGGGGCATGGAGTGCCCGTAATTTATGGAGGGAAGGAAAACCCGCCAAATTCTTATCATTTCTTCTGTGCTTACTTCATCTGTGGCCTCTTTCCCCCCCTTCTCTGAATTCTTCAAGGCGATCATGAACATCTATGGGTTCCACCTCCTTGATTTCACGCCAAATGCAATGGCTACCATGGCCATTTTTGCGCATTTGTGCGAGAATTTTGTTGGAGTCAAGCCCAATGTGGATCTGTTTTGGCATTATTTTGTCCCACGGGTGAGAGCAGAGTCAACCGCTCTGTGATCATTAGCTGGATGCCACGCATGGCGAGGAAAGTCTGGGATTACATCCCTGGATACCAGCGTGAGAGGTGGGAAGAATGGAGGGGGGATTAGTGCTGGATTCAGGATGAGGAAATCCCCGAGTTCTGTGAAGCATGGAAGGAGTGCGTCAAGCGCGGCAGGGAATGGAGTGCCAAGGGCCTCACCGAGGACAGGTTGTGCCCACCAATAAATAGGATCACTTGTTTGTGGGCTGTCGGGTTAACCATCGAGCATGTGGGGTCAGATTTCCTTCTCCGCCGCATCTCGCCATTGCAAGAAAGGGATAGACCTGCGGGTGTGTGTGGTGATGCTGCAGATAGGATGAGGTTGCTACCAGGGTTGGCCAACAACTTGTCAGTTTATGGCCATGGCTGGTTGTGCAACCAGTTGTTCGGTCGCTTTGAGCTATTCAAGCTCCCGACAATGGTTATTCCTTTGAACAATAACTCTACCCAGGACCAGATACTTAAGTGGATGCCGTACTGTAATGCTGAAGGGGTGTCGGGCAGTTGGCAGCTACCCACCCTGGATGAAGAGCTCGAGTGGTCGAACACCCTACTGGAGAAGGCCACCAGGGTTGAAACTGTGATGTACAAACACACCTCTAGAGTGGAGGTGGCGTACATTTTGAAGAGAGTCG
>LR738716.1:175786270-175801119 GCA_902687465.1 Secale cereale | reverse complement strand
TATCCCGCTCCTCGCACCGCTCACCCGCGTTCCCCTCTACTCCAGCAGAAGCGCTCGCAAGGGCGCAGCTGCTCCTCGACTTTCCTCCGGCGGCCGACAAGGCCGAAGAATGGAGGGCCACCATCCGGAGCCTGATAGACTTCGCCAACAACGACTCTCCACAGCAGCCGTCGACCTCACGGCCGCGGCAAACTGAGAAGACGAAGGCTATCGGCGACAAGACCGCCGGGGGTGCGACAAGCGTGCACTCCCCGCCGCAGAAGCAGAAGACGCCGCCCCGCCGGAACAACCCCGACGACGGCTCCACAGCATCGTCGGACCCGCGGGCCCATCGGGACCAGCGCCAGGCCCTCGACGACCGGCGAGATGAAGACGCTCGGACCACAATCGAGCGCCGCCGAGAAGCTCGGCGACAATCCGACAAGAGAGCTGGGAACACTGTCGACGCGCACGCGCCCGGTGAACCAGGCGACTTGCCGTACGCGGCAGGCTGCCCTGCGTTCACCCGCGAGCTGCGGCGCGTCCAGTGGCCCAGCATGAAGAATTTCAAGCCCGACGTACCGGAGAAGTACGACGGCAAGACGCACCCCTCGGAGTTTCTCAGCGTCTACACCATCGCAGTACAAGCTGCCGGGGGCGCGACGAGAAGATCTTGGCGAATTACTTCCCGCTCGTGCTAAAGCCGAACGTCCGTTCGTGGCTCATGCACTTGCCGGAAGGTTCCATCTCTTCTTGGGCCGACCTTTGCCACCAGTTTGTTGGCGCCTTCACTGGCGGCCACAAACCCCATGGCCAGGAGAGCGATCTCCATATTTTGGCCCAGAAGGAAGGCGAGCCCCTGCGCAAGTATATCCAACGCTTCAGCCGGGTGCAGCACAACATCCCTGACGTTCACCCTGCCGCGGTTATCAGCGCGTTCCATCAGAACGTGCGTAACCGCCGCATGCGTGAGGAAATGGCGATGACCAAGATTAGGGACGTCAGCGAGCTCTACGCTCTTGCTGACAAGTGCGCACGCGCAGAAGAGGGGAGGAAACTCCCCGGGGAGGATGCTGGCGCAGGAGGAAGCGACAGCGACGACACCGCCCCGGCGAAGAAGAGCCGGCGGCGGAACAACAGAAAGAAGGGCAAGAAGGAGGTGCTTGCTGTCGAGAAGTCCGGCAAGGAGGCCCCCGCCAAGCAAGCACAGGCTGGCGGCTCTGGCAAGGAGCCTGCCCCTGCAGCGGCGGCCGACAAGCCGGGTAGCTCCGACAAGCAATACTGTAAGATTCACCGCACCAAGGGTCACGATCTCTCCAACTGCAAGCGCGTCGAGTACCTCGTCGAGCAGCAAAAAGCTGAGTACGAGAGGCGCGACAAGGAGAAGGCCCAAGGTGGCGGGGAAGAGCCCAGCAAGAAGCGGCCGTTCAACGGCCGGGGAGGACGCCGCGGCAAGGCTAAGCAGCGGCAAGGAGATCGACCTCCCCGGGGCCGCGACAACGACGATGAAGACGACGACGAAGACATGGAGGACGAGGAGAACAGCGAGCAGGAGTTCCAGAAGGCCACGGAGGTCCTGTGCGTCGACGGTGGCGCCTCCCTGCATACCTCCCACCGCCAACTCAAGCAGTGGGTGCGTGAGGTAAACGCAGCGGAGCCGCCCGTGGAGTCGCGCAGGCTCCTCAAATGGTCCAGCACGCCCATCGTTTTTGACCTTGAGGATCACCCTGACCGCACCACCGCGGTCGGGTGCTTGCCGATGCTGGTTTCTCCCACCATCCGCAACCTCAAGGTCACCAAAATGTTGGTTGACGGCGGGGCCGGGCTGAACTTGATCTCCTCTGCTGTGATCAAGAAACTCCAGATTCAAGGGAAAGATCACTCTGCCGGTGACCTTTGGCGGGGAGCTCAACTTCAGGACTGAGCGCATCACCTTTGACGTCGCCGATATTCCATTGCCCTACAATGGAATACTTGGCCGTCCTGCCCTCGCCAAGTTCATGGCAGCTTCCCACTATGCCTACAACGTGCTGAAGATGCCGGGGCCGATAAGCGTCATCACTGTCCACAGCGACAAGAAGGATGCGCTTATTTGCGCCGACAAGATTTACCGGGATGCGGCAGCTGCGGCCGAGAAGGATACTCTTGCCGCTGAAGCTCCCGGGGGGAAGAAGACGAAGACCAAGTCCGGCAAGTGCTCTGGGACCCACTCCGGCAACCGCACCTCCTCGGGGTGCTGCGCTGCCGTCGAGGACGTTCCATCGAGCTCCACCGGCAAGAGTAAGAAAGGAATGGCTGCTCCTCCGGCAACAAAGAAGGTATCCGCAAAGGAGGACGGCACTGGTGGTACCTTCACCATCAGTGCCACCCTTGACAGCAAATAGGAAAGCGCGCTCGTTGCCTTCCTGCGGGCGAATGTTGATGTGTTTGCCTGGCAACCATCTGACATCCCCGGTGTTCCCAGGAAGGTGATTGAGCACAAGCTTGCTGTCTGTCCTCATGCGCGGCCCATCAAGCAGAAAGTGAGGAAGCAAGCCGTGGAGCGCCAAGAGTTCATCAACGAGGAAATCAAGAAGCTAGAGGCGGCAGGCCTAGTTAGAGGTGTGATCCATCCGACGTGGTTGGCAAACCCAGTCGTCGTGCGCAAGGCCAACGGGAAGTGGAGACTGTGTATAGACTTCACCGATGTCAATAAAGCATGTCCCAAGGATCCATTCCCTTTGCCGCGCATTGACCAGATCGTTGACTCCACTGCCGGATGTGAGCTGCTCTGCTTTCTTGATGCATACTCAGGCTATCATCAGATTTTCATGGCCAAGGAAGATGAAGAGAAGACTGCATTCATCACTCCGTGTGGCACTTATTGCTTTATCCGCATGCCATTTGGATTGAAGAATGCAGGCTCAACCTTTGCAAGGGTAGTGTACACTGCTTTTGAGCCACAAATCCACAGAAATGTAGAAGCTTACATGGATGACATCGTGGTGAAGAGCAAGAGCAAGGAAACCCTGATTCAAGACTTGGAAGAAACGTTTCAGAACCTGCGCAGGATACAGCTCAAGTTGAACCCCGAGAAGTGCGTCTTTGGAGTCCCCTCCGGCAAGCTTCTCGGGTTCTTTGTATCACAGAGGGGGATTGAAGCCAACCCCGACAAGATCAAAGCCATTGAGCAGATAGAGGCCCCAAAGCGCGTCAAAGATGTCAGAAGGCTTGCAGGTTGTGTTGCTGCCCTCAGTAGGTTCATTTCAAAGTCTGCAGAACGCGCCCTACCTTTCTTCAAAATCTTGAAGAAGGCAGGTCCCATGAAGTGGACTCCGGAAGCGGAGGCGGCGTTGCAGGATTTGAAACGGTACCTGTCCTCCACTCCTATACTTGTCGCACCTAGGCCACAGGAAAAGTTGTTGCTATACTTAGCGGCAACCAACCAGGTGGTTAGTGCTGCGTTAGTAGCGGAGAGGGAGTCCGACGAGGAGTCAGCACCACCGGCAAGCGAATCCGGCGACAAGCAGGGGGCTGTCCCGACAAGCTCTGGTCCCGACAAGGAAGACTCTGCGCAGGAACAAGGAGAGGTGCGGAAGAAGATGGTGCAGCGCCCAGTGTATTTTGTAAGTTCCCTTCTCCAGGGGGCTAGATCAAGATACTCTGGTGTGCAAAAATTGCTTTTCGGCCTCCTCATGGCCTCGAGAAAGCTGCGCCATTACTTCCAAGCCCATGAAATAACAGTGGTCACTCGCTTTCCGTTGAAGAGGATATTGCACAATCCAGAAGCAACAGGCAGGATCGTTGAGTGGGCACTGGAGCTGTCGAGCTTTGGACTCAAGTTTGAAAGTACTTCAACCATACAGAGCCGAGCTTTGGCAGAATTCATAGCTGAGTGGACCCCGACACCAGAAGAAGAAGTTCAAGAAACAAGTGCACCCGTACAAGAAGCGACAAGTGAATGGGTAATGTATTTTGACGGTGCCTTCTCGCTGCAAGGCGCCGGTGCTGGCGTGGTACTCATCGCGCCCACCGGAGAGCACCTCAAATATGTTATCCAGATGCACTTTCCCAGGGAGCAAGCGACAAACAACACTGCAGAATATGAAGGCTTGCTCACCGGCCTCAGGATTGCAGCCGAACTTGGGATCAGAAAGCTGATTGTGCGGGGAGATTCTCAGTTGGTGGTCCGACAAGTTAACAAGAGCTATCAGAGCCCTTTGATGGAAGCTTATGTCGATGAAGTGAGAAAGCTTGAAGAACACTTTGAAGGTTTGCAGATGGAGCACGTCCCGAGAGCTCAAAATGAAATTGCAGACGGCCTTTCAAAGTGCGCTTCGATGAAGTTACCTGTGGAACCAGGGACCTTCTTACTCAAGCTGACTCAGCCATCCGTTACACCATCAATTGGGCAGTCCAAGAAGAGAAAGTTGGTCTCCGGCGACTACTTGCCGGCGGATCTTCCTGAAACCGCCGCCAAGGTCCCCAAGATCAACAACCAGAACGCTGAGGAACAGTTTGCTCCTGCAAGTCCTCGGGCTTGTACAGTTGAAGCAAACGTTCCCGGCAAGCCTCGCCCCGGCGAGCTTGCCGGGGGACCGTCAGCTCCAGCAGAACCAGAAGTCCTTGCCGTAGAAGTTGAGGTTCCCGCAGCGGCCCTCGAGCCTTTTGTCCTTGCCGTCGAGCCTCGGGCTCCGGCATGGGCGCAACAGATTGTCCGCTTTCTGCAAACTGGAGAACTTCCCGACGACCCTCAAGAGATAGAGAAGATAACCAGGCAGTCAAGTATGTACCAGTTCGTGGATAACGAGCTGTACAGAAGAAGACTCAATGGTGTCAGACTGAAGTGCATCTCCAGGGAAGATGGACAGAAGCTGTTGGTGGAAATACACGGAGGCATATGCGGCCACCACATTGGCGCAAGGGCACTTGCCGGGAAAGCTTTCCGGCAAGGGTTCTTTTGGCAAGAAGCCCTCCAAGATGCAACTGCACTAGTAACCAAGTGTGAAGCGTGCCAGTTCCATGCAAAGCAGATTCATCAGCCAGCTCAAGCTCTCCAAACAATCCCTTTGTCCTGGCCCTTCTCGGTCTGGGGGCTCGATATCCTCGGCCCCTTCCCCCGAGCCGTCGGGGGCTTTGAGTACTTGTACGTTGCAATCGACAAGTTCACAAAGTGGCCAGAAGTGGAGCCAGTGAGGAAGGTGATAGCACAGTCAGCAGTCAGGTTCTTCAGGTCGATTGTTTGCCGTTTCGGGATCCCTAACAGGATCATCACCGACAACGGTACGCAATTCACTAGTCGCACCTTCATGCAGTACGTCCAAGACCTTGGCGCCAAGGTCTGTTTCGCTTCCGTTGCTCACCCGAGGAGCAACGGTCAAGCGGAGAGGGCAAATGCTGAAGTGCTGCGCGGACTCAAGACAAGGACCTTCGACAGGCTGCGCAGGTGCGGGAGAAATTGGATAGAGGAGCTCCCGGCGGCTCTTTGGTCAATCAGAACGACACCAAGTCGAGCCACCGGACAGACACCTTTTGCTCTAGTCTATGGAGCAGAAGCAGTTCTCCCCACGGAACTCGTATACGGATCTCCTCGAGTGCTCGCTTATGATGAGCTCGAGCAAGAGCAACTGCGGCAAGATGACGCATTGCTCCTTGAGGAGGGACGTCTCCAGGCTGCTGTACGAGCTGCTCGATACCAGCAAGCTTTGCGCCGCTATCATAGCCGCAAAGTCAAGGCCAGGAGTCTCGAGGAAGGCGACCTTGTTCTTCGGCGTGTTCAGTCCGCCAAGAATTCCAACAAGTTGACGCCGAAGTGGGAAGGCCCTTATCGGGTGAGACAAGTTACGAGGCCCGGCGCTGTCCGCCTCGAGACCGAAGAAGGCTTACCGGTGAGCAACTCCTGGAACATAGAGCATCTTCGCAAGTTTCACCCCTAAGGCGCGGTTGCCGTGATCCGCTCCGGCAACCACCTTTTTGTACAAGCTTTGCCGCTGTTGCATGTAACCCTTTGTACAAAGCCGGGCGCAGACCCCGTGCATCAGTAAAGTTTTCGTGTTTCTCGCATCGATTGCCTTTTGCATGCTTCTCTTTGCTATTTGCATGATTCTCTTTGGCATTTGATGCGACACTCAAGTATACGGTAAGCAATAGCACGCCGAAAGGCCATATACTTGTTTCCCTCTCCCTTTTCTTTCCTCTTAAGCAGAAGGAGCATTCCTCGCGCACAAGTTTGCCGGGGGGAAGGAGGTGGAGGAGGAACCGAGTGCTGTTCAAGAAAGAGAAGTCTTACCGAAAAGCGAGCAATATAAGCGAGCAGCATATGAAAGATAAGTTGTTAGAATTTGACCAGTTCAAATTTTAAAATTTAGTTGTCTTCCTTGAACGATCACATTTTGTATGGAAAACCTGTGCGCGGAGGAACCTACCCGTAGCTTGCCGCACCCTTATCTTGTTTTCGAGTTCACTCAACGATTTAAGTGAGCTGCGACAAGTGTCGCGCCCTTGCTTCGTTTCCGAGTACGCTCAGCAAGCTAAGTGCGTTTGCGACTAGCTGCGGCAAGGTTGCTTGCCGGCGAGAACCTTGGCCAGCAGGCTGCTCAGAGTCTAGCACTCAGCGCTCGCGGCAAAGGCCCCTTGCCGGCAAGCTCCCCGGGAGCGTAGGGTGAAAAACATACAAAGTCAAAGATTGAAACAAGGAAGATAACATTGCACCGATTAATCAAAATAAAGTAAATATCTTACAAGGATAACTTGTCGCAATGGACTAATGAGTTCATGACATAATGTGCAGCAACAAAAAGATAAAGATAATGGAGCCCTAGTCTACGCGGTCGCCTTCCTTCCTGCCAAGCTTTGCCACCTTGGCGATGATGTGGGAGACCTGCTCCTTCAGGGCCTCCGTATCTGCATCAGCCGGCAAGCTACGAAGAACGTTCGTGAGGTTGATTCCCGGGTTGCGGTACACGATCTTCGTCAGCACCCGCTCCAGAGTTCCCGCGCAGAGCAGGCGCGACTCCTCGGCCAGCTGCGCGGGGATGCGGTTCCGGAGACTTGCAAGGGCCGGCGCGACCCCTCTGAAGAAGAGGCTGAGCCTGGCGCTGTGCGGGAGATCCGGATCCGGCGAGTAGATGAGATGTTCGACCTTCAACGCCAGCAACTCCTGGTCAATATTGGACGCAGAAGAAACCAGCTCTTCGGTCCACACTTCAATGGTCTGCCGGAAGAGCTCGGACGCCTTGTTGACGTTCTCCACCAAGGTCCGCTCCTTGCGGAGCTCATCCTTCAACTTGGTCTCCTGAGCCCGGGCAGCATCGAGCGATTCCTTCAGAGTGGTGACCTTCAGCTCCAAGTCCTCGATGGAGTCCTTGGCGGCCTTCAGCTCGTCGCCCCTCTTGGAGAGACTCACCTGAAGCTCGGAGTTTGTGTGAGCATCCTTCTCGCGCTCCAAGATGAGCGCGGCAACCTTCTCGGCACTCACCTTCATCGCCTTCTCCAACTGTTCAACCTTGGCGGCGAGCTCTTTCTTGGCGTCTTCCGCGGCAACCGCGGCGGCTTTCGCCTCCTTCAGCTCCCCGCCAAGGGCAGCCTCGCGAGCGGTAAGGTCCTCCTCATGGGAGTCCAGCTCGACCTTCCGCTGCGCGAGCTCTCCTTCTCGCCGGGACATCTCCACCCCGGCGAGACGCTGCTGTTCTTCCGCTTCAGCTTTCTCGAGCACCCATTCCTGGTACTCGCCGGCGAGACGCTCCCGCTCCTCCGCCACCTCGCGGAGGGCTGCCTGATTGGCGGCGCTGAGCTCCGCCGCACGCTTCTCCATTTCCGCCGCGGCCTTGGCGGCAAGAGCTTCCCGGGAGGCGAGCTTTGCCTGCCTGGCCCGGTAAAGGGCCAGGAGTTGGCGGAGCAACCTCTCCTCCTCGGGCCCCTCACTCCCGCCGGGCGCCTCGACGATCTTCAAGCCTGCGGAGGCGAGGACTTCTCCATCGAACGCCTCGCCCTCCGCAGGAGCTCGCGATGAAGACCCCCAAGGCATCTGGATGAAGACGCCGTTGGGGGCCTCGAGATAGTACCTCTGCTCCTCGCCGCCGGAGGGGCCGGTGGCCGGTGCAGCATCTGATGCTCCCGCCGCCTCCGGGTTGGCGGTGCGGTCACCGTCCCTCTCCCCGGCCGCTGCGTCTGCAGCCGGAGCAGTCTCCTGCGCGGCCGGCTCGGCGGCTTCGGCCACCTCCTCGACGACAGGAGCGTCGCCGCCGCCGCCCTGCGCGCCCTCCTCCTCAAGGTCGATGACCTCCGTCTCCATGGGCGCAGGAGGAGGAAGATCTAAAAAGAAGAAGAAGAAAAAGAAGTTCAAGACTCAAGCAAATATCCAAAAAAGAGACAAGCCAAGAAGACAAGTCACAAAGCTTACCTTGGCGGACGTCCTCAGCGGCGGGCTCCCTCGCCGGGGAGCTCGGCCTTGTCGGAGTAGTCACCCTCGCCGGGGAGCTTGGCCTTGACGGGGTGGCCGCCCTCGCCGGGCTGCTCGCCCCAGGCGGGGTACTCTGCCTCGGCGGAGTACCCACCCTGGGCGGAGCACTCTCCCTTGCCGGAGAGTTCTGCCTTGGCGGGGATGGCGGGGCCTGCGGCTCCTCAGCAGTGGTCTCCGGGCGCTCTTCCCGCTGGGGCTCCACCTCTGCACAGAACAAGACAAAAGATGTCAAGACATGAAGACAAAATCAAATCCTCAGGCGTTCCCCGACAAGCGAAAGGAGAGAACCCCAGACTTACGCTGGGGGCTGCGCTGCGGGCTGCGCTGGGGGCTGCTCATCGGAGCAGCGCTCGAGTCCGGCAGGCTCGGCTCCGGCACACCCCCTGTTGCCGCCGCTGCTGAGCCTTCCGCGACCTCGGCCTCGGGCGCCTTGGCCTTCTTCGCTGCGCGATGGGCCAGGGTCCTGAAATCAGAGCAGTAAACAGAGTCAACATCAACAAAAAATCAAGACAAAAATCAAAGAAGATATAAGGTCTTGGATTCTTACTCCTGGTCCTCCTCGTCATCCTCGCTCAGGGCGGAGAAGTCATACTCCACCGTGGGCGCGTCGGCGCGAGGAGCGGAAGACGAAGACTCCCTCGCGCGCTTGGTGTTCACCGGGGCTGGGGGCTGCGAAGACCCAGCCCCTGTGGCTGCCGGCGCCCGAGGAGCGGGCGGAGCCGTTGCTCCGCTCCGAGAAGACCCCTGCCGGCTCGCTGCCGGCCTGCGAGGCGCCTCAGTTGTGGTCCGCGTACGGGCCGCCTCCGCTGCGGCCGGTGCGCCGGACGACCTTGGCGCGGCTTGGCTCCCCCGGGGAGCTGCCCGGCGAGGTGGCTGTTGCCGGGGCGCCTGCGCTCTCTCCCCCGTCGCCGCCTTGCGGAGGCGTTTCGCCGGGGACTGCCTCGGGCTTGCCGGGGGCGGGGAGCTCTCCGACGAGGAGAGGTCGTCGGCGTACAATTCCGTGGACCCGCCGGAGTCCTCGGCCTCCTCCTCCTCTTCCTCCTCTGCCCCGGCCGGCTCACTGGGCCCAGCGTCCAGCGCTGCGGCCCTCTTTCCCTTGGCGCCTCCGCCTCTCGCGGCGCCTCTGCTCCCTCCGGCGGTGCCCTCTGCCGCCGCGGCCTCCGCCGCGATCCCGTGGATCCCGGAGTGCCTCAGCGAGGGGACCCCGGCGAGCGCGTCGGGGGGAAGATTCAGCAACCTGCGGATCTCCGCCTCCTCCGCTTGGGTGGACGCATCCGCAGCTTCCGCCTGTTCCGGCGAGTACCCGAAAACTCCTGCCGCCGCGGCTGCGGCGGCCTCTTCAGCCCGGGAAGCTATGTAGGCGATCTCCTGCTCGGTGGTGTCCCGTGTGTGCAGCTTGAGGTCCTCCTTGTTCCTCGCCACCTCTTCGAGGTTGTCGTAGAAGTTGAGGACGTCGATGGGCTTCGGGGCGATCCACGTGCGGTCCACGCCGTGCGAGTCACACATAGGCATCATGGCGAGGATCCGATCCCTGACGGCGTTGTTGCAGAGCGGCACCACTCCCCGGGGAGTCCTGAACCACTCGGGGTGTGTCGGGTCGGGCTTGAAGAGTTCCCGTACCATTCCCCGCAGCTCCAGCGTGGTGAAGTTGAAGTTGAGCCCGGGGCGCAGCCTCATGATGTCTGCCGGGCCGCCGTACTCCCAGGCCGGCCTCTTCCGGTCTTGGAGAGGGGCGATGCGCCGGCGGAGGAAATCTGCGCCCACCTCAGCAACTGACAGATTGGCCAACCGAAGGCGAAGAATCCGGACGAGGGCGATGTTGAGCTTGACGTCGTCCGAGTCCAGCTCACTCCAGTCCCTGCCGCGCACGATGGGCGTTGTGCGCGGCGCGGTAAAGGCTTGCGGCTGGTCTTCTACGATCCAGCACCACTCCGCTCGCCATTCCTCCCACTTGCCGCGGAGCTCCCCCGGCAAGTACGCCCCTTTCTTGTTTAGACGAAAGATCCAAGAAATTCCTCCGGAGAGGGGGGCATCGGCCTCGGCTCTAGGAGTGAAGAAGTGTCTAAAGAGGGCTACATTGGGGTGGACTCCTATGAAGTTTTCGCACATGTGTGCGAAAACGGCCATGGTGAGAATGGCGTTGGGGGTGAAGTCAAGCAAATGGAAGCCATATGTGTTCATGACATCGCAGAAGAAGTTTGAGAAAGGAGGACAGAGACCACAATGAAAGAAGGCAGCGAAGAAATGGTACCCGCCGGGATAGCTGTCCTTGGCGGCGGCCGGATATGCTCGCGTGCGGGGATGCGCGTCGGTTTCCTTGGACCAGAACAAGTAGTACTTGTTCCAGAGCTCCCGCACGCCGAGCTTCGGCGGGAAGACGACATGCCGCTTCCGGTACGCGATGAGCTTGGCCGCTTGCTCCGATTTCTCCTTCTTGGCCTTCTCCGCCTTCGCCTTGTCGGTCTTTGGGGCCATGGCGGACGCGGCGGAAGGAGGGGAACGAAGAGCTCGGCGGCGGCGAAGATGTGGAGGCAGAGCGCAAGAAGGAATCTTTTGGACAAGGAAGACGATGCAATGATGGCGCAAGGAGGGGAACCGCGCCCGCTTCCTCTGCTTTTATGGGGGAGTGGGGGGCGTTTCCCCCTTTCCATTATGAGATCGTGGGCACGTCCCATCCCACGACGCCGCGATCGACGCGTGCCGTTACCGTGGGGTGCGGCGGATATGGAAGTGGATTCGGCGCGCCGCGGGCCGCGGGTGCCCGTGCACTGTATTGGGCCTGGCCCAACAGCGCTCGGCACCGTGTGTGGCCCAGGCCCGGGGGCTCCTGTCGGTGTACTAAGGTAGGGGGTACCTCAGTACCCCAACTTGTGCACGGGCAGTTGCAGCTTCCCGCGGCAGGGTTTACCGCGTGCTCGCCGGAGACCTTCCTGCTCTATATTAAACCATTCAAAAACAAAGTATACAAGACATAAGACCAAGACCCCGGCAAGAGGAGCTTGCCGGGAAGGCCGTACCAGGCTCAAGACCATCCCGCTATCACAAGACCCTGGCAAGAGGAGCTTGCCAGGAAGACTAGAAGACTACGCCTCGGCGCTATATGCGCCCCGGCAAGAGGCCCGGGGAGCGACAAGCTCCCGGGCCCGGCAAGGTCAAGGCCCCGGCAAGGTGCTTGCCGGGGAGGCTGCGCTGTGTGCCCGCGCTCCAGCTCATCGGCCCACGCGTCGCCCTGGGGCCTATCCAGGGACGCGTGGCGGATAGCTGTGCAGCCTGGGGTACACGGTGGCACTCCACGGTGATGGATCCGTCGCCGTGGCGGACGGAGACGCTAAGGCGGGAGCTTTTGGGGTCGACGGCGACGGGCATTAAATGCCCTTGTCCCCCACTGTTAAAGTAGGTATAGACCACTGTTCTGTACTGTAGCTCCACCGTTCCCGCACTGTTGCAACTACCACCTCTTTTACGTTTTTACCCCTTTCTCCTACGTTGACACCTGTCGGTGACCCCTTACACTATAAAAGGAGGCCCATGCACAACGTGGAGGGGGTTCGGAACCTAGATCACTCTCACGCTCGGTGTAGCTGCTTCTTCAAGCTCCCGAGCACTCAACTCAATACACAACCAAGCAGGAGTAGGGTTTTACGCGTCTACCGCGGCCCGAACCTGGGTAAAACTGCCCGCGTGCTCGTCACGATCTGCTCTTTGTGCTCCCTCCGCCCTCGTACCGCACAGACAAGGGGCTCCGGTCCCATAGGTGTTCGTGGCGGACAGTTTCCCCCGACACAAGGTACAATCCAGTAGGAGACCATGCGCGAGTCCCTGGCACCTACACAAACAAATAAGAACTTTGCAGCCAACGCAATAAGGGGTTGTCAATCCCTTTACGGTCACTTACGAAAGTGAGATCTGATAGATAGGATAGTATAATATTTTTGGTGTTTTTGGTATAAGAACAGAAAGTAAATAAAACAAAGTAAAGTAGATGGAAGATTAATATGATGAGAATAGACCCGGGGGCCATAGGTTTCACTAGTGGCTTCTCTCATGATAGCAGAATTCTACGGTGGATGAACAAATTACTGTCGAGAAATTGATAGAAAAGTGCATAGTTATGAGAATATCTAGGCATGATCATTATATATAGGCATCCCGTCCGTGACAAGTAGACCGAAACGATTCTGCATCTACTACTATTACTCCACACATCGACCGCTATCCAGCATGCATCTAGAGTATTAAGTTCATAAGAACAGAGTAATGTTGTAAGCAAGATGACATGATGTAGAGGGATAAACTCAAGCAATATGATATAAACCCCATCCTTTTATCCTCGATGGCAACAATACAATACGTGTCGCTGCCCCTGTTGTCATTGGGAAAGGACACCGCAAGATTGAACCCAAAGCCAAGCACTTCTCCCATTGCAAGAACTATAGATTTAGTAGGCCAAACCAAACCAATAATTCAAAGAGACTTGCAAGGATATTATAATCATACATAAAAGATTTCAGAAAAGAATCAAATATTGTTCATAGATAATCTTGATCATAAACCCACAATTCATCGGATCTCGACAAACAACTGCAAAAAGATTACATCGAATAGATCTCCACGAAGATCGAGGAGAACTTTGTATTGAGATCCAAAAAGAGAGAAGAAGCCATCTAGCTAGTAACTGTGGACTCGAAGGTATGTGGTAAACTACTCACAACTCATTGGTGAGGCTATGGTGTTGATGTAGAAGCACTCCATGGTAGATCCCCCCTTCGGCGGAGCTCGGGAACACGCCCAAGATGGGATCTCATGGTAACAGAAGGTTGAGGCGGTGGAATTAAGGTTTTCTCTGTTGCCTCGATGTTTTGGGGGTACATGGGTGTATATAGGAGGAAGGAGGGCATCGGGGGAGCAAGAGGGGGCGCACCCAGGGGGAGGGGGCGTGCCCTGGACCCTCATGGCCACCTCCTTCGTTCCCTCGCGTGTACTCCAAGTCTTCTCGGTAGATACGGTTCCAAAAATAACTCTCCCGAAGGTTTCATTCCGTTTGGACTCCGTTCGATATCCCTTTTCTGCAAAACTCTGAAATAGGCACAAAAACAGCTATTTGCACTGGGCCTTGGGTTAGTAGGTTAGTCCCAAAAATAATATAAAAGTGTATAATAATGCACATTAAACATCCAAAACAGAATATATAATAGCATGGAACAATAAAAAATTATAGATATGTTGGAGACGTATCAGAGGTGGAGTCCAGCCCCCACTCCGGCTTGAGCTCCTCGCAGAGCTCATCTTCTCCAGAGCCCCGGCACCACGGCAGGCACCGAAGTTGTCAGGGTGTCCTGCTCCCCCGCCTCTGAAGAGAAGACGGGAGTCTCCACCTCCCGTCGAGTTCAATTTGAACTCCATGTTATTGTAGAAGAGTAAGGAGGATTTCCCCCTTCCATGGATAGCTTGCATATCTAATTTATTTTTGATAATTGACCTCTTGTCCTTGTTGATGGTAGGGAAGTGGAGGAGGACGCGGGAAACCTTGTCCCCCGCCCTCGGAACAGGCTTCGGCGCCTTGGGTCGTTGAAGGGCGCGGAGAGCTCGGCCATGGCGGGGAATGATGTGGACGACCCCGTGCCGAACCCCCAGTCCAGCCCCTGGCCCGAGAGCGGAGACATGTTTCTTCCCACCCGAGGCGGTGGAGACGGCCTCCACGTTTGCCCCAGCGGAGGGAGAGGCGAGGTGTCGCAAGACGAGCCCCTCCCTGAGGGACACCACCTCCCCTGCCGCTCAAGCCAAAGAGACCTCTGTGGAACCGCCCGTGGATGAGGCTACGCGAAAGGCGGCCGAGACGACCATGACAGAGGCTAAAGTCCATGGCCCGGCACCAATTGCTGCCGAGGAAACAGAGGTTTCTACCCGGCAGACTTCTCCAGGTACTTGGTTTATTCTTTTTCTCCTTTCTTGCACTGATTTGTTTCTTTGTTACTCACCGGTCGTTCTATATGCAGCTCCCCAAGCCGAAGAAACAGACCCACTAGAGCTGGCGGTTGATATAGGAAGGGTCGCCGTAGACGAGGTCGCACGGCTTGCTGTTGTCGAGGGGTAGGAACTTGTTGTCGGGGGTGCCGATGGCTCCTTCGCGGTAATGGTGCATTCTTAGAGGACTCCCGGTAGGGGGAGTGGTCGTCGAGATGAAAATCCCACTCCAGATCATGGGTCCACTCCCCGCCACCGGGGCCGTTGTTGAGATACCGCCATCCTCTTCGAGCATGCTAGCCATGGTGCAGTCGTCACCTGGAGATGAAGCCCCCAGCCTGCCCTTGACAATGAATGTTGAGCTCGATGAAGAGCTTTAACGCCTCCTAGCTCCACTTAACCAGGGAGCGGAAGAGGCCGACGACTCTGCCGCTATCGCCATGGACTCAACTTTCGTGGAATCCAT
>LR738716.1:175686575-175697020 GCA_902687465.1 Secale cereale | reverse complement strand
TTTCCCTGTAAGATAGGCTACCAAGGGTAAACAACTAGGTGTCGGATCCCACACATACCAAGCATTTCAATAACATACACACAATATGCTCAATATGTGCAAATACAACATGGCATCACAACAAGACTCTAATAAACAGAGTATTTATTCATTAGGCTCCGAGGAGCCAAGTATTACAAACATGGGTCTCATGACCCAACATTCAGAGCATACAAGCAACAAGCGGAAGCACTACATGTCTGAGTACAAACATCTACAAATGAAAAAGGCTGAAGAGCCTGACTATCTACAACACTCGTCCAAGATCGTAGCTGAGGTACAAGCTACTTGTCGAAGTCCCAGCGGAACTACTAGTGAGACATCAATCCTATCTGCAAAACATAAATTAAGCAAACATGAGTACAAAGGTACTCAGCAAGACTTACATCAGATCCTATCATACATGCACTTGTATCAAGATGGTAAAGTGGGGTTTAGTTGCAGCAAGCCAGCTTTGACTTAGTGGCTATCCTATTCTACGATTGCTGGTAACTTTGAGGTGGCGCACAGGAGTCCACTAAGCACCACACAATACACCACTATGGATTCATTCCCGTCTCCCTACGAGAAGGCCATCCATAGCACTCACACTTGTCTTGAGTATTTTAGAGTATCCACTTCAAGTTGTCTATGTACCACGTAAGCATCCAAGAAGTCCATATCCGCGGACCCGGCTATTCGAATAGATCATGTTAACCCTGCAGGGGTGTACTTCTTCACACACGCTCTCGCCACTTACCGCCAGGTACATCTCGTGTATCTCGGCAACCTTCAAGCGGAAGCCTGGCGAGGGTGTCGGCCACGACCTGACTAACCACACAAGTCTCTCGTCCAGGTTTATCACCTATTCGGGTTCCATCCGTGGGGAGATCCGGCCGGGGTGTCGCTCACGGCCCCAAATGATGTGCGCAGGGTTCCCAAGCCCACCTCGCCGAGTGGATCTACGCTTGGTACACCGTGCCACGGTGCCTAGTCTGTCCCAAGCCCACTGGCCGAGTGCCACTTGGTAGACTACTAACACTACCTACAAACACCAGAAACTAGTTGCAACTCCTGGACAGAGACCAAGTCGGTTAATAAGTCGAGAGGGGCACTTAAGCATTCCAATGCGTGGTAGTAGCTGGTCATTGGACAGCATACACAGAACTCAGTTCTTAGGGACGGTTCCAGTGAGACAACCCACCATGTACTTCTACATGGCCTCTCACCGCTACCTTTACCAAATCGTGTTCACACGTTTAACCCTCAGCATCAGAACATATCATTTCACTCCAATTCATTCCCGATGAATTAGGCCTGACACACTCTAAGCAATAGCAAGCAAGGCATGGTAAGATCACAACATGGCTTCAATCAACTACTACACATGCTAGTGGGTTTCAACTATTTACTGTGGAAAGACAGGTCATGCAGAGGAATGGGTTCAACTACCGCAGCATAAAGTAGCAGTTGAGATCGTTGTTGTTCTAATGCAATAACAGGGAGCAGGAGTGAGAGAGGGATTGTATCGGAATGAACAAGGGGGTTTGCTTGCCTGGTGAAACAACGTGCAGAGCACTGCTCCTCTGACAGGTACTCTGGATCGGTCTCCGGAGCTGGACCTATCGAGAAGAACGGTGCCGACAATCAAACACAAGCATATGCAACAATATGATGCATGATGTGGCATGAAGTTATGATGTTGTTTGAGCTAATGCAACTAGCATTTTAATTGGTTCAACTCCATTTGAACCAAGGGTTCAAATGCAACTCTTTAATAAGTATTATAAAATGCCATATATGTGTTTTCATATAAACAGTAGGTTTAACTTCATTTGTCATGCATGAAAATGGTACATATGGATAGATTGAATTTTTCTGATAATTTTTCATATATAAATTATTTCATTCTGAGCTACGGTTGAATTTCTGTGATTTTTTGAAGTTTAAGCCAAATTCTGAATTAAATAAATCATTTAAGATTTATTTAAATAAACAGAACTGGATTACTGCGTCAGCATGACACAGGCATGACATCAGCAGGTCAAAGGGGCTGGTCCAGAGTCAAACCTGACAGTGGGGTCCACTGGTCAGTGACTCATTAACTGAGTTAATTAACTCTAAATTAATCCTAACAGAAATAATTAGCAGGGCTGGGCCCACATGTCAGTGGCTAAACTAATTAACAAAACTTAATTAATTTAACTAATTAGTCAACTAACTAAAAGGGTGGGGCCCACCTGTCATTGACACAGGGGTCAAAACACACCGGTCAGCGGTCAATCCCACCGGCGGCTCGACGCCGGCGACCACAGACACGGCGGAGGGGCACGGAAATGCCGCTCCGGCGGTCAAATGGGCAGCGGAGACCACGGGCGAGCTGCTGGAGCTCGTCCGCGTCCATTCCCGCAAGCAGCAGCAGCTGGGACGGCCGGAGCTCGCCGGAAACAAGCTCGCGGCGGCGCCGGAGTTCGGTCGAGCTCGGGCACGAGGCTGTGGTGGCCTAGGCGGGGCAGCGCTAGCAGCGCGATGCGGGGAGCGTGTTGGTCGCACGCCCGGGACCAAAAGGTCACCGGAGCACCACCGACGACGGGCGCGGGCGGCGGCGCGTGCGGGTGATCGTGGAGCGGCAGCTACGGCCTGCGAGGGGAAGAACGGAGAGGGGGAGCCGGGACAGAAGCGTACGGCGATCGCAGCGATGCAGACGGAGGACTCGGAGGAGGGCCGAAGCAAGCAGGGCGGTGGAGGGGATCTCCGGCGGCCGGCGATGAAGAAGAGGTCGGGGTCGAGGCCTCAGGGCGTCCGGCGATGTGTGACTCGTCGAGGAGGTCGGGGGTGATGTGGCGGAGCTCTTGGGCACCTTGGCTGGGCGAGGGGTGGCCTGTGGCCACGGCAGCGGCGATCGACGGCGATGGCGGCGTTCGGGACCGGGCTCGAGAGGGAGACAGAAGAGAGGGGAGGCGTCCAGAAGAGTGCGGGAGGGTCGGGGAGGCTGCGTGGCTGCTCCAGAAGCGGCTAGGCGGCGAGGGGAGGTGAAGCAGGCAGGTGGCGTGGCGCTCCGGCCGTGCGCGCGCGCCGGCCACACGCTCGGCCTCCTGTCGTCGCCAGGAGGACGACGACTGGCAGCTGGGCCGGCCCAGTGCCAGGCCAGCAAGTGGCCCAGGTAAGGCTCTAACCTTTTTATTTCCTTTTCTGTTTTCTATTTTTTTCTGACATTTGTTTTGATTTAATATCTAAATTAAATCAATTATTTTCTTCTGACATATTTATTTTGCAGGGACCTAGAAATTAACCCAAGCCCCTAAAAATAAACAACCAGAATTTTGGACATATATAAAATATATAATATATATATATCCAATGCAAATAACTATTGCATTAATTCCAAATGCCCAAAATAAATACTTATGAGCTCCTAATAATATTGGCTTGATTTTTATCTCTGACCAATATTTTTAGAGGGCCACATGAACATTTTCTTGGACCTTTTTGGAGCAACTTTTATTTGGGTCATTTTCAAAAGGGTTTCTGAGGGTTTCACAAGTCCTCATTTCAATTTCATTTGAAAATTAACTATGATGCAAACCACTGAACTAACCTAGTGCATACCAGAGCTAGGGTTGTGACAACAGGGTTCATACTTTCACTAGCGCAAGTTCTCTCAACGATGATAACATAATTGGATCATATAAAAATCCCTCAACATGCAACAAAGAGTCACTCTAAAGTCACTAATAGCGGAGAACAAACAAAGAGATTATTGTAGGGTACGAAACCACCTCAAAGTTATTCTTTTTGATCGATCTATTAGGCTATTCCTATAAGTGTCACAAACAGCCCTAGAGTTCGTACTAAAATAACAACTTCAGACACACATCAACCAAAAACCTAATGTCACCTAGATACTCCATTGTCACCACAAGTATCCGCGGGTTTGATTATACGACATGCATCACACAATCTCAGATTCATCTATTCAAACCAACACAAAGAACTTCAAAGAGTGTCCAAAGTTTCTACCAGAGAGTCAAGATGAAAACGTGTGCCAACCCCTATGCATAAGTTCACAAGGTCACTGAACCCGCAAGTTGATCACCAAAATATACATCAAGTGGATCACGTGAATATCCCATTGTCACCACAGATAAGCACATGCAAGACACACATCAAGTGTTCTCGAATCCTTAAAGACTCAATCTGATAAGATAACTTCAAAGGGAAAACTCAATCCATTACAAGAAGGTAGAGGGGGAGAAACATCATAAGATCCAACTATAATAGCAAAGCTCGCAGTACATCAAGATCGTGCCAAATCAAGAACACGAGAGAGAGAGAGAGAGATCAAACACATAGCTACTGGTACATACCCTCAGCCCCGAGGGTAAACTACTCCCTCCTCGCCATGGAGACCACCGGGATGATGAAGATGGCCACCGGTGATGGTTTCCCCCACCAGTAGGATGCCGTAATAGGATCCCGATTGTTTTTTCGTGGCTACAGAGGCTTGCGGCGGCGGAACTCCCGATCTAGGTTTCTTTTTGGGGGTTACTGTATTTATAGGAATTTTTGGCGTCGAGAACAAGTCAGGGTGGTCCACGAGTCAACCACAAGGTAGGGGGCACGCCCCCACCCTTGTGGATGACTCGTGGCTCTTCTGGCCCAACTCTTTTGCTTCAGAGGCTTCTTCTGGTCCATAAAAATTCACCGTAAATTTTCAGGTTAATTGGACTCCGTTTGATATTCCTTTTCTACGAAACTAAAAAACAAGGAAAAAACATAAACTGGCACTTAGCTCTAGGTTAATAGGTTAGTCCCAAAAATCATATAAAATAGCATGAAAATTCTTATAAAACATCCAAGATAGATAATATAATAGCATGGAACAATAAAAAAATTATAGATACGTTGGAGACGTATCAAGTATCCCCAAGCTTAATTCGTGCTCGTTCTCGAGTAGGTAAATGATAAAAACAGAATTTTTGATGTGGAATGCTACCTAACATATTTATCAATGTAATTTTTCTTTATTGTGGCATGAATATTCAGATCCATAAGATTCAAAACAAGAGTTTATCAATATCAAAACAATAATACTTCAAGTATACTAAAAAGCAAATTATGAAGCTTCCAAAATAACATGGCTAAAGAAAGTTATCCCTACAAATCATATAGTCTTGTTATGCTCCCTCTTCTCAACACAAAGTATAAATCATGCCACCCCGGTGTCAGCCAAGCAATTGTATTCATACTTTAACATTCTTAAACCTTTTCAACTCTTCACGCAATACATGAGCGTGGGCCATGGACATAGCACTATGGGTGGAATAGAAGGCGGTAATAGACAAAAGGAGGGAGGAAGTCTCACATCAACTAGGTAAATAAATGGACTATGGAGATGTCCATCAATCGATATAAATGTGAGCGAGTAGAGATTGCCATGTAACAAATGCACTATAGCTATAAGTGTATGAAAGCTCAAAAGAGAACTAGTGGGTGTGCATCAACTTGCTTGCTCATGAAGACCTGGGGCATTTTAGGAAGCCCATCGTTGGAATATACAATCCAAGTTCAATAATGAAAAATTCCCACTAGTATATGAAAGTGACAACATAGGAGACTCTCTATCATGAAGAACATGGTGCTACTTTGAAGCACAAGTGTGGAAAAGGATAGTAACATTGTCCCTTCTATCTTTTTTTCTCATTTTTTGGCCCCCATCTTTTTTTGGAGACCCTTTTCTCTCTATTTCTAAGAGACTCTTTTGGCCTCTTTATTTATAACCTCACATGGGACAATGTTCTAATAATGATGATCATCACACTTTTATTTACTTACAACTCGATATTACAACTCGATACTAGAACAAAGATATGACTCTATATGAATGCCTCCGGCGGTGTACCGGGATGTGCAATGATCAAGAGTGACATGTATATAAAAATATGAACGGTGACTTTGCCACAAATATTGTGTCAACTACATGATCATGCAAAGCAATATGACAATGATGATGCGTGTCATAATAAACGGAACGGGGGAGTTACATGGCAATATATCTCGGAATGGCTATGGAAATGCCATGATAGGTAGGTATGGTGGTTGTTTTGAGGAAGGTTATAAGCTGGTTTAATGCACCGGCGAAATTTGCGCGGTACTAGAGTGGCTAGCAAGGTGGAAGGGTGAGAGTGCGTATAATCCATGGACTCAACATTAGTCATAAAGAACTCACATACTTATTGTGAAAAATTTATTAGCCCTCGAATCAAAGTACTACTACACATGCTCCTAGGGGGAGGTTGGTAGGAGTTAACCATCGCGCGCCCCGACCTTCACGCAAAGATGAACAATCAAGACACAATGCACTTCAATTTAGTTACATAATTAGGAGACCATACGTGCATGCTACGGGAATCGCAAACCTTAACACAATTATTTATTTTACTTCACCAATTACCACTAGCATGACTCTAATATTACCATCTTAATATCTCAAAACAATTGACAGGAATCAAACGTCTCCTAGATTCAATGCTCTAAAGTTTTTATTATACCCTCTTTGGATGCCTATCATATTAGGACTAAATTCATAACCCAATCAAATTACCATGCTATTTAAAAGACTCTCAAAATAATATAAGTGAATCGTGAGAGTTCATCAATTTCTATAAAATAAAACCACCGCCATGCTCTGAAAAGATATAAGTGAAGCACTAGAGCAACTGACAAACTACTCCGAAAAGATATAAGTGAAGATCAATGAGTAGTCAAATAATTAACTAGCTATGGGAAGACCCTCTCTCGTTTAAGAATTTTAGATCTTAAGTACTTTATTCAAACATCAAGCAAAGCAAAACAAAACAAAACAAAATGACATTGCAAGGATAGCACATAACATGTGAAGAAGCAAAAACTTAGGCTCAACCGATACTAACCGAGAGTTGTTGATGAATAAAGGTGGGATGCCTATCGGGGCATCCCCAAGCTTAGATGCTTGAGACTTCTTGAAATATTAAATAGGGATTCCTTGGGAATCCCCAAGCTTGAATTTTTTTGTCTCCTTAATTCCTCTCATGTCGCGGTTTTCCTAAATCTCAAAAACTTCATCCACACAAAACTCAACAAGAACTCGTGAGATAAGTTAGTATAAATCAACTCAAAACCTTATTATTCCATACTGTAGAAAATCACTAAAATTATAATTTAACATTGCATACTAAATGCCTCTGCATATTTAATACTCTTATCCTCAAATAGAATCATTAAACATGCAAACATATGCAAACAATGCAAACATAACAGCAATCTGTCTAAACAAGACAGTCTGTAAAGAGTGAAATTGTTCTCATATTTCCCTAGTTCTAAAAATTCTGAAAAATTACCAAGTCACAGAGAACTTATTCATGCTAACTTTGTAAAAATTTCAAGAATTTATCACGTTCTGATTATCTAGGAGAATTCAGACAATGATAGAAAACTTTCTGTTTTCGAACATCAACATATATACTTGCAAAATAAGCATGGTAAAGGCTATACTTGTCTTTTTTATTGAAACAAAAGTTACTAAAACTTATTTTTAATAACAGCAAGCATATCTAAACAAAATAAAATGCCGCTCCAAGCAAAATACATATCATGTGGTGAATAAAAATATAGCCTCAAGTAAATTTACCGGTAGACAAAGACGAAAGAGGGGATGCCCCGCTTAGATGCTTGGTTATCCTTGAATATTACCTTGGGATGCCTTGGGCATCCCCAAGCTTAGGATCTTGCCGCTCCTCATTCCATAGTCCATCAAACCTTTACCCAAAACTTGAAAACTTCACAACACAAAACTCAACAAAAAATCTTATGAGCTTCGTTAGTATAAGAAAGCAAATCACCACTTAGGTACTGTTGTGAACTCATTCTAAATTCATATCGGTGTTATATCTACTGTATTCCAACTTCTCCATGGTTCATACCCTCCAATACTACTTATGGATTCATCAAATAGACAAACAACACATGAAAAACAGAATCTGTTAAAAACAGAACAGTTTGTAGTAATCTGAAAACTTGGCATACTTCTGGAACTCTAAAAATTCTGAAAAATTAGGACAGTGTAGGCAATTTGTATATCAATCATGTCTAAAAATTTCAGCTAATTATCACGTTCTAGTGATTTATTGAATTTTCTGCACTGGACGCAAAACTTTCTGTTTTTGCACAAAATCAAGTCAACTATCAACCACACTATCCCAAAGGCTTTACTTGGCACTTTATTGAAACAAAAGCTACAAAACATGATTACTACAGTAGCTTAATTATGTGAACACACAAAAACAGTAGGTATAAATATTGGGTTGTCTCCTAACAAGCGCTTTTTTTAACACCTTTTTAGCTAGGCATGAAGATTTCAATGATGCCCACTTAAAGATAGGAATTGAAAAGCACCAAGAATCACATTGCAAGCACATTTAAGTCTAGCCCACTTCCTATTCATAGGGATTTTATGAGAAAACAATTTAGGGGAACAAGAATCAACTAGCATAGGAATGCAAAACAAGCATGACTTCAATACTTTCAACGCATAGAGAGGAAACTTGATATTATTGCAATACTTAAAAGCATATGTTCCTCTCTCATAATAATTTTCAGTAGCATTATGAATGAATTCAACAATATAACCATCACATAAAGCATTCTTTTCATGATCCATAAGCATAGAAATTTTATTACTCTCCACATAAGCAAATTTATTCTCATGAATAGTAGTGGGAGCAAACTCAACAAAATAATTAGCATGTGACATTTGATTGACATAATCAATTTGAGCATTAAAATCATGATGACAAGTTTCATGGTTACCATTATTCTTTATAGCATACATGTCATCACAATAATCATCATAAATAGGAGGCATGCTTTCATCATAATAAATTTGCTCATCAAAACTTGGGGGACTAAAAATATCATCTTCATCAAACATAGCATCCCCAAGCTTGTGGCTTTGCATATCATTAGCATCATGGATATTCAAAGAATTCATACTAACAACATTGCAATCATGCTCATCATTCAAAAATTTAGTGCCAAACATTTTATTGACTTATTCTTCTAACACTTTGGCACAATTTTCCTTTCCATCATTTTCACGAAAGACATTAAAAAGATGAACCATATGAGGTAACCTCAATTCCATTTTTTTCTTGCTTTATTTTATGAACCAAACTAGTGAATAAATAAGAAACAAAAAGATTCAATTGCAAGATCTACGGATATACCTTCAAGCACTCACCTCCCCGGCAACGGCGCCAGAAAAGAGCTTCGTTGATGGGATGTGAGTGCCGCTTACCTAGCCTCCCCGGCAACGGCGCGAGAAAATATCTTGATGTCTACTACACAACCTTCTTCTTGTAGACTCGTGTTGGGCCTCTAAGCATAGAGTTTTGCAGGATAGTAGCAATTTTCCCTCAAGTGGATGACCTAAGGTTTATCAATCCGTGGGAGGCGTAGGATGAAGATGGTCTCTCTCAAACAACCATACAACCAAATAATAAAGAGTCTCTTGTGTCCCCAACACACCCAGTACAATGGTAAATTGTATAGGTGCACTAGTTCACCGAAGAGATGGTGATACAAGTGTAATATGGATGGTAGATATAGGTTTTTTTAATATGAAAATATAAAAACAGCAAGGTAACTAATGATAAAAGTGAGCACAAACAGTATTGCAATGCTTAGAAACAAGGCCTAGGGTTCATACTTTCACTAGTGCAAGTTCTCTCAACAATTATAACATAATTGTTTCATATAAAAATCCCTCAACATGCAACAAAGAGTCACTCCAAAGTCACTAATAGCGGAGAACAAACGAAGAGATTATTGTAGGGTACGAAACCACCTCAAAGTTATTCTTTCTGATCGATCTATTGGGCTATTACTATAAGTGTCACAAATAGCCCTAGAGTTCGTACTAAAATAACACCTTAAGACACACATCAACCAAAATCCTAATGTCACCTAGATACTCCATTTCCACCACAAGTATCCGCGGGTTTGATTATATGACATGCATCACACAATCTCATATTCTTCTATTCAAACCAACACAAAGAACTTCAAAGAGTGCCCAAAGTTCTACCGGAGAGTCAAGATGAAAACATGTGCCAACCCCTATGCATAAGTTCACAAGGTCACCGACTCCGCAAGTTGATCACCAAAACATACATCAAGTGGATCACGTGAATATCCCGTTGTCACCAAAGATAAGCACATGCAAGACATACATCAATTGTTCTCAAATCCTTAAAGACTCAATCCGATAAGATAACTTCAAAGGGAACACTCAACCCATTACAATAAGGTAGAGGGGGAGAAACACCATAAGATCCAACTATAATAGCAAAGCTCATAGTACATCAAGATCGTGCCAAATCAAGAACACG
>LR738716.1:175671768-175681841 GCA_902687465.1 Secale cereale | reverse complement strand
TTATAGATACAACAGAGACGTATCACTTTCCCATAGCAGTGATACGTCCATTTTGCATCATGTTTTCTTGCTGTTATTTATGTTGTTATTATGCATAATAATGCTTTTGGAGTAATTCTAATGCATTCTCTCTCATTATTTGCAAGGTATACACCAAGAGGGAGAATTCCGGCAGCTGGAAATCTGGACCTGAAAAAGCTACATCAGGCCACCTATTCTGCACAACTCCAAACAAGCTGAAACTTCACAGAGATTTTTTATGGAAGATATGAAGAATAACGGAGCTGATAACCACCAAAGGGGGCCCACCAGGTGGGCACAACCCACCTGGGTGCGCTAGCCCCCCCCAGGCGCGCCCTGGTGGGTTGTTCTCACCCAGATCCACTTCCGGTGCCCATCTTCTGGTATATAAGCCTCTCTGACCTAGAAAAATAAATAAGGAGAGGACTTTCGAGAGGGAGCACCGCCGTCTCGAGGCGGAACTTGGGCAGGAGCCCTTTTGCCCTCTAGCGGAGCGATTCCGCCAGGGGAACTTCCCTCCCGGAGGGGGAAATCATCATCATCACCAACAACTCTCCCTTCTTTGCGAGGGCTATCTTCATTAACATCTTCAACAACACCATCTCATCTCAAACCCTAGTTCATCTCTTGTGTTCAATCTTGTTACCGGAACTATTTTGGTGCTTGTGGGTGACTAGTAGTGTTGATTACATCTTGTAGCTGATTACTATATGGCATATTTGGTGGAGTATTATATGTTTAGATCCATTATGCTATATATTACCCCTCTGATCTTGAGCATGTTTATCATTTGTGAGTAGTTACCTCTGTTCTTAAGGTCACGGGAGAAATCATGTTGCAAGTAATCATGTGAATTTGATATGTGTTCGATATTTTGATAGTATGTATGTTGTAATTCCCTTAGTGGTGTCATGTCAACGTCGACTACATGACACTTCACCATATTGGGCCTAAGGGAATGCATTGTGGAAATGTGGAGTAGTAAGTAGATGGTGGGTTGCAAGAGTGACAGAAGCTTAAACCCCAGTTTATGAACTATTCCATAAGGGACCGATTGGATCCAAAAGTTTAATGCTATGGTTAGAACTTATTCTTAGTACTTTTCTCATAGTTGCGGATGCTTGCGGGAGGGTTAATCATAAGTAGGAGGTTTGTTCAAGTAAGAACAACACCTAAGCACCGATCCACCCACATATCAAATTATCAAAGTAGCGAACACGAATTGAACCAACACGATGAAAGTGACTAGATGAAATTCCCGTGTACCCTTAAGAACACTTTGCTTATTATAAGAGACCATTCTGGCCTTTCCTTTGCCTCAAAAGGATTGAGCTATCTTGCTGCATACTTGCTACTATTATCGTTTGCTCGTTACAAAATTATCTTGCTATCAAACTACTCTGCTACTTACAATTTCAGCACTTGCAGACATTACCTTACCGGGAAACACTTGTCATTTCCTTCTGCTCCTCATTGGGTTCGACACTCTTACTTATCGATAAGAGCTACAATTGATCCCCTATACTTGTGGGTCATCAAGGCAATTTTCTGGTGCCGTTGCCGGGGAGTGAAGCGCTTCTCGTAAGTGGAAATTGGTAAGGAAACATTTATATAGTGTGCTGAAATTTATTGTCACTTGTTACTATGGAGAACAATCCTTTGACGGGTTTGTTCGGGGTATCTTCATCTCGACTGAAACTACAATTAGTTACCCCTCAACCCGCTGCACCCACTGAAAATATTGAATATGAAATCCCTTCGGGTATTGTAGAACAACTGCTAGCTAATCCTTATGCAAGAGATGGAACCGAACATCTTGATATGCACTTGATATATGTGGAACAAATTTGTGGATTGTTTAAGATTGCAGGTCTACCCGGAGACCAAGTTATGAAGAAGGTTTTTCCTTTATCTTTGAAGGAGAAAGCATTATCATGGTATAGGCTATGCGATGATATTGGATCTTGGAACTGGAACCGATTGAAAATGGAGTTTCACCAAAAAAAATATCCTATGCATCTAGTTCATCGTGATCGGAATTACATATATAATTTTTGGCCTCATGAAGGAGAAAGTATCGCTCAAGCTTGGGGGAGGCTTAAGTCAATGTTATATTCATGCCCCAATCATGAGCTCTCAAGAGAAATTATTATTCAGAATTTTTATGCTCGGCTTTCTCATAATGATCGATCCATACTCGATACTTGTGCTGGTTCTTTTATGAAGAAAACTATTGAATTCTGGTGGGATCTTTTGGAAAGAGTCAAACGCAACTCTGAAGATTGGGAACTCGAAGAAGGTAAAGAGTCAGGTATTAAGCTTAAGTATGATTGTGTTAAATCTTTTATGAATACCGATGCCTTTTCAAAGTTTAGCACTAAATATGGACTTGACTCTGAGATGGTAGCCTCCTTTTGTGAATCCTTTGCTACTCATGTTGATCTCCCTAAGGAGAAGTGGTTTAAATACCACCCACCTATTAAAGAAGAAATTAAAGAATCGGTACCAGTTAAAGAAGAAACTATACTTTATAATGTTGATCTAGTTGTTCCTACTGCTTACATTGAAAAACCACCTTTCCCTATTAGGATAAAGGACCGTGCTAAAGTTTCAACTATGGTAAACAAAAGTTATATTAGAACACCTAAACCTGATGAACAAATTAAAGTAGAGCCTAATATTGATATGGTCAAGGATCTTTTGGAAGAAAATGTAGATGGACATGTTATTTGCTTTAATGAAGAAGCTGCTAGAATTGCCAAACCTGATAAAAAGGACAAACATAGACCTGTTGTTGGCATGCCCGTTGTCTTGGTCAAAATAGGAGATCATTTTTACCATGGTTTATGTGACATAAGTGCTAGTGTGAGTGTTATCCCTTACTCCTTATACCAGGAAATTATGAATGACATAACACCTGCAGAAATAGAAGACATTGATGTCACTATTAAACTTGGTAATATAGATACTATATCACCAATTGGGATTGTTAGAGATGTTGAAGTCTTGTGTGGGAAAATAAAATACCCTACTAATTTTCTTGTTCTTGGTCCTTCCACAAGATGACTTCTGTCCCATTATCTTTGGTAGACCTTTCTTGAACACCGTTAATGCTAGAATAGATTGTAGGAAACACACTATCGGTGTTAGTTTTGGTGATGAATCTCATGAGTTTAAAATTTCCAAGTTTAATAGAAAGCTTCATGAGAAAGAATTACCTAGTAAAGATGAAATTGTTGGTCTTGCTTCTATTGTTGTACCTCCTACTGATCCTCTACAACAATATTTGCTAGACCATGAAAATGATTTACATATGCAGGAAAGAAATGAAATAGATGATATTTTCTTTGACCAACGTCCTCTTCTTAAACACAATCTACCTATTGAAACTCTAGGAGGTCCTCCTCCACCTAAAGGTGATCCTGTGTTTGAATTAAAACAATTGCCTGACACTTTGAAATATGCTTATCTTGATGAAAAGAAGATATATCATGTTATTATTAGTGCTAACCTTTCAGAACATGAAGAAGAAAGATTATTGAAAGTTCTAAGGAAGCATCGTGCTGCTATTGGATATACTCTTGATGAATTAAAGGGCATTAGTCCCACTCTATGTCAGCATAAGATTAATATGGAACCTGATGCTAAACCCGTTGTCGATCTTCAACGTCGGTTAAATCCAAAGATGAAAGAAGTGGTAAGAACGGAAATATTAAAACTTCTGGAAGCAGGTATAATCTATCCTATAGCTGATAGTAGATGGGTAAGTCTCGTTCATTGTGATCCTAAGAAAGGAGGTATTACTATTGTTCCTAATGATAAGAATGAACACATTCCACAAAGAATTGTTATAGGCTATAGAATGGTAATTGATTTTATAAAATTAAATAAAGCAACTAGAAAAGATTATTACCCTCTACCTTTTATTGATAAAATGCTAGAAAGATTATCAAAGCATACACACTTTTGCTTCCTTGATGGATACTCTGGATTTTCACAAATACCTGTTTCTCAACCTGATCAAGAAAAGACTACTTTTACTTATCCCTTTGGAACTTATGCTTATAGACGTATGCCTTTTGGTTTATGCAATGCACCTCCTACCTTTCAAAGATGTATGGCTGCAATATTCTTTGACTTTTGTGAAAATATTGTATAAGTTTTCATGGATGACTTCTCCGTTTATGGGAAGTCATTTGATGATTGTTTAAGAAATCTTAATCGAGTTTTGCAGAGATGTGAACAAACAAGTCTTGTCTTGAATTGGGAGAAATGCCACTTTACGGTTAATGAAGGTATTGTCTTGGGTCATAAGATTTCTGAAAAGGGTATTGAAGTGGACAAAGCTAAGGTTGACGCAATTGATAAAATGCCATGCCCTAAGGATATCAAAGGTATTCGTAGTTTCTTAGGTCATGCTAGTTTCTATAGGAGATTTATCAAAGACTTTTCCAAAATTTCTAGGCCTCTCACTAACCTTTTACAAAAGGATGTTCCTTTTGTTTTTGATGATGATTGCTTTGAGGCATTTGAAACACTAAAGAAAGCTTTAATTTCTGCACCTATAGTTCAACCACCTGATTGAACTTACCTTCTGAAATTATGTGTGATGCTAGTGATTATGCTGTTGGTTATTTTCTAGGACAAAGAGTTGATAAAAAACTAAATGTTATTCATTATGCTAGTAAAACTCTAGATAGTGCTCAAAGAATTATGCTACCACTGAAAAAGAATTATTAGCAGTTGTGTTTGCTTGTGACAAATTTAGATCTTACATTGTTGATTCAAAAGTAACTATTCACACATACCATGCTGCTATTAAATATCTTATGGAAAAGAAAGATGCTAAACCTAGACTTATACAGTGGGTTCTCTTGCTACTAGAATTTGACTTGTATATTATTGATAGAAAAGGAGCTGAGAACCCCGTAGTTGATAACTTGTCTAGACTTGAAAATGTGCTTGATGACCCTCTACCTATTGTTGATAGTTTTCCTGATGAGTGATACGCCCATTTTGCATCATGTTTTCTTGCTATTATTTACATTGTTTTTATGCATAATAATGCTTTTTGGAGTAATTCTAATGCCTTTTCTCTTATAATTTGCAAGGTATACACCAAGAGGGAGAATTCCGGCAGCTGGAAATCTGGACCTGGAAAAGCTACGTCAGGCCACCTATTCTGCACAATTCCAAACAAGCTGAAACTTCACGGAGGTTTTTCATGGATTATTTAAGAATTACTGGAGCCAATAAACACCATAGGGGGGCCACCAGGTGGGCACAACCCACCTGGGCATGCCAGGCCCCCCTGGTGCGCCCTGGTGGGTTGTGGCCTCTTCGGCCCACCTTCGGTGCCCATCTTCTGGTATATAAGTCATTTTGACCTAGAAAAAAAATCAAGAGAAGGCTTTCAGGACAGAACGCCGCCGTATCAAGGTGGAACTTGGGCAGGAGCACTTTTGCCCTCCAGCGGAGCGATTCCACCTGGGGAACTTCCCTCCCGGAGGGGGAAATCATCGTCATCATCATCACCAACCACTCTCCCATCTTGGGGAGGGCAATCTCCATCAACGTATTCACTAGAACCATCTCATCTCAAACCCTAGTTCATCTCTTGTGATCAATCTTGTTACCGGAACTATAGATTGTTGCTTGTGGGTGACTAGTAGCGTTGATTACATCTTGTAGTTGATTACTATATGGTTTATTTGGTGGAAGATTATATGTTCAGATCCATTATGCTATGTATTACCTCTCTGATCTTGAGCATGTTCATCACTTGTGAGTAGTTACCTTTGTTCTTGAGGTCACGGGAGAAATCATGTTGCAAGTAATCATGTGAATTTGATATGTGTTCGATACTTTGATAGTATGCATGTTGTGATTCCCTTATTGGTGTCATGTGAACGCCGACTACATGACACTTCACCATATTTGGGCTTAAGGGAATGCATTGTGGAGTAGTAATTAGATGGTGGGTTGCGAGAGTGACAGAAACTTAAACCCCAGTTTATGCACCCTTCCGTAAGGGACCGATTGGATCCAAAGGTTTAATGCTATGGTTAGAATTTATTCTTAATACTTTTCCAGTAGTTGTGGATGCTTGCGGGAGGGTTAATCATAAGTAGGAGGTTTGTTCAAGTAAGAACAACACCTAAGCACCGATCCACCCACATATCAAATTATCAAAGTAGCGAACACAAATTAAACCAACATGATGAAAGTGACTAGATGGAATCCCGTGTACCCTCAAGAACGCTTTGCTTATTATAAGAGACTGTTTTGGCATGTCCTTTGCCTCAAAAGGATTGGGCTATCTTGCCGCATACTTGTTACTATTATCGTTACTTGATCATTACAAAATTATCTTGCTATCTAACTACTCTGCTACTTACAGTTTTAGCACTTGCAGACATTACCTTACTGAGAAACACTTGCCATTTCCTTCCGCTCCTCGTTGGGTTCAACACTCTTACTTATCGAAAAGAGCTAAAATTGATCCCCTATACTTGTGGGTCAACAAGGAAATTTTCTGGCGCTGTTGCCGGGGAGTGAAGCGCTTCTGGTAAGTGGAAATTGGTAAGGAAACATTTATATAGTGTGCTAAAATTTGTTGTCACTTGTTACTATGGAAAACAATCCTTTGATGGGTTTGTTCGGGGTATCTTCACCTCGACCGGAACCACAATTAGTTACCCCTCAACCCGCTGGCCACTACACCTACTGAAAATTTTGAATACGAAATTCCTTCGGGTATGATTGAACAACTGCTAGCTAATCCTTATGCAGGAGATGGAACCGAACATCCTGATATGCACTTGATATATGTGGAACAAATTTGTGGATTGTTTAAGCTTGCAGGTTTACCCAGGGATGAAGTTACGAGAAAAGTTTTCCCTTTATCTTTGAAGGGAAAAGCATTGGCATGGTATAGGATATGCGATGATATTGGATCATGGAATTGAATCGTTTGAAATTGGATTCCACCAAAAAAAATATCCTATGCATCTAGTTCATCTATGATATCAGAATTATATATATAATTTTTGGCCTCGTGAAGGAGAAAGTATCGCTCTAGCTTGGGGGAGGCTTAAGTAAATGTTATATTCATGCCACAATTATGAGCTCTCAAGGGAAATTATTATCAAGAATTTTTATGCTCGGCTTTCTCATAATGATCGATCCATGCTTGATACTTCTTGTGTTGGTTCTTTTATGAAGAAGACAATTGAATTCCGGTGGGATCTTTTGGAAAGAATTAAACACAACTCTGTAGATTGGTAACTCGACGAAGGTAAAGAGTCAGGTATTAAACTTGAGTATGATTGTCTTAAATCTTTTATGGAAACCGATTCTTTTCAAAAGTTTAGCACTAAATATGGACTTGACTCTGAGATAGTAGCCTCCTTTTGTGAATCATTTGCTACTCATGTTGAACTCCCTAAAGAGAAGGTGTTCAAATATCACCCATCTATTAAAGAAGAAATTAAAGAACCGGTACCAGTTTAAGAAGAAACTATACTTTATCATGTTGATCCAGTTGTTTCTTCTGCTTATATTGAAAAACCACCTTTACCTGTTAGGATAAAGGAACACGCTAAAGTTTCAACTGTGGTTAACAAAAGTTATATTAGAACACCTAAACCAGATGAGCAAATTAAAGTAGAGCCTAATATTGCTATGGTAAAGGACATCCTGGAAGAAAATGTAGATGGGCATGTTATTTGCTTTAATGAAGAGGCTGCTAGAATTGCCAAACCTAATAAAAGGGATAAACATAGACCCGTTGTGGGTATGCCATTTATTCCAGTTAAAATAGGAGATCATTGCTACCATGGTTTATGTGACATAGGTACTAGTGTGAGTGCTATTCCCTACTCTTTATACCAAGAAATTATGAATGACATAGCACCTGCAGAAATAGAAGACATTGGTGTCACTATTAAACTTGCTAATAGAGATACTATATCACCAATTGGGATTGTTAGAGATGTTGAAGTCTTGTGCGGGAAAATAAAATAACAGACTGATTTCCTTATTCATGGTTCCCCACAAGATGATTTCTGTCCATTATCTTTGGTAGACCTTTCTTGAACACCGTTAATGCTCAAATAGATTGCCAGTAGCAAACTATCGATGTTAGTTTTGGTAAAATCTCATGAGTTTAATATTTCCAAGTTTAGTAGGAATCTTCATGAAAAAGAATTGGCTAGTAAGGATGAATTAATTGGTCTTCCTTCTATTGCTGTGCCACCCACTGATCCATTAGAGCAATATTTACTAGACCATGAAAATGATTTACATATGCATGAAAGAAATGAAATAGATAATTTTTCTTTGAACAACGTCCCCTACTTAAACACAATTTGCATATTGAAACTCTTGGAGGTCCTCCGCCACCTAAAGGTGATCCTGTGTCAGGCCCAAGATGCGATTCTATCCCGATCACGTGACACTTACGTGATTGGGACACAACCGCATTTTGGGCGCTTAGCAAGATGGATATCATTATATCATACCATTACATACATACATACATGGGGGATACAACAATACATACAAGTCACATAAATACAACAACATCAATACAAAGTATCCGACTATGGATACAAACATGAAAACAAAACGACATCCATCTGCTATCCGAGGCTGCCGACCCGGAACCAAACCCAAGACTGAAGAAGAAGAAGAAGAAAGAGCTCCAACAAAAGAACATCGCTCTCACGTCAAGTCATCGGAAATCTGCACCTGCAACTGCTGTTGTAGTATCTGTGAGCCACGAGGACTCAGCAATCCCATAACCATGGGTAACAAGACTAGCAAAGCTTAATGGGTAGAAAGAGGTAAAGTGGTGAGGTTGCAGCAGCGGCTAAGCAGAATATATGGTGGCTAACTTACGAGTACAAGAATAAGATGAGCATCTACGCAAACGGTCGCAAACTAGTAGTGATCGCTAAAGATCCTGAACTACCTACGAGTCAAACATAACCCCATCGTGTTCTCTTCTCAAAGTGAAAAGAGACAGTCACGGTTACTCACACAGTTGTGTGTTTTATTCGGATCCTCTGTCGAGTTTTCTACAACCGGACATTAACAAATTCCAATCTGCCACATAACAGCGGGCACGACATTCGAAAGATCATAACCCTGCAGGGGTGTCCCAACTTAGCCCATAACAAGCTCTCACGATCAGCTGAAGTAATAATAACTATTACCCCTTATCTTAGGGACATCCATCAGGCTCGGTATCCCGGTGCACAAGACATTTCGACAATGGTAAAACAAGTCCAGCAAGACCTCCCGGTGTGTCGACACCCTGATAGTAGCCGCGCGTATCTCGTCTCAGGCCACGACCGGATGGGCGATGCTACAAGTAAAACCAGCCCTCGGGTTTCCCCAAGGTAGCCCTGCAGGCTCCCCGTTTGGGACCAACACCATCAGCACTAGTGTGACGCCCGGGTAATCAAGCTACAGTAACCCTATGCTAATGATGCCACGTCACCTCGGTTACTGTTGATAAATTCGCGTTGGTTCGGAATCGATGCAAATTCAATTTCAAAACCAAGCCAAACAAGAAAAGTTTTCAAACAATGAAATCAAAATGTTCGGTCGTGCTAGATAATGCATAGGTGATTATGGTGGTGAAACCAAACTATTATGAAATGCTTAATTGCACTAAAGTGATTTAAATAGTAGCAAAACTAATTATTTAAAGGCCTTTACTAATTAAAAAAATATCAAACTAAATCATTTGCAGACTAGACTTTTTGGTGACAGTCATTTGCAGACTAGACTTTTTGGTGACAGTGGACTAAATTGAAATACTATATTAGATGCTAAGTATATATTTTACAAAAACTAAAATAATGCGAACACAGATAAATATAATAAAAGAAAAGAAGAACAAACAGAAATGAAGGGGAAGAAAACCTGCCCTCCCCCATGGACCAATTGGCCCAGCTGCACGAGCGCGGCCCATCAACAGGCCCAGGTGCCCCCCGTGTAGCCCACCTAACCCCCACTCATCCCTAACCTCTCTCTCTCCCCCG
>LR738716.1:175624870-175642504 GCA_902687465.1 Secale cereale | reverse complement strand
GCTTGCTGGTGATCTACTGATCCTAATGGCGTGCTCAGCCACGAGGCACGGTGCATGTGGCCACGGCGGCGAGTTGGCCGGCGGCGGTGATCTTCGGTCAGCAAGGGGGCGGCGGCTACAAGGCATAATCGAGCCCATGGAGAGAGGGGTTCGAAGCGTGAGCTCACAGCGGTCGCAGAGGGCGTCGAGGCGAGCTCGGGGAAGGTCGGACGGCGGCGTACGGGCGGCGGCGATCTCCGGTGCCGAAGGTTGAAGACGACGGCGGGGAGGGCATTGCGGGGCTTCTGGCGTCGTGTGCGTCGGTGGGGAGCTTCGGGGCGATGCGGCGGAGCTAATGGTGCGTCGGGGAGGCGAGGGACTGGCGTAGGGCGCGGTGGCAGCGATCGACGGCGACGAGCTCGCTCGGTGGAGCTCGGCGGAGGGGAGAGAGGAGGGGGAAAGACACAGGGGAGAGGGGAAACGGTCGAGGGGTCTGCGTGGCGTCGTCCAGGTCCATCCAGAGGGTCGAAGTGCCAGCCAAGCAGGCAGGAGGTGGCCGGCGCGTCGGCGGCGCTCGCCACCGAGCTGCTTCGTGCGCTGGCACGGCGAAGAATACGGGGATGCCCCTGGTGGGCTGGGCCGTCTGGGCCAGCAGGTAAGTGGGCTCAGGTAAGTCTGCTTCTTCCTATTTTTTTCTATTTACTTTCTGTTTCATTTCTTTTGCAACTTTGTTGAATTAAATAAAATGCCAGAACATTTTTATAACTCATAAAACTAGTCATGCCCACTGTATATATTATAAACAGTATGGAACATTATAGTTTATGATTATTTGAGCATTTAAAATATTTTATAGCATTTAAATGCCCAAATTCAAATAACATATGATTTAATCTAGAGCCCTTAGATGTCCTAGAAAATTGTGCACCATTTTTAGCAGAGGTTTAAGACCAAGGCAGAAATGATGAACATTTTTGAAGGGCATTTTGGGTACATTGGAGAAGATTTTATCAAACCCTAGTTGTTAGAAGAGGGGTGCTAGGGTTTTTGTCATTCCCATTTCAGGTTTCTTTGATAAGTAAACATGATGCACACTCTAGCTAGCCCTAATGCAAGTGCTTAACTAGGGATGTGACACACATCTCATTGCTGACCCAAAGATCTATGGGGACCTATCTCCTTATGGTCGAACTACTGATGACGAGGAGGATGATCACTTGATGAGGATTGATGATTCAAGTCTGGAGGAGGAGGATGTCCCTCTCCCTCAACCAGGGGATATGCACGTGAAGTTCAAGAAGTCCAGCCTCCCAAAAAGGGCTAACCGATCTAACAACCGATCCATTCCTCTTCGTTTTAAGCAGAAAAGTGAAGGGGATTTATATGACAAGATCTTGAAGCTCGAGTTGGAAGTCGATGATTTAAAGGAGGAGATTGCTCTCCTTCACTATAATATGAAAAATTTGAAGGCACAATTATCACCACCATCATCTTCTTCATCACCAAAAGAGAACTGAGTATCAGGTATGGGCACTCCCCTTGGCTTTCGCCAAGCTTGGGGAAGGTGCCCCGGTATTGTATCATCCTTACTATCCTTTTGCATTTACTTATCTTAGTTTGATCTTTTGCTTTAGAATAAATGAAAGTTAGTTCGATCATTTCCCATTGCGTTTGCTTAGTGATTTATCTATGTAATCGTGTGCGAGATATATAATAAAGTTTAGTTTTGAGTTTTACTTTCTTTACTTTCTTGTTGCAATAAAAAGAAAAAGTTATAGTTGTATGAATAAAAAGAAAGGAAATAAATTAAGATGAACATATGCTAATCTTATGGTAGGTGATTGCACCACATAAGGAAAAGTATAAGTAGCAAATTTTATTAGAGATTGACAAACGTAGCATTGGTCAATGATGCAACTCATGAAAGAATTAATAAGGGAAGAGAAGATAAACATATAAATATACTATCCTAGAAATCTTTTGTGATTGTGAGCCCCGATCAAAATATTACATGCCAAAATTGTTGACGTTGGACAAGGAAGACAACTTAATGATTTATGTTTGTTCATATTCACATAGAAGTCATATTATCATAGATCTTTAACATGTGGTGCTTGCCCAATATCTTTTCTAGCCAAAAATTCCGCACTAAGTAGAGATACTACTTGTGCATCCAAAAACCTTTAAACCCAAACCTTTTTTGAGAGCCCACCATACCTACCTATGGACTGAGTAAGATCCTTCAAGTAAGTTGTCATCGGTGCAATAAGGCAATAAAATTGCTTCTAAATATGTGAGATCATTTAGTGTAAGAGAAAATTGAGCATTGTACGAACTTGGATGACAAAGAATAAAAGCGACAGACTGCATAATAAAGGTTGTCATCTTAAGGGGCAATATAACGTGACGTTCTTTTGCACTAAGGGATTGAGCATACAAACAAATAAGCGCATGGCAACCTCCGCTCCCCTCTGCGAAGGGCCTATCTTTTACTTTTATGCAAAGAGTCAAAGTTTTCCTTCTTTCCTCTTTTATTTTTATCTTTTGGCAAGCATCATGTGGTGAGGAAAGATCTAGGCACATATGTCCAGTTGAATATGGGTGACATGAGTTATTATTGTTGACATCACCCTTGAGGTGAGTATATTGGGAGGTGAAACTATAAGCCCCTATCTTTCTATGTGTCCGGTTGAAACGTTTTGCTCATGTGTATGCGGTGAGTGTTAGCAATCATAAAGGACTATATGATGGCTGAGTATGTGGACTTTCCTAAAGGCTCCGATACATGACCCTTCCTGAAAAGATGATGAATTGTAGTTGCAAAAGTTGACTGAAAACATAGCTTGTTGGTTTCTAATAGACTTTATGCTTTATACTTTAGTTGTGTGCTGAACTGTCACTTATTCATGAGAAGTTTACGATACATGTTCTATGATAAAAGTCTTATGTTTAACGCTGTTGCTGTTATAATAATCAACATGATGCTTCTATGTCCGTATTTTATTTTTATCGACACCTCTTTCTCAAAGCATGTGGACATGTTTTTCGTTTTCGGTTTTCGCTTGAGAACAAGCGAGGTCTAAGCTTGGGGAGTTGATACGTCCATTTTGCATCATGTTTTCTTGCTGTTATTTACATTGTTTTTATGCATAATAATGCTTTTTGGAGTAATTCAAATGCCTTTTCTCTTATAATTTGCAAGGTATACACCAAGAGGGAGAATTCCGGCAGCTGGAAATCTGGACATGGAAAAGCTACGTCAGGCCACCTATTATGCACAACTCCAAACAAGATGAAACTTCACAGAGATTTTTATGGATTATTTAAGAATTACTGGAGCCAATAAACACCAGAGGGGGGCCACCAAGTGGGTACAACCCACCTGGGCGCGCCAGCCCCCCTGGCACGCCCTGGTGGGTTGTGGCCTGCTCGGCCCACCTCTGGTGCCCATGTTTTGGTATATAAGTCATTTTAAACTAGAAAAAAATCAAGAGAAGGCTTTCGGGACGGAACGCCGCCGTATCGAGGCGGAACTTGGGCAGGAGCACTTTTGCCCTCTGGCGGAGCGATTCCGCTCGGGGAACTTCCTTCCCGAAGGGGGAAATCATCATCATCATCACCACCAACCACTCTCCCATCTCGGGGAGGGCAATCTTGATGTCTACTATGCAACTTTATTCTTGTAGACACGTCTTGGGCCTCCAAGCGCAGAGATTTGTAGGACAGTAGCAATTTTCCCTCAAGTGGATGACCTAAGGTTTATCAATCCGTAGGAGGTGTAGGATAAAGATGGTATCTCTCAAGCAACCCTGCAATCAAATAATAAAAAGTCTCTTTGTGTCCCCAACTGCTACCTCTTGAGCTTGCGTTGTATTCCCTCCAAGATGAAAGGGAGATGCAGCACAGTAGCGTAAGTATTTCCCTCAGTTTTTTAGAACCAAGGTATCAATCCAGTAGGAGACCACGCGTGAGTCCCTCACACCTGCACAAACAAATAAGAACTTCGCAGCCAATGCGATAAGGGGTTGTCAATCCCTTTACTGTCACTTACGAAAGTGAGATCTGATAGAGATGATAATTATATTTTTGGTATTTTTAGTTTAATAAAACAACAAATAAAAGCAAGAAAAGTAAAGTTGATGTAGATTGATATGTTGAGAATAGACCCAGGGGCCATAGTTTTCTATAGTGCCTTCTCTAATGATAGCGGTATTCTATGGCGGGTAAACAAATTACTGTCGAGCAATTGATAGAAAAGCGACTAATTATGAGACTATCTAGGCATGAACATTGTATATAGGCATCACGTCCGAGACAAGTAGACCGAAACGATTCTGCATCTACTACTATTACTCCACACATCGACCGCTATCCAGCATGCATCTAGTGTATTGAGTTCATACGAACAGAGTAACGCCTTAAGAAAGATGACATGGTGTAGAGGGATAAACTCAAGCAATATGATGAAAACCCCATCTTTTTATCCTCGATGGCAACAATACAATACGTGCCTTGCTGCCCCTACTGTCACTGGGAAAGGACACCGCAAGGTTGAACCCAAAGCAAAACACTTCTCCCATTGCAAGAACTACAGATCTAGTAGGCCAAACCAAACCAATAATTCAAAGAGACTTGCAAGGATATTATGAGCACACATAAAAAGTGCAGAGAAGAACCAAATATCTTTCATAGATAACCTTGATCATAAACTCACAATTCATCGGATCTCGACAAACACACCGCAAAAAGAGATTACATCGAATAGATCTCCTCGAAGACCGAGGAGAACTTTGTATTGAGATCCAGAGAGAGAGAAGAAGCCATCTAGATACTAGCTATGGACCCGAAGGTCTGAGGTAAACTACTCACAACTCATGGTGAGGGCGATGATGATGATGATGAAGGCCTCCATGATGGACCCCCCTCCCGGAACAGGCTCCAAGATGTGATCTCCACGGGAACAGAAGCTACGGCGGTGGAATTAGGGTTTTCTCTCTACGTATGGAGTTTCTGGGGTACGTAGGTATATATAGGAAGAAGGAGGGCACCGGGGGCCGTGTGGGCCAGCCTCGAGGCAGGGGGCGTGCCCCCCACCCTCGAGGGCTGGCCCTTTAACCCTTGACTTGGTCCTGACGTTTCCCGAGCGTGATTTCCTCCAAAAATATCTCTCGCGAAGGTTTCATTCCGTTTGGACTCCGTTTGATATTCCTTTTCTGCAAAACCCCGAAACAGGCAAAAACAACAATCTGGACTGGGCCTTTGGGTTAGTAGGTTAGTCCCAAAAATGATATAAAAGTGAATGATAAAGCCCATTAAACATCCAAGACTTCATAAATAATAGCATGGAACAATCAAAAATTATAGATACATTGGAGACGCATCAAGCATCCCCAAGCTTAATTCCTGCTCGTCCTCGAGTAGGTAAATGATAAAGAAAGAATTTTTGAAGTGGAATGCTAACCAATATAGTTTTTCAATGTAATTCTCTTAATTGTGGCATGAATGTTTAGATCTGAAAGATTCAAGATAAAATACTATATTGACATAAGAAATAACAATACTTCAAGCAATACTAACAAAGCAATCATGTCTTCTCAAAATACCATGGCTAAAGAAAGTTATCCCTACAAAATCATATAGTCTGGCTATGCTCCCTCTTCATCACACAAAATATTCATATCATGCACAAACCCGATTTCAGCCAAGCATTTGTTTTCATACTCTATTTTTTTCAAACCTTCAACTTTCACGCAATACATGAGCGTGAGCCATGGATATAACACTATGGGTGGAATAGAGGTGGTTGTGGAGAAGACAAAAGAGAGGAAGATAGTCTCACATCGACTAGGCGTATCAACGGGCTATGGAGATGCCCATTAATAGATATCAATGTGAGTGAGTAGGGATTGCCATGCAACGGATGCACTAGAGCTAAATATGAATGAAAGCTCAACAAAAGAAACTAGTGGGTGTGCATTCAAATTGCTTGCTCATGAAGACCTAGGGCATTTGAGGAAGCCCATCATTGGAATATACAAGCCAAGTTCTATAATGAAAATTCCCACTAGTATATGAAAGTGACTAAACATGAGACTCTCTATCATGAAGAACATGGTGCTACTTTGAAGCACAAGTGTGGAAAAAGATAGTAGCAATTGTCCCTTCTCTCTTTTCTCTCATTTTCTTTGGTGGGCTTTTCTCTTTTTTTATTAGCCCCTCTCTATATTTTTTTGGGCCTTATTTTTTTATTGGCCTTTCCTCACACGGGACAATGCTCTAATAATGATGATCATCACACTTTTTGTTACAACTGGAAATTACAACTCGATACTACAACAAGTATGACTCTACATGAATGCCTCCGGCGGTGTACCGGGATGAGCAATGAATCAAGAGCGACATATATGAAAAATTATGCATGGTGGCTTTGCCACAACTACGATGTCAACTACATGATCATGCATGGCACTATGACAATATGATGTGTGTCATATGAACGGACGGTGGAAAGTTGCATGGCAATATATCTCAGAATGGCTATGGAAATGCCATGATAGGTAGGTATGGCGGCTGTTTTGAGGAACAATATGGTGGCTGTTTTGAGGAAGGATATATAGTGGGTTTGTGTTACCGGCGAAAGTTGCGCGGTACAAGAGAGGCTAGCAATGGTGGAAGGGCGAGAGTGCGTATAATCCATGGACTCAACATTAGTCATAAGAACTCATATACTTATTGCAAAAATCTACGAGTCATAAAAAAAAAGCAATCAACGCATGCTCCTAGGGGGGAGGTTGGTAGGAGTTAATCATCGCGCGCCCCCGACCTCCACACAAAGGTTGGCACTCTACAAATACCTCATGCTCTAACTTCGTCACATAGCGGTTCACCATACGTGCATGATACGGTAATAACTAACCTTAACACAAGTATTCTCAATTTCATAATAAATCCACTAGCATGACTCTAATATCACTATCCTCATGTCTCAAAAGAATTATCAAGCATCCAACATCTCATTCTATTCAATGCACTTGGTGTGAAATTTTTACTACATTGACATTGGATGTTTATCATGTGAAGACTAGTTTCTTTAGCCTAAACACATTACCATGCTGTTTTAATGGACTCTCAAATAGATATAAGTGAATCATGAGAGTTCAACAATTTCTACAAAATATTACCACCACCATGCTCTAAAAGATATAAGTGAAGCACTACAGCAAAAACTATTCAACTCAAAAGATATAAGTGAAGCAGATAGAGTGTTCTAATAATTTCTAGGCCATATTTAGCTCTCTCAAATAGGTGTGTCCAGCAAGGATGATTGTGGCAAACTAACAAGCAAAGACTCAAATTATACAAGACGCTCCAAGCAAAACTCATAGCATGTTGCGAATAAAAATATAGCTCCAAGTAGAGTTACCTATGGATGAAGACGAAAGAGGGGTTGCCTTCCCGGGTCATCCCCAAGCTCAGGCTTTTTATTATCTTGATTTTACTTGGGGTGCCATGGGCATCCCCAAGCTTAGGCCTTTGCTACTCCTTGTTCCATAGTCCATCAAAGCAATACTCAAAACTTGAAAACTTCACAACACAAAACTTAGACAAAAATTCTCGTGAGCTCCGTTAGTAAGAGAAAGCAAACCACCACTCAAAGGTACAGAAAGTAATTCATTATTTGTTCATATTGGTGTTAAACCTACTGACTCCAAGTTCTCTATGGTTCATATCCTCCAATATTACTCATAGATGCATCAGAATAAGCAAACAACACACGAAAAACAGAATCTGTCAAAAACAGAACAGTCTGTAGTAATATGCAGGGCTCGCCTACTTCTGGAACTCCAAAAAATTCAAACTAAATTGGTAAATTTGCGCAATTTATCTACCAATCATCAGAAAAAAGAATCAACTAAAAAGAACGCTCCAGTAAAATCTGAAGTCTACTTTAGCCAGTGCTAACGATTCTGTTTTTCACAGCAAGATCAAATAAACTTCACACAAGTCTTACCAAAGGTTCTACTTGGCACAAACACTAAACAAAACATGAAACCACATCTAATCAGAGGCTAGATTCAATATTTATTCCCTAACAGCAACAAAAACAAAAAAACAAAAAATTGGGTTGCCTCCCAACGAGCGCTATCGTTTTACGCCCCTAGCTAGGCACGATTTTAGTGATACTCTCATGAAAGACAAGAATTGAAGCACAAGGAGAGCATCATAAAGCACATGGAAAACACATCTAAGTCTAACATACTTCCTATGCATAGGCATTTTATAGAAAAGAAAATTATCAAGACAAGAAAGATCTAGCCTATGCAAGGAAGAAGAAAGAAACAATAGCAATCTCAACATAACGAGAGGTAATTTAGTAACATAAAAATTTCTACAACCATATTTTCCTCTCTCATAATAATTGCATGTAGGATCATAAGAAAATTCAACAATATAGCTATCACATAACATATTCTCAACAAGATCCACATGCATACGAAGTTGACACTCTTCCAAAATAGTGGGATCAACATTAACTAAAGTCATGACCTGTCCAAACCCACTTTTATCAAAAAATTCATAAGATTGAACATTCTCCAAATATGTGGGATTTAAAGTTGACACTCTTCCAAAACCCACTTTCAATATTATTGCAAACATTATAATCAATCTCATATTCATCATGGGGCTTAAATAAATTTCCAAGATCATAAGAAGAATCACCCCAATCATGATCATTGCAACAAGTATTGGACATAGCAATACTAGCATCCCCAAGCTTAGGGTTTTGCATATAATTAACACAATTGACATTAATAGAATTTATAATAACATCATTGCAATCATGCTTTTTATTTAACAAGCTATCATGAATCACTTTTTCTTTTAACAATTCCTCACAATTTTTCAGATTCATAAATTTCAAGCAAAACCCCATAAAGATAATCTAGTGCACGTAGCTCACTAGCAATAGGTTCAACATAATTGGATCTATTAAAGAGATTAGCAAGTGGATGAGGATCCGTACATTAGCAAGCAAAGATGCAAGCTAATTGAGGGCACATAGCAACACAAGCAAACAAGAGGCAAGCGATAAAACACACGGAAGAAGGGCCTATAAAACGGCAAAGGTGAAGTGGGGGAGAGGAAAACGAGAGGCAAATAAATGTAATGCGAAGGATAAGGGTTTGTGATAGGTACTTGGTATATGACTTTTGCGTAAGCCTCCCCGGCAACGGCGCCAGAAATTCTTCTTGCTACCTCTTGAGCTTGCGTTGTATTCCTTCGAAGAGGAAAGGGAGATGCAACATAGTAGCATAAGTATTTCCGTCAGTTTTGAGAACCAAGGTATAAATCCAGTAGGAGACCATGCGCGAGTCCCTCGCACCTGCACAAACAAATAAGAACTTCGCAGCCAACACGATAAGGGGTTGTCAATCCCTTTACGGTCACTTACGAAAGTGAGATCTGATGGAGATGATAATTATATTTTTGGTATTTTTAGTTTAATAAAACAACAAATAAAAGCAAGAAAAGTAAAGTAGATGTAGATTGATATGTTGAGAATAGACCCGGGGGCCATAGTTTTCTCTAGTGGCTTCTCTCATGATAGCGGCATTCTACGACGGGTAAACAAATTACTGTCGAGCAATTGATAGAAAATCGAATAATTATGAGACTATCTAGGCATGATCATTGTATATAGGCATCACGTCCGAGACAAGTAGACCGAAACGATTCTGCATCTACTACTATTACTCCACACATCGACCGCTATCCATCATGCATCTAGTGTATTGAGTTCATACGAATAGAGTAACACCTTAAGAAAGATGACATGATGTAGAGGGATAAACTCAAGCAATATGATGAAACCCCCATCTTTTTATCCTCGATGGCAACAATACAATACGTGCCTTGCTGCCCCTACTTTCACTGGGAAAGGACACCGCAAGATGGAACCCAAAGCCAAGCACTTCTTCCATTGCAAGAACTATAGATCTAGTAGGCCAAACCAAACCAATAATTCAAAGAGACTTGCAAGGATATTATGAGCACACATAAAAAGTTCAGAGAAGAACCAAATATCTTTCATAGATAACCTTGATCATAAACTCACAATTCATCGGATCTCGACAAACACACCGCAAAAAGAGATTACATCGAATAGATCTCCTCGAAGACCGAGGAGAACTTTGTATTGAGATCCAGAGAGAGAGAAGAAGCCATCTAGATACTAGCTATGGACCCGAAGGTCTGAGGTAAACTACTCACAACTCATGGTGAGGGCAATGATGATGATGATGAAGGCCTCCATGATGGATCCCCCTCCCGGAACAGGCTCCAAGATGGGATCTCCACGAGAACAGAAGCTACGGCGGTGGAATTAGGGTTTTCTCTCTGCGTATGGAGTTTCTGGGGTACCTAGGTATATATAGGAAGAAGGAGGGCACCGGGGGCGGTGTGGGCCAGCCTCGAGGTAGGGGCGCGCCCTGGGAAGGGGGGCGCGCGCCCACCCTCGAGGGCTGGCCCTTTGCCCCCTGACTTGGTCTTGACGTTTCCCGAGCGTGATTTCCTCCAAATATATCTCTCGCGAAGGTTTCATTCCATTTGGACTCCGTTTGATATTCCTTTTCTGCAAAACCCTGAAACAGGCTAAAAAACAGCAATCTGAACTGGGCCTTTGAGTTAGTAGGTAAGTCCCAAAAATGATATAAAAGTGAATGATAAAGCCCATTAAACATCCAAGACTTCATAAATAATAGCATGGAACAATAAAAAAATTATAGATACGTTGGAGACGTATCACCAACACACCAAATACAATGGTAAATTGTATAGGTGCACTAGTTAGACGAAGAGATGGTGATACAAGTGTAATATGGATAGTAGATATTTATTTTTGTAAAAGTAACAATAAAAAGCAGCAAGGTAGCAAGTGATAAAACGGAGCATGAATGGTATTGCAATACTTGAAAAACAAGGCCCAGGGTCCGTACTTTCTCTAGTGCAATCTCTCAACAATGCTAATATAATTGGATCACATAACCATCCCTCAACGTGCGATGAAGAATAACCCCAAAATTCTTATCTAGCGGAGAACATAAGAATAAATTGTTTGTAGGGTACGAAACCACCTTAAAGCTATTCTTTTCGTTCAATCTATTCAACAGTTCGTACTAAAATAACACAAATCTATTCTTTCCGTTCGATCTATCCTAGAGTTTGCACTAAAATAATACAAGGTATTCTTTCCAATCGATCTATCAAGAGTTCATACTAAAATAACACAAGTTATTCTTTACGATCGATCTATCAATAGTTCGCACTAGAATAATCACCAAAACGAATTCATATTCATAATACTCAATCCAAGACAAAGAACTTCAAACAGTGCCCCAAGATTTCCACCGGAGAAACAAAGACAAGAACGTGCATCAACCCCTATGCATAGCTTACCCCAATGTCACCTCGGAAATCCGCGAGTTGAGTGCCAAAACATATATCAAGTGGATCAATACTCTACCCCATTGTCACCACGAGTATTCAATTGCAAGACATATATCGAGTGTTCTCAAATCCATAAAACTATTCAATCCAAAGAAATCTCAAAGGTAAAACTCAATTCATCACAACATAGAGAAGGGAAAACACCATATGATCCGACTACATTAACAATGCCCGCGATACATCAAGATTGTGCATCTCAAGAACACGATAGAGAGAGATTAAACACATAGCTACTGGCACAAACCCTCATCCCCGAGGGTGGACTACTCCCTCCTCATCATGGTGGCCACCGGGTTGATGAAGATGGCCACCGGTGATGGTTTCCCCCTCCGACGGAGTGCCGGTAAGGGCTCTAGATTGGATCTCGTGGACTACAGAGCCTTGCGACAACGTAACTTCTAATCTAGGTCTACCACGAAGGGTTTTGGAATATTTGGGATTTTATAGGGTAAAGAGGGGGTGCAGGAGGCCACCGAGGTGGGCACAACCCACCTGGGCGCGCCAGGGGGGCCTGGCATGCCCTGGTAGGTTGTGCCCCCCTTGGGGCACCCCCCAGGTGCATCTCTGGCCCATTGGGTGTCTTCTGGCCCATAAAAAATCTCCAAAAAGTTTCGCGGTGTTTGGACTCCATTGATATTGATTTCGTGCGATGTAAAAAACATGCAGAAAATAACAACTGGCAGTTGGCACTATGTCAATAGGTTAGTCCCAAAAAATGATACAAAATGACTATAAAATGATTGTAAAACATCCAAGAATGATAATATAACATCATGGAACAATAAAAAATTATAGATACATTGGAGACGTATCAGCATCCCCAAGCTCAATTCCTGCTCGTCCTCGAGTAGGTAAATGATAACAGCAGAATTTTTTATGTGGAATGCTACCTAACATGTCATATCATATTCTTTTCTTTATAGCATGGGCATTTGGACTTTTATATGGTTCAAAGCAATAGTTTAGTTTTGACATGAGATTTAAATACTCAAGTATGTCAACAAGCAACCATGTCTTTCAAAATATCAATGCTAAAATAAGTTATCCCTAGCCCATCATGCTCAACCATTGATCCATTCATGAAACACATTCACATATTAGTTACATCCAATGCTCAAGTACGATCATAGTGTTTCCTAGTTGGTGCTTTATAAGAGAAGATGGAGACTCAAATTCAAAAATAAAAATTGCATAAGTAAAAGAAAGGCCCTTCGTAGAGGGAAGTAGGGATTTGTAGAGGTGCCAGAGCTCAAAGCTTAAATTGAGAGATAAATTATTTTGGGAGGTATACTTTCCCACCAACAAAAACGACTTAAGGTTCCCAACACTTTCCATGCTAGATATATCATAGGCGGTTCCCAAACATAAAATAAAGTTTATTCCTTTTCCACCAAACTTCCACAAGCCATGGCTAGCCAAATGCACGGTTGCCTTCCATACCAACACTTTCCAAGGAATTTATTATTTGACAACATAAATTAAATTTGTTTTTCATTTCGGGACTGGGCATCCCTAATACCTTTGCCTTACTCTCGTGCGATGACAAGTGAATAAACACCCATCGTGAGAATAACACATCTAGCATGGAAAATATTGGCCACCCCTCACCGCCTTGCGAGCGGTACGAGAACACAAAAGGGAAATTTATCTTGAAAATTAGAGATGGCACATACAAATTTGTTTAGAACAGCAAGGGAATACCGCATATAGGTAGGTATGGTGGACTCATGTGGCAAAACTGGTTTAAAGGATTTTGGATGCACAAGTAGTGATCATACTTAGTGCAAAATGAGGGCTAGCAAAAGACTGGGGAGCGACCAACCATGAAATGAATAATCTCATAAGCGAGCATTGAGAATAAATAACACTGAATAATGCACCACAAGTAGGATGTAATTTCATTGCATGATTATTGACTTTCGTGCTTGCATAGGGAATCATAAACTTTAACACTAATATTCTTACTAAAGCATAAGTACTCATTAACATGACTCACATATCACATCATCATATCTCAAAACTATTACAATGAATCAAGTTTATTTTTTTCCAGTGATCTTCATGAAAGTTTTTATTATATCCTTCTTGGATATCTATCACATTGGGACTAATTTTCATGTGTTGCTTTTGATAAGCTCAAACGAATATAAGTGAAGAACATGAGCATAATATTTATTCTCTTAAATTAATCTAAGTGAAGCAAGAGAGAATTTCTTTAAAAATACTAAAGCACACCATGCTAAAAAAAGATATAAGTGAAGCACTAGAGCAATGGTGCTAGAAAAGAGCTTCGTTGACGGGATGTGAATGCCGCTTACTTAGCCTCCATGGCAACTATTTGGGGGCTCTTTTTTATTTAAAAACTTTTGGATCTACGTATTTCTTTAAAACTGCAAGCAATCAAAATATGACATTTCAGGAATAGCACATCTCATGTGAAGAAGCAAAAAACTTAGGATCAACCGATACTAACCGATAATTGTTGATGAAGAAAGGTGGGATGCCTATCGGGGCATCCCCAAGCATAGATGCTTGATACTTCTTGAAATATTATCTTGGGGTGCCTTGGGCATCCCCAAGCTTGAGCTTTTGTGTCTCCTTAATTCTTCTCATATCACGGTTTTCCTAAACCTCAAAAGCTTCATCCACACAAAACCCAACAAGAACTCGTGACATAAGTTAGTATAAATCAATGCAAAACCTTATCATCCTCTGCTGTAGCAAATCACTAAAATTATTATTCAACATTGCATACTAAATGCCTCTGCATATTTCATACTCATATCCTCAAATAGAATCATTGAACACGCAAACATATGCAAACAATATAAACATAACAACAATCTGCTAAAACAGTACAATCTGTAAAGAGTGGAATTGTTCTCATACTTCCCTAGCTCTAAAACTTCAGAAAAATTACCACACTACAGAGAACTTATTCATGCTAACTCCGTAAAAATTTCAAGATTTTATCATGTTCTGACTATCCAGAAGAATTCAGACAATGATAGAAAACTTTCTGTTTTCAAACAGCAGCATATAGACTTGCAAAATAATCATGGTAAAGGTTATCCTTGAAACTTTTATTGAAATAAAAGATGCAAAACATTATTCTAAATACCAACAAGCAAATTCTAACAAAATAAATTGACACTCCAAGCAAAACACATATCATGTGACGAATGAAAACATAGCTCCAAGTGAGGTTACCGATAATGTTAGAGACGAAAGAGGGGATGCCTTCCGGGGCATCCCCAAGCTTAGTTGCTTGGATCTTCCTTGAATATTACCTTGGGGTGCCTTGGCATCCCCAAGCTTAGGGTATTGTCACTCCTTGTTCTCCTCAAATCGACATCTCACCCAAAACTTGAAAACTTCAATCACACAAAACTTAACAAAACTTCGTGAGATGGGTTAGTATGATAAAACAAATCATTCACTTTGAGTAGTGTTAATGACAAGATTCATATTTTTTCCCACACAATTCTTACTGTAGCATATCATTTCTACAATTTATATTGATCAATATAAGCCATAGAAACTAGAAAAAAGCAAACTATGCATTGAAAACAGAATCTGTCAAAAACAAAACAGTCTATAATGATCTGAACATTCACCATACTTCTGCAACTCTAAAAATCTTCAAAAAAGTATGACCACGTGAGCAATTTGTATATTAATCTTATGCAAAAATAATCAACTCAAAAGCACTCTTCTGTTAAAAATGAGATTTTTTTCGTGAGCGCAAAAGTTTCTGTTTTTCAGCAAGATCAAATCTAATAACACCCAACATGATCCTAAGGCTTTGCTTGGCACTTTATTGAAACAAAACATGTAAAACATGATTACTACATTAGATTAACCATGTGAACACACAAAAACAATAGGTATAAGTGTTGGGTTGTCTCCCAACAAGCACTTTTCTTTAATGCCTTTTAGCTAGGCATGATGATTTCAATGATGCTCACATAAAAGATAAAGATTGAAACACAAAGAGAGCATCATGAAGAATATGACTAGCACATTTAAGTCTAACCCATTTCCTATGCATAGGGATTTTGTGAGCAAACAATTTATGGGAGCAAGAATCAACTAGTATAGGAAGGCAAAACAAGCAAAACTTCAAAACTTTCAACACATAGAGAGGAAACTTGATATTATTGCAATATCTACAAGCATGTATTCCTCTCTCATAATAATTTTCAGTAGCATCATGAATGAATTCAACGATATAACCATCACATAAAGCATTCTTTTCATGATGCATAAGCATAGAAATTTTGCTACTCTCCACATAAGCAAATTTATTCTCATGAATAGTGATGGGAGCAAACTCAACAAAATAACTATCATGAGAATGAAAATTAAAATCATGATTACAAGTTTCATGGTTATCATTATTCAATATAGCATACATGTCATCACCATAATCATCATAGATAGCAATTTTGTTATCATAGTCAATTGAAACATCCTCCAAAGTAGCGGATTCATCACTAAATAAAGTCATGACCTCTCCAAATCCACTTTTATCAATATAATCATCATAAATAGGAGGCATGCTACCATTATAACAAATTTACACATCAAATCTTGGGGGACTAAAAATATCATCTTCATCAAATATAGCATCCCCAAGCTTATGGCTTTGCATATTGTTGGCATCATGGATATTGAAAGAATTCATACTAACAACATTGCAATCATGCTCATCATTCAAATATTTTGTGCCAAACATTTCATTGACTTCTTCTTCTAACAATTGAGCACAATTTTCCGATCCATCATTTTCAAGAAAGATATTATAAAGATGATCAATAATATGATGCAACCTCAATTCCATTTTTTTAGTTTTCTTTTACAAAACCAAACTAGTGATAAAACAAGAAACTAAAAGATTCGATTACAAGATCTAAAGATATACCTTCAAGCACTCACCTCCCTGGGAATGGCGCCAGAAAAGAGCTTGATGTCTACTACGCAAATTTATTCTTATAGACACGTGTTGGGCTTCCAAGCGCAGAGTTTTGTGGGACAATAGCAATTTTCCCTCAAGTGGATGACCTAAGGTTTATTAATCCGTAGGAGGTGTAGGATGAAGATGGTCTCTCTCAAGCAATCCCGCAACCATATAATCAAAAGTGTCTTGTGTCCCCAACACACCAAATACAATGGTAAATTGTATAGGTGCACTAGTTCGACGAAGAGATGGTGATACAAGTGTAATATGGATAGTAGATATTGATTTTTGTAATAGTAAGAATAAAAAACAGCAAGGTAGCTAGTGATAAAATGGAGCACGAACGATATTCCAATGCTTGAAAACTAGGCCTAGGGTCCATACTTTCCCTAGTGCAATCTCTCAACAATGATAAATATAATTGGATCACATAACCATCCCTCAACGTGCGATGAAGAATCACCCCAAAGTTCTTATCTAGCGGAGAACATAAGAATAAATTGTTTGTAGGGTACAAAACCACCTTAAAGCTATTCTTTCCGTTCGATCTATTCAAGCGTTCGTACTAAAATAACACAAATCTATCCTAGAGTTCGTACTAAAATAACACAAGGTATTCTTTCCGATCAATCTATCAAGAGTTCGTACTAAAATAACACAAGTTATTCTTTCCGATTGATCTATCAAGAGTTCGTACTAGAATAATCACCAAAACAAATTCATAATCATAATACTCAATCCAAGATGAAGAACTTCAAAGAGGTGCCCCAAGATTTCTACTGGAGAAACAATGACAAGAACGTGCATCAACCCCTATGCATAGATTACCCCAATGTCACCTCGGGAATCCGTGAGTTGAGTGCCAAAACATACATCAAGTGAATCAATACGATACCCCATTGTCACCACGAGTATTCAAGTGCAAGACATATATCAAGTGTTCTCAAATCCATAAAAGTATTCGATCCAAAGAAATGTCAAAGGAAAAACTCAATTCATCACAACATAGAGAGGGGCAAACACCATATGATCCGACTATATTAACAAAGCCCACGATACATCAAGATTGTGCATCTCAAGAACACGAGAGAGAGAGAGAGAGATTAAACACATAGCTACTAGTACAAACCCTCAGCCCCGAGGGTGGACTACTCCATCCTCATCATGGTGGCCGTCGGGATGATGAA
>LR738716.1:175506102-175517790 GCA_902687465.1 Secale cereale | reverse complement strand
TCAACTCTCTAAATAGATATAAGTGAAGCAAGAGAGTTTTAATTCTTTCTACAAAAGATATGCCCATGCTCTAACAAATATAAGTGAAGCAAAAGAGCATTCTACAAATGGCGGTTTTCTATGTGAAGAGAAACAGGCAATCCAAACTTCAAATGATATAAGTGAAGCACATGAAGCATTCTATAAAGCCACACTCAAAAGATATAAGTGAAGTGCAAAGAGCATTCTATAAATCAACCAAGGACTATCTCATACCAGCATGGTGCATTTATTAAAATAAAAAAGAAAAAGCACATGACGCTCCAAGAGTTTACGCATATCATGTGAACGAAACAAATCCAAAAACATACTGATACTTGTTGAAGAAAGATGGGATGCCTTCTGGGGCATCCCCAAGCTTAGACGCTTGAGTCTCCTTGAATATTTACTTGGGGTGCATCGGCCATCCCCAAGCTTGAGCTCTTGCCTCTCCTCCTTCTCCTCATATCGAGATCTCCTCGATCTTCGAACACTTCATCCACACAAAACTTAACCGAACTTTTAGTGGCGGGGTTAATACATATGATCAATAAAATCCCATCATGTACTGCTCTAACATTATTGTATAATTATGAACAAACATTACCCACTGTATGCTATCACAATTCTATGGCCCCAATTCAAGGAGGCTTAAATAAGAATTCAAACATATGCAAATAATGAAGCTATAACAGCAATCTGTGAAAACAGAATAGTCTGTAGTAATCTGAACATTAACCATACTTCTGTAACTCTAAAAATTATGGAAAAATTAGGAAAAAATCAACAATTTGTATAGCAAGACTTTGCAAAAAGTTTCAGACCCTTTCGACGTTCCAGTAAAAAAATGTAAAATCGCGCACTATAGCCAAAGTTTCTGTTTTTGCACCGCACAAACCAACAAGCAGTTTAATCATCCTAAAGGAAACTATTGGCACATTATTTTTATAATACAATGGAATTGTACAAGGGAATAATTATTTTTGTTGAAAAGTTTCTATAATTCAAGATTTGCAAAGTTTCCATGGGCATGAACAAAGTTCAAGGAGCTCCCCCATTTCAACGGTGCTCGTCCTTCTTACTTTCACTTTTATTTTTGAAAAAGTTTTAGGTTCCCCCTCTTTATTTTTTTATTTTTTAAAACTTTATAAAAGCACACAACAAAAATAAATGACTCTCTAAAACTTCTGGGTTGTCTCCCTGGCAACGCTTTCTTTAAAGCCATTAAGCTAGGCATATAGTGCTCAAGTAATGGATCCACCTAGATCCCAAGGTACATCAAAGCCAATTTTAATTAGCAATGATTTGGCATTTAGTAGTGAGCACAAAGTGATATGTGTCATGCAAAAACGAAGTCTAACTCTCTTCCTATGCATAGGCATATCATAAAAGAACAATTCATGCACATCAAGTAAAGGCCAATGCATAGTATAAGCAGTTTCTTGCAATTTTATCGTGTTGGAGACATAGAGAGACGGGGATATAGTTCCTATCTCATACTAATTGGAAGTAGGAGCAGCAAGCACATGCATATTATACTCATCACAATCATCATGTGTAACAGAAAAAGGCAACCCATCAATATAATCCTTAATAAGTGCAAACTTCTCTGATATAGTGTAGTTTGGAGAATTAAAAAAAAATAGGACTATCACGTGTGGGTGCAATAGCAACTATCTCATGTTTAACATAAGGAACTATAGCAAGTTTATCTCCATAGGCATAATTCATATTGGCATCTTGGCCACAAGCATAGCAAGCATCATCAAAAAGGGATATTTCAAAAGAATCAACGGGATCATAACAATCATCATAGCATTCATCCTTCGGTAAGCACGAAGGGAAATTAAACAATGTATGAGATAAAGAGTTACTCTCATTAGAAGGTGGGCACGGGTGATCAATCCGCTCTTCCTCCTTTTGTTCTTCGCTCTCCTCCTCATCTTTTTCATCCAAGGAGCTCATAATGTCGTTAATTTCTTCTTCCATAGACTCCTGTAAAATATTAGTCTCTTCTTGGACAGTGGAGGAGTCCTTAATATATGGTTTAACATAGGCATTAGAAGCATAATTATCATAACAATATTTAAATATGGCAAAATTTTCAGATTTGTAAAGAGTAGCATCATACTTTTCAATCAAAGAAGCAATTTCATAAGCACCCTTAAAAGCAACAAATTCTTCAAGTTTTTGAACATCATAGTAACTATAAACACCCTTAGCATACGAAGATACGATTCCATTATCACTAAACTCACATTGGTAGGGAAGGTGTTTCTTAGGGTGTCGGTGTACTAAGGTAGGGGTACCTCAGTACCCCAACTTGTGCACGGGCAGCTGCAGCTTCCCGCGGCAGGGTTTACCGCGTGCTCGCCGGAGACCTTCCTGCTCCATATCAAACCATTCAAAAACAAAGTATACAAGACAGAAGATCGAGACCCCGGCAAGCGGAGCTTGCCGGGAAGGCCGTCCTAGGCTCAAGGTTACCTCACTCACGCAAGGCCCTGGCAAGAGCAGCTTGCCAGGAAGACTAGAAGATTACATCATAGAAGACACGCCTCGGCGCTATATGCGTCCCGGCGAGGGTCCGGGGAGCGACAAGCTTCAGAGCCCGGCAAGCTCCCGGGCCCGGCAAGATCAAGACCCCGGCAAGGTGCTTGCCGGGAGAGTTGTGTTGTGTGCCCGCGCTCCAGCTCATCGGCCCACGTGTCGCCCTGGGGCCATCCCAGGGACGCGTGGCGGATGGCTGTGCAGCCTGGGGGACACGGTGGCACTCCACGGTGGTGAAGCCATCGCCGTGGCGAACGGAGACGCGAAGGCGGGAGCTTTTGGGGTCGACGGCGACGGGCATTAAATGCCCTTGTCCCCCACTGTCAAAGTAGGTAGCGACCACTGTTCGCGCACTGTAGCTCCACTATTCCCGCACTGTTACAACTACCACCTCTTTTACGTTTTTACCCCTTTCTCCTACGTTGACACCTGTCGGTGACCCCTTGCACTATAAAAGGAGGCCCATGCACAACGTGGAGGGGGTTCGGAACCTAGATCGCTCGTACGCTCGGTGTAGCTGCTTCTTCAAGCTCCCGAGCTCTCCAACTCAATACACAACTAAGCAGGAGTAGGGTTTTACGCGTCTACCGCGGCCCGAACCTGGGTAAAACTGCCCGCGTGCTCGCTACGATCTGCTCTTCGTGCTCCCTCCGCCCTCGTACCGCACAGACAAGGGGCTCCGGTCCCATAGGTGTTCGTGGCGGACAGTTTCCCCCGACATCTTTGGCGCGCCAGGTAGGGGGCGTCGAGGTTGTGCGAATCTGATCCGGCGTTCGCGCGGGCGCATTCTTCATCAACCTCTCCAGTTTCATCAGCAACTTCATCAGCAACAGCACCATGGCCCCGAAGAAGAAGGCTTCGGAGGTCGGAGGCCCGTCTGCGTCTCATCCGCCGCCACCAGAGCCAACGGTGGGCGGGGGAGGCGCCGTCGGAAGGGTGGTCGCCGGCGAGGACACTCGCGGCGCCACCAGATCCAAGGACAGGACGGACGACCGAGCCTCGGTCTCCGTGGACGCGCCGCGTCCATCTCAGCACACGACAACCCAGCAGCGCCATACCACAGGAGGTGGTATCCGCTTGCTGGGACAAGGGCAAACCGGAGGCTCGCGGGATGCTCCGGGCCATCGCCCGGGCACGAGCAAAGCGAAGACGCCGGGGGGGGACCCTGCTCCTTCTAACGCCGTTAGGAGTCCGAGCATATCCCGCTCCTCGCACCGCTCGCCCCCGTTCCCCTCCACTCCAGCAGAAGCGCTCGCGAGGGCGCAACTGCTCCTCGACTTCCCTCCAGCGGCAGACAAGGCCGAAGACTGGAGGGCAACCATCCAGAGCCTGATAGCCTTCGCCAACAACGACTCTCCACAGCAGCCGGCGACCTCGCGGCCGCGGCAAGCTAAGAAGACGAAGGCCGATGGTGACAAGACTGCCGGGGGTGCAACCACCGTGCACTCCCCGCCGCAGAAGCAGAAGACGCCGCCCCGCCGGAACAACGCCGACGACGGCTCCACGGCGTCGTCGGATCCACGGGCTCGTCGGGACCAGCGCCAAGTCCTTGACGACCGGCGACAAGAAGACGCTTGCACAACGATCGAGCGCCGCCGAGAAGCCCGGCGACAATCAGACCAGAGGGCTGGGAACGCTGTCGACGCGCGCGCGCCTGGTGAACCAGGCGACTTGTCGTACGCGGCAGGCTGCGCTGCGTTCACCCGTGAGCTGCGGCGCGTCCAGTGGCCCAGCATGAAGAATTTCAAGCCCGACGTACCGGAGAAGTACGATGGCAAGACGCACCCCTCGGAATTTCTTAGCATCTACACCATCGCGGTGCAGGCTGCCGGGGGGCGCGACGAGAAGATCTTGGCAAACTACTTCCCGCTCGTGCTTAAGCCGAACGTTCATTCGTGTCTTATGCACTTGCCGGAAGGCTCCATTTCTTCTTGGGCGGATCTTTGCCACCAGTTTGTTGGCGCCTTCACCGGCGGCCACAAACCCCACGGCCAGGAGAGCGATCTCCACATTCTGGCCCAGAAGGAAGGAGAATCCCTGCGCAAGTACATCCAACGCTTCAGCCGTGTACAGCACAACATCCCCGACGTCCACCCTGCCGCGGTTATCAGCGCGTTCCACCAGAACGTGCGTAACCGCCGCATGCGTGAAGAAATGGCGATGACCAAGATTCGGGATGTCAGCGAGCTCTACGCTCTGGCTGATAAGTGCGCACGCGCAGAAGAGGGGAGGAGACTCCCCGGGGAGGATACTGGCGCAGGAGGAAGCGACAGCGACGACGCCGCCCCGGCAAAGAAGAGCCAGCGGCGGAATAACAGAAGGAAGAACAAGAAAGAAGTGCTTGCCGTCGAGAAGTCCGGCAAGGAGGCTCCCGCCAAGCAAACGCAGGCTGGCGGCTCCGGCAAGGAGCCTGCCCCTGTAGCGGCAGCCGACAAGCAGGATGGCTCCGACAAGCAGTACTGCAAGATCCACCGCACCAAGGGCCACGACCTCTCCAACTGCAAGCGCGTCGAGTACCTCGTCGAGCAGCAGAAAGCTGAGTACGAGAGGCGCGACAAGGAGAAGGCCCAAGGTGGCGGAGGAGAACCAAGCAAGAAGCGGCCATTCAATGGCCGGGGAGGACGCCGCGGCAAGGCCAAGCAGCGGCAAGGTGATCGACCTCCCCGGGGCCGCGACAAGGATGAAGAGGACGACGACGAAGACATGGAGGATGAAGATAACAGCGAGCAGGAGTTCCAGAAGGCCACGGAGGTCCTGTGCGTCGACGGTGGCGCCTCTCTGCACACCTCCCACCGCCAGCTCAAGCAGTGGGTGCGTGAGGTGAATGCAGCAGAGCCGCCCGTGGAGTCGCGCAGGCTCCTCAAATGGTCCAGCACGCCCATCATTTTTGATCTTGAGGATCACCCTGACCGCACCACGGCGGTCGGGTGCTTGCCGATGCTGGTCTCACCCACCATCCGCAACCTCAAGGTCACCAAAATGTTGGTTGACGGCGGGGCCGGGCTGAACTTGATCTCCTCTGCTGTGATCAAGAAACTCCAAATTCCAGATGGCGAGCTCGAGGAGACCGGTTCTTTCCAAGGAATCAACCCGGGAAGGAGCAAGCCCAAGGGAAAGATCACTCTGCCGGTGACCTTTGGCGGGGAGCTCAACTTCAGAACTGAGCGCATCACTTTCGACGTCGCCGATATTCCATTGCCATACAATGGAATACTTGGCCGTCCTGCCCTCGCCAAGTTCATGGCAGCTTCCCATTATGCTTACAACGTACTCAAGATGCCGGGGCCGATAAGCGTCATCACTGTCCACGGCGACAAGAAGGATGCGCTTGTCTGCGCCGACAAGATCTACCGGGATGCGGCAGTTGCGGCAGAGGAAGATACACTTGCCGCTGAAGCTCCCGGGGGGAAGAAGACGAAGACCAAGCCCGGCAAGTGCTCTGGGGCCCACTCCGGCAACCGCACCTCTTCGGAGTGCTGCGCTGCCGTCGAGGACGTTCCATCGAGCTCCACCGGCAAGTGTAAGAAAGGGATGGCCGCTCCTCCGGCAACCAAGAAGGTGTCCGCCAAGGAGGACGGCACTGGTGGTACCTTCACCATCAGTGCCACACTTGACAGCAAATAGGAAAGCGCGCTCGTTGCCTTCCTGCGGGCGAATGTCGATGTGTTTGCCTGGCAACCATCTGACATCCCCGGTGTTCCCAGGAAGGTAATTGAGCACAAGCTTGCTGTTTGTCCTCATGCGCGGCCCATCAAGCAGAAAGTGAGGAAGCAAGCCGTGGAGCGCCAAGAATTCATCAACGAAGAAATCAAGAAGCTAGAGGCAGCAGGCCTAGTTAGAGGTGTGATCCATCCGACGTGGTTGGCAAACCCAGTCGTCGTGCGCAAGGCCAATGGGAAGTGGAGACTGTGTATAGACTTCACCGATGTGAATAAAGCATGTCCCAAGGATCCATTCCCTTTGCCGCGCATTGACCAGATCGTTGACTCCACTGCCGGATGTGAGCTACTCTGCTTTCTTGATGCATATTCAGGCTATCATCAGATTTTCATGGCCAAAGAGGATGAAGAGAAGACTGCATTTATCACTCCATGTGGCACTTATTGCTTCATACGCATGCCATTTGGATTGAAGAATGCAGGCTCAACCTTTGCAAGGGTAGTATACACTGCTTTTGAGCCACAGATCCACAGAAATGTAGAGGCTTACATGGATGACATCGTGGTGAAGAGCAAGAGCAAGGATACCCTGGTCCAAGATTTGGAGGAAACATTCCAGAACCTGCGCAAGATCCAGCTCAAGTTGAACCCCGAGAAGTGCGTCTTTGGAGTCCCCTCCGGCAAGCTTCTCGGGTTCTTTGTGTCACAGAGGGGGATTGAAGCCAACCCCGACAAGATTAAAGCCATTGAGCAGATAGAGGCCCCAAAGCGCGTCAAGGATGTCAGAAGGCTTGCAGGTTGTGTGGCTGCCCTCAGTAGGTTCATTTCAAAGTCTGCAGAACGCGCCCTACCTTTCTTCAAAATCTTGAAGAAGGCAGGTCCCATGAAGTGGACTCCGGAAGCGGAGGCAGCGCTGCAAGATTTGAAACGGTACCTATCCTCCACTCCAATACTTGTCGCACCTAGACCACAGGAAAAGTTGTTGCTATACCTAGCGGCAACCAACCAGGTGGTTAGTGCTGCGTTAGTAGCGGAGAGGGAGTCCGACGAGGAGGCTACACCACCGGCAAGCGAATCCAGCGACAAGCAGGGGGCTGCTCCGACAAGCTCTGGCCCCGACAAGGACAACTCTGCGCAGGAACAGGAAGAGGTGCGGAAGAAGATGGTGCAGCGCCCAGTGTATTTCGTAAGTTCCCTTCCCCAAGGGGCTAGATCAAGATACTCTGGTGTGCAAAAGTTGCTTTTCGGCCTCCTCATGGCCTCGAGAAAGCTGCGCCACTACTTCCAGGCACATGAGATAACAGTGGTCACTCGCTTTCCGCTGAAGAGGATATTGCACAACCCAGAAGCAACAGGCAGGATCGTTGAGTGGGCACTGGAGCTGTCGAGCTTTGGACTCAAGTTTGAAAGTACTTCAACCATACAGAGCCGAGCTTTGGCAGAATTCATAGCTGAGTGGACCCCAACGCCCGATGAAGAAGTCCAAGAAACAAGTGCACCCGTACAGGAAGCGACAAGTGAATGGGTAATGTATTTCGATGGTGCCTTCTCGCTGCAAGGCGCCGGTGCTGGCGTGGTACTCATCGCGCCCACCGGAGAGCACCTCAAATATGTTATCCAGATGCACTTTCCCAGGGAGCAAGCGACAAACAACACTGCTGAATATGAAGGCTTGCTTGCCGGCCTCAGGATTGCGGCCGAACTTGGGATCAGAAAGCTGATTGTGCGGGGAGATTCTCAGTTGGTGGTCCGGCAAGTCAACAAGAATTATCAGAGCCCTTTGATGGAAGCTTATGTAGATGAAGTGAGGAAGCTTGAGGAGCACTTTGAAGGTCTGCAGATGGAGCACGTCCCGAGAGCTCATAATGAAATAGCAGATGGCCTTTCAAAGTGTGCTTCGATGAAGTTACCTGTGGAACCAGGGACCTTCTTGCTCAAGCTGACTCAACCATCCGTTACACCATCAATTGGCAGTCCAAGAAGAGAAAGTTGGTCTCCGGCGACTACTTGCCGGCGGATCTTCCTGAAACCGCCGCCAAGGTCCCCAAGATCGACAACCACAACGCTGAGGAACAGTTTGCTCCTGCAGATCCTCGGGTCTGTAGAGTTGAAGCAAGTGTTCCCGACAAGCCTCGCCCCGGCGAGCTTGCCGGGGGACCTTCAGCTCCGGCAGAGCCAGAGGTTCTTGCCGCAGAAGCTGAGGTCCCCGCAGCGGCCCTCATGCCTTTAGTCCTTGTCGTTGAGCCCCAAGCTCCGGCATGGGCACAGCAGATCGTCCGTTTTCTGCAAACTGGAGAACTTCCCGACGACCCAGAAGAAATAGAGAAGATAACCAGGCAGTCAAGTATGTACCAGTTCGTGGATAACGAGCTGTACAGAAGAAGGCTCAATGGTGTCAGACTGAAGTGTATCTCCAGGGAAGATGGACAGAAGCTGTTGGCAGAAATACACGGAGGCATATGCGGCCACCACATTGGCGCAAGGGCGCTTGCCGGGAAAGCTTTCCGGCAAGGGTTCTTTTGGCAAGAAGCCCTCCAAGACGCAACTGCACTAGTAACCAAGTGTGAAGCGTGCCAGTTCCATGCAAAGCAGATTCATCAACCAGCTCAAGCTCTCCAAACAATCCCTTTGTCCTGGCCCTTCTCGGTCTGGGGACTCGATATCCTCGGCCCCTTCCCCCGAGCCGTCGGGGGCTTTGAGTACTTGTACGTTGCAATCGACAAGTTCACAAAGTGGCCAGAAGTGGAACCAGTGAGAAAGGTGACAGCACAGTCAGCAGTCAGGTTCTTCAGGTCGATTGTTTGCCGTTTCGGGATCCCTAACAGGATCATCACCGACAACGGTACACAATTCACTAGTCGCACCTTCATGCAGTACGTCCAAGACCTTGGCGCCAAGGTCTGTTTCGCTTCTGTTGCTCACCCGAGGAGCAACGGTCAAGCGGAGAGGGCCAATGCTGAAGTGCTGCGCGGACTCAAGACAAGGACCTTTGACAGGCTGCGCAAGTGCGGAAGAAATTGGATAGAGGAGCTACCGGCGGCTCTTTGGTCAATAAGAACGACACCAAGTCGAGCCACCGGACAGACACCCTTTGCTCTAGTCTATGGAGCAGAGGCAGTTCTCCCCACGGAACTCGTATACGGATCTCCTCGAGTGCTCGCTTATGATGAGCTCGAGCAAGAGCAACTGCGACAAGATGATGCGTTGCTCCTCGAGGAGGGACGTCTCCAGGCTGCTGTACGAGCTGCTCGATACCAGCAAGCCTTGCGTCGCTACCATAGCCGCAAGGTCAAGGCCAGGAGTCTCGAGGAAGGCGACCTTGTTCTTCGGCGTGTTCAGTCCGCCAAGAATTCCAACAAGTTGACGCCGAAGTGGGAAGGCCCTTATCGGGTGAGACAAGTCACGAGGCCCGGCGCTGTCCGCCTCGAGACCGAAGAAGGCTTACCGGTGAGCAACTCCTGGAACATAGAGCATCTTCGCAAGTTTCACCCATAAGGCGCGGTTGCCGCGATCCGCTCCGGCAACCACCTTTTGTACAAGCTTTGCCGCTGTTGCATGTAACCCTTTGTACAAAGCCGGGCGCAGACCCCGTGCATCAGTAAAGATTTTGTGTTTTGCGCTATTTGCCTTTTGCATGCTTTTCTTTGCTATTTGCATGTGTTATTTGGCATCTTGTGCAACATACACATCCGGTAAGCATTAGCACGCCGAAAGGCCATGTCTTGTTTCCCTCTTCTTTTCCTTTGCCTCTTAAGCAGAAGGAACGTTCCTCGCGCACAAGTTTGCCGGGGGGGAAGGAGATGGAGGAGGAACCAAGTGCTGTTCAAGAAAGAAAAGCCTTACCGAGAAGGAAGCAATATATGAAAGCTAAGTTATTAGAATTTGGCCAGTTCAAATTTTTAAATTTTAGTTGTCTTCCTTGAACAATCACACTTTGTATGGAAAACCTGTGCGCGGAGGAACCTACCCGTAGCTAGCCGCACCCTTGTCTTGTTTCCGAGTACGCTCAACGATCTAAGCGAGCTGCGACAAGTGTCGCGCCCTTACTTCGTTTTCGAGTTCGCTCAGCAAGCTAAGTGCGTTGCGACTAGCTGCAGCAAAGTTGCTTGCCGACGAGACCTTGGCCAGCAGGCTGCTCAGAGTCCAGCACTCAGCGCTCGCGGCAAAGGCCCCTTGCCGGCAAGCTCCCCGGGAGCGTAGGGTGAAAAGCATACAAAGTAGATGACTAAGACAAGGAAGATGACATTGCACTGATTGATCAAAATAAGATAAACATCTTACAAAGGATAACTTGTCGCAATGATTAATGAGTTCACAAACATCCTATGCAGCAACAAAAAGAGATAAAGATAGTGGAGGCCTAATCTACGCGGTCGCCCTCAATCCTGGAGATCTTGTTCACCTTGACGATGATGTGGGCGACCTGCTCCTTCAACACCTCCATGTTTGCGTCGGCCGGCAGGCTGCGAAGAACGTTGGTGAGGTTTATGCCGGGATTGCGGTATACAATCTTCGTCAGCACGCGCTCCAAGGTTCCCGTGCAGAGCAGGCGCGACTCCTCGGCCAGCTGCGCGGGGATCTTCTTCCGAAGACCTGCAAGAGCCGGCGTGATCCCTCTGAAGAAGAGGCTGAGCTTGGCGCTGTGAGGGAGGTTCGGATCCGGGGAGTAGATGAGGTGCTCAACTTTCAGCGCCAGCAGCTCCTGGTCGATGTTGGACGCAGAAGATACCAAGTCCTCGGTCCATACCTCAATGGTACGGCGGAAGTTCTCGGCCGCCTTGTTGGCGCTGTCCACCAAAGCTCGCTCCTTGCGGAGCTCCTCCTTCAATTTGGTCTCCCGATCCCGGGCGGCGTCAAGCGAGTCTTTCAGTGTGGAGACCTTCAGCTCCAGATCCTCGATGGAGTCCTTGGTGGCTTTCAACTCGTCGCCCCTCTCAGAAAGGCGCACCTGGAGTTCTGAGTTAGTGTGGGCGTCCTTCTCGCGCTCTATATTGAGCGTGGCGACCTTCTCCACGCTCGCCTTCAGCGACTCCTCCAGCTACGCGACCTTGGCGGCAAGCTCCTCCTTGGCGGTCTCCGCGGCGGCCACGGCGGCTTTCGCCTCCTTCAGCTCCCCGCCAAGGGCCTGCTCCCGAGCGGCAAGTTCTTACTCGTGGGCGTCGAGGTTGACCTTCCGCTGGGCGAGTTCTCCTTCTCGCCGGGACAGCTCCACCCCGGCGAGCCGCTGCTGCTCTTCGGCCTCGGCCTTCTCCAGCACCCACTCTTGGTATTCTCCGGCGAGTCGCTCGCGCTCCTCCGCCACCTCGCGGAGGGCCGCCTGGTTGGCGGCGCTGAGCTCCGCCGCGCGCTTCTCCATCTCCGCGGCGGCCTTGGCGGCGAGGGCCTCCCGACAAGCAAGCTTCGCCTGCCTGGCCCGGTAAAGGGCCAGGAGCTGGTGAAGCAGCTTCTCCTCCTCGGGCCC
>LR738716.1:175451689-175471861 GCA_902687465.1 Secale cereale | reverse complement strand
CGTAACCCTCCGCGAAGGGATAACCCGGCGGGTGGAGGTGCAAATGCTCAAGAGATAGTGGATCAGGGCAGACAGCGCCGAGAGAACGAGTTAGCAGCACAATATGAAGCCCGTCAGCTTACACCGGTTCGTCCATCTACCACAATCGAGCCAGGAGTTTCTTCCAGCTCCTTGGGAGTACCATGTCTCACCCCCACTTTACGCAATGTGCGGCTGCCTAAGGACTTCAAAGGACCGCGCAAGGTGCCCAATTATACTGTTGATCTGTCCCCCGAAGCGTAGGTTGAAAGCTATAAGATAGCAATGGAGATGCTGGACGTGGACGATGCGGCATGTGCGAAATACTTCACCATGATGTTGGAGGGCACGGCTCGTACTTGGTTATAAAGTTTACCGCAAAATTCCATCGGATCACGGGCCGAGTTACGACGCCGGTTTATTAATAATTTCAAGGATACATGCAAGCAGCCCATGTCCATTGTAGACTTGGCGGCTTGTGTTCAAGGGGAGGACGAATCAACGAGTCATTGGGTGCGCCGGGTGTCAGAGATCCTGCATTCCTCAGACCGCATCAATCCGTACACAGCAGTGGTGACATGGGAAGGCAATTGCCAGTTCGAACCTCTAAAGCTGAAGCTGGGACAGCTCAAACGTCACTGTGATGACATGGGAACACTTATGGGGGCCCTGGTGAAGTATGCTAATTCAGATAGTGCCAAATATCCAGAGTTTGATGATGAGAAGTCAGGAAAAGGAAAGAGGAACGGTAAAGCGCCACAGTCTAATCCGGCAAATCAGGGATACAACGGTAAGCGTAAAGCAGATAGCAATTCAGATTTTGTGGCTAACACTAGTACACAGGATGATGGCCAGCGCCGCAAAGGTAGACTGCCCCCACGGGGTGGAGGATCAAACGTTAATCTGGAGCGCGAGATGAATCTGCCTTGCCCTAGGCATGGCACGAAGGAAAAGCCGGCCACACACCTCTGGAAGGACTGCTTTATTATGAGGGAGTTCAAAAATCGGTTCCAATACGATCATGGATCGTCCAGCGGTTCAGGCCCTGGCTTCCACGGGCCGGGTTATCAAGGTGGTGGTTCCGGTCCAGATTCCAAGGCAATCAGGGCGGCCACGGCAATCAGAACGGACATAATCAACAGAACGGCCAGGGTGGTTATAATCATCAGGGCAATCATCAGCAACAAAAATCAGGCTATCAGAGCAACCCGAAACAACTAAGTAGTGGGCAATACCACATCTTCACCATTAGCCTGTGCAAGCGGGATCAGAAGGTCTATAAGAGGGTGGTGCACTCAGTTGAACCGGCAGTACCTCGTTACCTATGCTGGTCGGAGCAGCCTATAGTATGGAGTCGTGAAGATCACCCACCCCGGATTGATAATCCGGGTCAGCTGGCACTAGTAGTGGCGCCTCAGGTTGGGGGGTATAAGTTCACTAAGGTGCTCATGGACGGGGGCAGCAGCATCAACATCTTGTATTATGAGACTTTCCGTCGCATGGGACTGACAGACAAGAAGCTTAGGCCATCCAACACTATTTTCCATCGCGTGGTACCTGGTAAATCAGTGTATCCGGTCGGTAAGATAGACCTGGAGGTTACTTTTGGAGATGATCATGACTCGAGGTCGGAAACTTCGACCTTTGAGGTGGTAAAAATCAAGAGCCCGTATCATGCCTTGTTCGGGCGGCCAGTTTATGCTAAGTTCATGGCGAGGCCCTATTACGTTTATCTGCAGCTCAAGATGCGAGGTCATAAAGGAACTATCACGGTCCATGGGAGCCGGAAAATTGCTATGGAATGCGAGGCAGGTGATGCAGCTTATGCTGAGGCGGTTTGTGCAACCGAGGAGTTGAAATTTTACAAGGATAACGTTGATCCGGCGGATATGTCTCCGTTGAAGAAGCCAACTACAGAGCATGATCCGGCCTTGAAATTTAAATCAACTGATGAGACCAAGCAGGTCGACTTTATTCCTGGCGATTCATCCAAGCAGTTTACCATCAACGCTAACCTGGATCCGAAATAGGAAAGTGCGCTCATCGAGTTCATCTGTGAGAATCGGGACATCTTTGCGTGGAAACCTTCTGACATGCCAGGTGTACCGAGGGAACTCGCTGAGCACACTCTTAATATTGATCCCAAGTTTAAGCCGGTTAAATAGTTTCTTCGCCGCTTCAATGAAGAAAGGCGCAAGGCTATTGGTGAAGAGGTAGCCAGGCTCTTGGCGGTAGGTTTTATAGTTGAGGTGTTTCATCCTGAGTGGTTGGCTAATCCGGTGCTGATGCTAAAAAAGAATGGCACTTGGTGAATGTGTGTTGATTATACAGATCTGAACAAGGCTTGCCCAGCTTATCCTTTTGCCCTCCCCCGTATTGATCAAATCATTGATGCTACGACAGGTTGTGAGCGCTTAAGTTTTTTGGATGCATATTCCGGTTATCATCAGATCAAGATGGCAGTTAAGGACCAGGAGAAAATAACTTTTATAACTCCTTTTGGAGCCTTCTGCTATGTATCCATGCCTTTTGGGCTCAAGAGTGCCCAGGCGACTTATCAGTGTTGCGTACAGAATTGTCTTCATAAGCAAATTGGGCGAAATGTTCATGCGTATGTGGATGATATTGTGGTAAAGTCCAGGAAGGAAGAGACGTTGGTAGCTGACTTGAAGGAAACTTTGATAATCTTCGAGTTTATAAGATGATGCTTAATCCGGCCAAGTGCATTTTTGGTGTACCAGCAGGCAAGCTCCTGGGGTTCCTGGTGTCAAACAGGGGAATTGAAGCTAATCCGGAGAAGATCAAGGTTATTACGTCCTTGGCTAAACCGGCGTGCATCAATGATGTTCAACGCTTGGCAGGCCGCATTGCGGCACTGAGCCGGTTTATCAGTCGTTTGGGAGATAAGGCCATCCCGCTTTACCAAATGATGAAAAAGACATATCGCTTTGTCTGGAGTGATGTTGCTGATGCTGCGTTTGAGGACTTAAAGAAGCAGCTGGCAGAGCCGCCCATCCTTGCCGCCCCAGTTGATAATGAGCCGATATTGTTATATGTGGCTGCTAACGCCTGAGCCGTAAGTGTTGCCATTGTAGTAGAGCGCAAGGAGGCGGGGAAGGAATATCCGGTTCAAAGGCCGGTTTACTATATCAGCGAGGTGCTCATTGAGTCGAAGCAGAGATACCAGCATTGGCAGAAATTGGTATACAGAGTCTTCATGGCAAACCAGAAGCTTAAGCAGTATTTTCAAGGCCATCCAATCACTGTGGTTAGTTCTGCCCCTCTGGGAGATATAATCCAAAACAGAGAAGCAACTGGCCGGGTTGCCAAGTGGGCCATTGAACTTGGTCCTCACGGGCTAAAATATGTGCCTCGCACTGCGATCAAATCTCAAGCACTGCTGGACTTCATCAACGATTGGACGGAGTTGCAAGCACCGGAGGAGAAACCGGATCACACGTACTGGACTATTCACTTCGATGGATCCAGGCAATTGGAGGGCTCGGGGGCTGGAGTCATATTGACTTCCCCACGAGGTGATAAGTTTTGTTATGTCATCCGTTTAATGTTCCCTTGTACTAACAATGCAGCTGAATATGAGGCTCTCCTCCATGGTCTGCGAATGTCTAAGGAGATGAATTTAAGCCGGGTTAAATGCTTCGGTGACTCGGACTTGGTGGCACAACAAGTGTCTGGTACTTGGGATTCCAAGGACCCACTTATGGCGGCATATCGTCGAAAGGTGGACGCTATCGCTGGACACTTCAATGGTTATTAGGTAGATCATGTGGACCGGCGAAAAAATGAAGCGGCCAACGCATTAAGCCGTTTGGGTTCCCAGCGTAAACCGGTTCCATCTAATGTCTTCCTCGACGTATTGCATAATCCATCAGTGAAATTACCTTCGGAGGAAGATTTGGCTGTTCCTGATCCGGAGGCTCAATTGGTGGCGGCGCTTCACGCTATTCCGGATTGGATAGTCCCATACCTGGCGTATATGAACCGAGGCGAATTAGCAGAGGATGAAGTCTTGGCCAGGCAGATAATCCGGCGATCCAAGTCGATGACCATTGTCAATGGGGAACTGCATCATTGCAGTTTATCCGGGGCGTTTTAGCGTTGCGTATCGCCAGAGGAAGGCTGCGAGATTCTTCGAGAGATACACGAAGGAGATTGTGGTCACCACGCCGGTTCAAAGTCTTTGGTGGCTAAAGCTTTTCGTCATGGGTTCTACTGGCTGACAGCTCATGCTGATGCGGAGGACTTAGTCAAAAAGTGTGATGCTTGCCAGAAATTCTCATGACGTGCTCATATACCGGCTCAGAATTGAGGATGATTCCAATTACTTGGTCGTTCGCGACTTGGGGGTTAGACATGGTTGGGCCCTTTAAGAGATCTCCAGATAAGAAGACCCACCTTCTGGTGGCAGTTGATAAGTTTACCAAGTGGGTCGAGGCAGAGCCAGTCAGTAAGTGTGATGCGGCAACGGCGGTTCAATTCATGAAGAAGGTGATTTTCCAGTTTGGCTTTCCACACAGTATTATAACTGATAATGGCACCAATTTATCCAAGGGGGCTATGGAAGAATTTTGTAAATGAGAGCACATCCGGCTTGACGTATCTTCAGTGGCTCACCCCCAGTCCAATGGTCAAGCTGAGAGAGCCAATCAAGAGATCTTGAGAGGCATCAAACCCCGACTCATGGTTCCTTTACAGAGGACGCCGGGTTGTTGGGTGGAGGAATTACCCTCTGTGTTATGGAGCATCAACACCACGCCCAACAGGTCCACGGGTTACACGCCTTTTTTCATGGTATATGGAGCTGAAGCGGTTCTCCCTAGTGACATCCGTCATGATTCACCTTGGGTGGCGGCTTACGTTGAAGCTGATAATGAGAAGGCACGGCACGAAGCATTGGACCGGCTGGATGAGGAGCGTGACATTGCAGTGGCTCGATCGGCGATTTATCAGCAGGATCTGCGTCGATACCATAGTCGCCAAGTTAAAACCAGAACGTTTCAAGAAGGCGATCTAGTGCTCCAGCTCATCCAAGATCAGACAGATATGCACAAGCTATCCCCGCCTTGGGAAGGACCCTTTGTGGTCAGCAATAATCTACACAATGGGTCATACTACCTCATCGACGTTCGAGAACACAAGGACTCATGCACCGCGGAGGAGGAGACCCAACGGCCGTGGAACATCGCTCATCTTCGGCCTTACTACACCTGAGCCATAGGCTCCGCTTTATGTACATATATTCGCAATGTATATGCTATGATCAATATAATAAACCGGCATCCCTGTCAAAAGCGGGGTATCTGCTTCTTTTTTCATAAGAGTTTGTCACATGGGGGCTTCTGTGTGTAAAACAGAGTTCCTATAGCCCTCTTAGACCGGCTATCAAGCCAATATCATCATAAGAGCACAGCTCTGATTACTTCGGTAATCCGGCTATCAAGCCAACATGATGGTAAGGGGAAAAAGAGAGTTTGATGCATAGCACAACTCAAACATAGGCACCCGATGAGCACAACTCACAATGTTACTTGGGGGCTCTTGTCGTACAGCGACAAAGAGCTTTTAAGGCCCTTGTAATAGGCTATCAAGCCACGACTTGGAAGCCTGGTGTATACACCTAAAACCCCGGGTTAACCTGCCTGCATCAAGTAAGTCACTTCACCAGTAAACCTGGTATGACCCGTCGAACGATTGACAAGTCAATCTTATAACAGACCCTGAACTTGTCAACGTTAAAACGACGATTGGTTAAAGATTGAGGTCCATCTTAACATGCTTTGTAAAATGGTTTGGCAACCCATGAAAAGCCTCGAATTTGGAGCCTGGCAGCTCGTAAAAAGCCTCGACTACAAGTTTTTATTTGCTTTGTTTGCCAAGTTTTTACTTCTCAATGAGATTGTTGGTATTCATCCGATATCTATTAATTCGGCCTAGTGGTTGACTACAAATCGCCACCGTTACTAAACCGGCGTTCACAGAACCCGGTCTGGTTTGATTACAAATCACCAGTATTATCTACAGCTAAACCGATGTTTATCACAACCCGGTATGGTTTCATCATGAACCAGCAAAACATTCCAGGAGTCATCAATACTCACAATTTGGAATTATCACCCTTACTGCAAAAGTTGGTCAAGCCAACGACATAATTTTATATCACAGGTATGATATATGTTTCGTATATTAATACAACTCAGGTTATAAAGCTAGACCATGTATTTGGGCATTATGACCCATCCGGCGATAAACCGCCAGGACCCTTTAAATTTTGTCTTATGCAGAAACAGGTTGAGTAAAACTGTTCAGCATAATAAGCAGAAATACTATGAAACTGCCGGATTGAACAATGCTAGGCAGAGAAAATATGCATGAAGACATTACAGACCAAATGTTTCAGCTAGCCTATTACAAGGCGTTTTGCGGCCCAAAAGAATATCTGTTCCTAGCCAAGTATTGCGACACACTAAACGTTAAACCGGCCCGGTTCATGACTCCTCGTCAGCCCGGCCAGACGGTTGTGGATCATCATGCGTCGTCTCTTCTTCATTTTCATCCAGCACCTGGAAGTCAGTGGTTGCCCAATTGATCTTTGTCAGAGCCTGGAAAACAGCTTCATCGCTTATGAGCTCAGACGGTTCAACATCAGGGGCATAGGTATGCTTACGGACAGGCAGGATGAGATCCTCCACTCCATGGATCAACGCGTTGACCCGACGATTGTCAGCATTGTAACCCGCCTGATAACGGGACAGATTAGCTTCATCGGCTAATTTGCTGGCCAAAGGCCGCATTTCTCTTGTCAAAGCCTGCAGATCTTCATTGGTGAATTCTTATCCGTCCTCTTTCCTTCTTGGATAATCATTTATTACATCGGCCGGATCAAGATCAGGAACCCATGCCTTTGCCCGAGTTAATGCAGTTAAAGTGCCCGCCTTGGCAGCCGATTTCTTGAGTTCTTCAAACCGGGCGGGTAGCACTGATAACTTTTCCAATGTCTCCCTGATCAATGTGTAGGCCGGTTTGTTATGAGAAGCGGCACAAATAATCCTTTGGGCGTCGGTATAAAGCTGCTCTATAAGAGTGTAGGCAGCCTTCAGCCTCTTCTGCATATCAACGCCAAGATGAGCAGTACGTTTTCCTGCGTCAATGGAACTAGGGTTAAACCGGAAGATTGTAGAGATATCATATTCAGAATTATGATAAGAGTACTTACCAAAGAAAGCAGTAGTCATGGCGTTTATCTGCCGCTTTAAGCCAAATAGCTCTTCTGACACTGGATTGAGGGCCGCCTCTGCGTCAACTGCCCTTTTCTCCAAAGCGGCCCTTTCTGCCTCCCAATCCACACGTTCCTTCTGGAAGTCTTTCTTCAATTTCTCCATGCTTACTAAGGCGATGGTCAGCTCATCCTTGGTCTTGGAAGCGGTGCTTTGCTGGAATTTCAGGTTGTCTTGGAGATGAGCCACTTGAGATTCTTTCTGGTTTAGATCAGCCTGCAAAGAGATGCACACATCATACATTGGTAAAGCATATTGGAAGTCCCAAGCACATAACAAGTTATACACTTGGCACTTGGGGGCTAATGCGTATTTGCAGTTATCAGGCATCTTTATCAAAGTCCCAAGCACATAACAAGTTATACACTTGGCACTTGGGGGCTAATGCGTTATTGTTCAAAAGAGGGTTACAAAATCAAAGTCCCGATTCATCTTAAATAGATAAACCGGCCCTTGGGGACTACACAGGTGAAAAGCTATATATTTGATATTCTAAAGTCCCGGTTCATCTTGGAGAGATAAACCGACACTTAGGGGCTACGGTGGAATCAAGACAAGCTATTGGGCTTAGGCAGAAATAATATTGCAGAAGTTAAAGCAGAAGTTTACCTCATATCGTTCCTTCATAAGATTCACTAAACCGGCTTCATAATCACGGCTTGTATACAACCGGTTCAGGAAGCCAGAATGAAGGTCCTGGGCGCTGAGATGAGCATAGCTTGACAAATCAGTACTCCATTTGCCTTTATCCATGCCAGCAATTTCTTCCTTAATATTATGTTTTGATAAGGCAACAGGTTCACCAGGAATGGTGTGGCCAAAACCGGTAATTGTGACATCTTCTGTTGAAGCAGCAGCACCTTTAGCAGGGCTTGCCGGATTAGTGCTGGCCCGAACTGGGCTAGTTTGATTATCGCCAAGGTCCATTGGTGCAGCTTCTTGTTCAGTAAAAGTTTCATGATCCGGTGGAGGGGGATCATTATGCAAGACATCAGTATTTTCTTCAGCTGGCTCTGGAATCTTTTTTGGTTCAGGGTTTATATCATCACCTGCCGGTTTGCTCAATTTAGCCTTCTTACTAGGCTTTGGCTTACTGCAAAATTTAAAGGTAAAGATAGTCAGTGGAGTAAAAGAAAAGGATTAACAGGAAAATAGAAACTTACTCAGGAACAGTTTTGAGAGGAGGAAGCTGTGTGGCTGTTGACTCGCCGGATGAGGAATGAGGAGTGTCCTGATAATTTGAATCAGACGGATTAAGAGGCTGGCGAATATGACCCGCTTTGGGATAAAGAACATCTGGAATATACAAGACCTCTGATCGACGTCTCCGGACCGGTGTCTGTGGTAATCCGGTGGATTCAATAACTTGACCATTGTGTCGTGTTATGCAGCGAGCTTCATGTTGCTGTTTCTTCAAAATAAAGTTTGGGTCCAAGTAAGAGAAAGGGTGAGAAAATTGTACTTTCCGGCTTGCTCTACGAATTTTCGGTGTTGGCAGAGGATCTGAACCAGAGGAAAGGGTAATTACCTCAACATCATCAGCCTGGCTGCCTTCAGCATTTTTCTGAGTATAATCATTGTCAATAAGGTGCAAGAAAAGGGAGCCAAGGGAGTCAAGTGATACCTCTGAGGCCGCTTCATCATCATCATCATCATCAGGGTTTAAATCGGATGTCTCAGTGGTTTTCTTTTTTGATGTTTTCCTAACAGTCTTGGTCTTAAGGCGAGCTGCCTTTACCGGTTTATCTTGGGGTCTTCTCTTCCAGAACGGATCATTACCCTAATAAAGGTTGAGGGATCATTCAGAAAGAATACTTAAACAGATTGAGATAAAGCAAGCAATATAAGGAGCTTACCGATGGCGGTTTATTGCATTCACAGAAAGGGGCCAGCCCAGTTCTGCTGCAGGCATCCACCGGTTCATTCAATATTTTCTTAACAGACTCGTTGATTTCACTCTCTGACAACACAGCTTCAGTATGGCGTAGAGGATCTTTGGGGTTTCCGGTGTACTCACACATTAAACCGGAACGCCGGCTTAGTGGAAGAATACTCCAAGAAATCCAGCAGTGGAGAAAATCAATGCCTGTTAAGCCGTTTGCGGTAAAGGCCCGGAGCTTTGAGACCTGCGGTGCGTATTGGGGCTGCTCCTGAGCACTCAGCCGTTGAGGGAAAGGATGATTATCGGAAAGCCGATGAGGACGTGAAAGTGCAACTAATCCCCGGGTGGTTTTGGCAATTAATAACAACATATATATCATTGAACTAATAGTTACTTAAGAATCATTTCAGAGAAGTTCAATGATATGGGTATGGCAAGGACTGAAGAAGTGGACCCCTCAAAATGCTAAGGCAAGCATTGGCAAAAGCTCAAGACTCCATTTTTGGTTTAGTGATCCAAGATCACATTGAGTCCATAGGAAAAGCCAATACTATTAAAAGGGGATGAGGTAATGTTGATGATCTGGTTGCTCAAGTGCTTAGTGATATATCTCCTTAAACTATCAGCAACCTTCACTACAATACACACTCATAAGTAATCTCGGTCCCACCGATTATCCAAACTCAGTCACACCGAGATGAACCACCTCAGCCATAAGCCAAACCCTAGAAAAATCGGATATTCCGATTTTGAAATCGGTTTCACCGAAACATGGGCTGCCAAGCTTCTGTAACCTTCTGTCATCAAATCGGTGTCACCGAGATGATGAAGTCGGTCCCACCGAAACTGGCATGCTCCTGTCTTTGCTCAAATCGGACTAACCGAGATGGTATTTTCGGTCCCACCGAAAACCCCAACGTTCACATTATTTGAACTTTCGGTCTCACCGAGTTGTCCACTTCGGTCCCACCGAGATTGCTCAAATATGTGTGTAACGGTTGGATTTTGTGTGGAGGCTATATATACCCCTCCACCCCCTCTTCATTCGTAGAGAGAGCCATCAGAAAGAACTACCACTCCTACCTTACATTTCTGAGAAGAGAACTACCTACCCTTGTGTTGAGATCAAGTTGCTCCACTCCTACCATATGAAACTTGATCTCTAGCCTTCCCAAGTTGCTTTCCACTCAATCCTTTCTTCCACCACAGCCAAATCAGTGAGGAGAGTTGAGTGTTGGGGAGATTATCATTTGAAGCACAAGAGCAAGGAGTTCATCATCATCTACAACATCTATTACCTTTTGGAGGGTGGTGCCTCCTAGATTGGTTAGGTGTCGCTTGGGAGCCTCCGTCATCGATGTGGAGTTGAACCAAGAAGTTTGTAAGGGCAAGGAGATCGCCTACTTCGTGAAGATCTACCCCGAGTAAGGCTAGCCCTCCGTGGGCGTAGGCCATGATGGAATAGACAAGGTTGCTTCTTCGTGGACCCTTCGTGGGTGGAGCCCTCCATGGACTCGCGCAGCCGTTACCCTCCGTGGGTTGAAGTCTCCATCAACGTGGATGTACGATAGCACCACCTATCGGAACCACGGGAAAAATCACCGCGTCTCCAAAATTGCGTTTGCTCTTCTCCACCTCTCTTTACTACATGTGCAATTTACTTTCCGCTGCCTATACTCTAGGATTGCATGTGTAGGGTGATACTTGACTTGATCATAATTGTGAATCTGCCAAAAACTGTTCTTTGTCAAAAGGCAGAATTTTTATATTTACAAGTAGTCTAATCACCCCCCCCCTCTAGACATACTTTCGATCCTACAAGTGGTATCAGAGCGTTGGTCTCCATTGTTTTGGTTTCCATTGCATTGGACTCCATAGGCTTGGCTTCACAACCTAGGAGAGTATGGCGTCTAGTGAGGGTAATTATCGTAGAGGTCCTTACTTTGATGGTACAAATTTTGCTAGTTGGAAACTTAAAATGAAAATGCATATTCTTGGTCATAACCCAGCCGCATGGGGCATTATTTGTGTTGGTATGCAAGGTGAATTCTTCGAGGAAGGAAAAGTTCCGGATCGCGAAGCTACACCGGAAGAATTACGGATGTTGCAAAACAATGCTCAAGCTTGTGACATTCTCTTCAATGCCTTGTGTCCCGAGGAGTTCAACAAAATCAGTCGTCTTGAAAATGCAAAAGAGATTTGGGATACTTTGGTTGAAATGCACGAAGGTACCGAGTCTGTGAAGGAATCAAAGCTAGATATTCTTCAAGGTCAACTTGACAAGTTCAAGATGAAGGATGGTGAAGGAGTCGCTGAAATGTACTCTAGGCTTGCTCTCATCACAAATGAGATTGCCGGCTTAGGAAGCGAAGAAATGACTGACCGATTCATCATTAAGAAGATTCTCAGAGCTTTGGATGGAAAGTATGACACCGTGTGCACTTTGATCCAAATGATGCCAAACTACAAGACTCTCAAGCCAACTGAAGTCATTGGAAGAATTGTTGCTCATGAGATGACACTTAAGGATAAGGAAGAGCTTCACAACAAGTCAAGTGGTGCTTACAAAGCTACAAGTGATGCTCCTACTACCTCAAGTGACAAGCTAATTTCCAATGAAGAGATAAGCCTAATGGTCAAGAACTTCAACAAGTTCTACAAGAATAGAAGCAAAGAAAGAAGCTCAAAGTCTAGATCATATGATGAAAAGAGATCTTCTAGTCGTGATCGAAACTGCTACAATTGTGGAAGACCCGGACACTTCTCAAATGAGTGTACGGCTCCCCACAAGAGAAGAGAAGAATCTCCAAGAAGAAGAGCAAGAGATGAGTCACCTCAGAGAGAGAGAAGGAGTAGAGATGATCGTTATGAACGAAGACCCTCTCGGAGAAGCAAGGATTTGGAGAGGAAAGACAAGTCATCAAGGAGCTACACAAGAAGAAGACATCAAGATCATGTAGGTGAATGGGTCTCCGGCTCCGACTCCGACAATCAATCCGATGGAAGCTATCACTCCGACTCCGACTATAGTCAAGATGAAGGTGTTGCCGGACTTGCACTCGTATCCTCCAACTCCAACTCCTACGACTTATTTGATTCACCAAATGAGGGAATTGGAAGATGCTTCATGGCTAAAGGCCCCAAGGTAACACACCCTGAATTCATTGACTTTGATAGTGATGAGGATGACTTGCTTGGTGAAGATGAGCTCTTGCATGATAAATCTAGTGAGCTTAGTAATGATGAAAATGCTAGTAGTCTTTATAGTCGAGAAGAGTCGAATGACAATGCTATGAAGGAGATTGAGCGTCTAACTAAAGAACTAAACACTCTTAAGTTAGCTCATGAAACAACTCAAGAAGATCATAGAGAGCTCCTAAGATCTCATGAGAAGCTACGCTTCGAGAAGCTCACTCTAGAGCAAGAACATGAGTTTCTAAAAGCGATCAATGATGATCTTCGAAAGAAGAGGTCTTCATATCTTGCCAAACGACTTCTCTTGTCTAATTTCTAGCCACCTATTAAGACTAAGCATGACAAGCATAAGAAAAATTCTTCCTCTAGTAGTAACAATAACAATGTCAAATCTAATGTTGTTGCTTCTAGTAGTTCTCTTGATTCCACTAACAATGTTTCAAGCCAAGTTACACTTGAGCAAGAAAATAGCTTATTGAAGGAAATCATAGAGAAAGGTGTCTACAAGAGTCTTGCCGGAAGCAAGAACTTTGAGGAAATTGTTCGCAAACAAGGAAGGCACCGGAAGAATCAAGGGATTGGTTTTGAGCGAAAGTTCAACGCCGAAGGTGTTGAGTGGGAAGAAGGTCAATACCCTACTCCACAGTTTGTTTCTCAAAAGGAGAAGTATGATCCTACTTCTTCCAATGTGGAACAAGCTCAAGATGACCTTCCACCACAAGACCACAAGCTAAAGGCCAAGGACAAGCTTCAAGAGGAGATTGATGCATTCATTGAAGCACCTCAAGCCATGGTCAAGTGGGTTCCCAAGGACACGTCAAGTTCTACTTCGTCAAGCTCAACTACAACCCCAAGGATTCCCATCAAGATGATGTGGATCCCAAAGAAGAAGAACTAGAAGGTTATTGAGGGTGACTCCGCCAACATACTTCACTCATATTCATTTTGGCAACTTGTGCAATCAACTTCCACATCATGCACTAGTTCATGGAGTCACAAACCCTCTTGTTGGTAAGTCAAGGGACAAGGTAATCATTGCTTTCATGGACATCATCTATTGTGAACTTCAATCTATGTCTATGGATATCCTTGTTTGTTCCTTGTGGGACTAACCCATGTAGGTATTGAAAGTGCCCTAATCCAAAGGATAGCTCCCAACTCTTGATGATCTACATCAACATTGAGCATCCACATCTTCAACATCTACATGAAGTCTTCTACGACAACCCAAGGTTAGTTTGACCCTTTAAAAGGGGTTCTCACATCTAGGGGGAGCTTTGCTCTAAAAATTGAGCTAAAGCATCTTCAAATGATGTGAACACATCAATGCTTTATGTAAAAGTGGTAACCCCACTTGTGCTTAAACGATGAGTATGACCTATGATCAAATGTTCTCATTTGGCTCCTAAGTCAAAATACTCATATAAAGATGACCTAGTCATCGACAAATTGTGTGTTAGTAGCTAGAGTTTTGGTTGTGCATGTTTGACACATATTTCATTTGATATCTTATTGCGTGAGCATGTTGAATGCATGATTTTATCCATTCGAGGACATCCATTTGTTGTTTTGGTTGTTTTGATTTTTCTGACCAAATGGATGGACAAGAATGCCTAAGTACCTCCCCTAGCTATCTATGCTTTCTTGTCTCAAATTCTATTCATGCTTAAATCACAAACTTTGAACAAGTCATTTTCGGACCCTCCGAGTGAGGAGCACTCGGAGCCACCGATCCGTCAAGGGCTAACTTCCAAAACCTTCTAAGTGATTTCGGTCAGATCAACTTTCTCAAACTCGGTCAAACCGAAAGCATTTAGACTGATCTAGGTTTCATCTCGGTGAAACCGAGTTGTAATTTTCGGCGTGACCGAAATGCATAACTGCCTGGCAGTTATCCATCTCGGTGACACCGAGTTTTTCAACTCGGTCCCACCGACAGCAAAGGGATATATATACTGAGGGCCGCGCGCGTTGATTACTCCTTCAAACGTTTTCGCCCCACATCCCCTGCTGCCGTCGCCTTGATCTCCGGATCGTCGCCGTCGTCGCCTGTGCGCCCTCGCCGCAGGTCTCCATCGCCGTCAACGGACTTCTCCTCCGCGCCGTTGCCGCCGTAGAGAGACTCCACCAAGTTAGGGTGAGTCTTGATCCCACTCCTGCTCCCATCTCCGATTCAATGCACGTTTGGTTTGCCCAATATCTTGCCACGATTGAAATCTTCCTTTACACCAGATCGGTTCGTTTGAACTAGCCTCGAGTAAAATTTTTAGGGTTAGGTTTCCACGGAACACATCTCGGTGAAACCGATTTTAAAATTTCGGTGAGACCGATTTGGCCTCTGGCCATTGCACTGCACCCTTCGGTCCAACCGAGTTGTGCAAATCGGTGTGACCGAAATATAGTTTTAGTGAAACCCTAGTGTTATCGGCAGGACCGAAACCCACTTCGGTCAAACCGAAAGTGGTGTGTAAAGCTTCTGTTTAACACTTCGGATTCACCGAAACTCAAATTCGGTCTGACCGAAATGTCTTCTGTGAAAACTTAAAACTAAAATTTGAACTCATTTTTTTTGCAAAAACTTCTGCAGTTTGTGATAACTCTTCTTCTCTGCCTATACCTTATCTATTCACAGGTTGTCAGCCATGTCAGATGCCAGTGACAGTCGGAACAGGTCAGAGTCACCTATTGCAGACATTCCTGAGGCAGACACTAGTTCTGAGACTAGTAGCACATTTGATGATGGTGAGAGGAGTACACCAAGTGGCATGCCTCCTGCAGCCACCAGAGCCAGAAAGGAGAAGAATTCCGATGATGAGGATTTTGACTTCGTTGTTGAGGAAGAGGTAACCTCAAAGCCTAAGAGGAAGGTTGTTGCCAAAGAGCAACAAGGTCAGCAGTCAAAGAAGGGCACCAGCAAAGTCAAGCAGTCAACTGTTGCCAAGAAGCTGAATTTGGGAGAGCCAGCTCCAAGCAAAGTGAAGAAAACCTCCAAGAGAAAGAGGGTAGTGTATAGTGATTCTCATGCAGATGCAGCAGTCGAGGATGAAGATGAAGAAGCACCCCAGCATGCTCCTCAGAAGCAGAAGCTCATGGGTGATGCCATTAGGGCTGGAGCCACTTCAAAGCCCAAGAAATCTGCTCAAGCTAAGGCAGCTCCAGCAAAGTCTGCTGCCAAGCCCAAGAGGACTACCAGAAACATTCCAGCATCTGAGAAGAACAAGGGTGATGTGCCACCAGCTGAGTCTGATGAGGAAGGACAAGTGTTGCTGAAACTCCGTCCAAAACTGCCACTTCACAATGATGCTCATCCTCAAGCCGAGGATATGAAGGCAAGGAAAGATAGAGGTCTCAGGCTATGGAGACAAGCTGATCCATATGCCGTGAGGAGAAGAACTGTTGTAGATCCCAGATTTCACACCAGAGAGCAGCAGGACTTCTATGAGACTGTGCTGATGGACAAGAAGCCCATAGTCGCAGACACCAGATACGTTGACTGGGAATACATTGACAGCGAAGAGCACAGAGATTTCTTTCCACATGTGCATGAAAGCTTCACTGCATGTGGAGTTGCAGAGTTTGTGGGTCAGAAGTTGACCAGTTGGAACAATGAGATGATTATGCAATTCTATGCCACAGCTCACTTCTATCCTGATGGGAAGATCACCTGGATGACTGAAGGTCAAAGATATTCTTCTTCTGTTGAAGAATGGGCAGAAATTCTGAATGCTCCAGTGCAGCGAGAAGATGATATTGATGTCTATGGGATTCCAAAGAAGAATCATGATTCCATGAAGAACATGTACAAGGAGATCCCCGCAGCAGATTTGGAAGTATGGAAGCTCGGCTCAGTCTACCATCTCCAGGCAGGTTTACCTACCACTAATACTATTTTGAGGCATACCTTGATGCCCAAGTCTGGAGATCATCGCATGATCAGAGGATATTCTATCAACATGCTGCATATACTTGATGAGAAAGCACCTTTCAAGGTGATGGACTTAATGGTAGAGACCATTAAGAGGACTGCAGCTGACCAGAAAAGGTCATGTGGATTTGCCCCACAGATTCAGATGCTTATCAATGCCAAGTTTGGCACGGGCAAATTCTTGTTGGATAGAAAACACTTACCCCTGCAGCCAGAGCATGAAGACAATGTTGTTGTGATGGACGAGGAGGATCCAACATCTGTTGAAGGTCAAGCCAAGATCGAAGCTGCTAAGAAAGCCAAAGCTGACAAAGAAGCAGCAGCAGCAGCAGCTAAACCAAAGAGTTTCGGAGAGCAGATTCTTGAAGCTACCCAAAGGATTGAACAACGCCTGGCCAGCATTGAACAGTCTCAGGAGAGCTTAGAGAGGATTGTTGACGAGAAGATCCACGCTCTGGACGTGAAGCTGACTGAAATACAAGTGACCGTCAACAAGCTTGAGGCAGACATTGAGGAAGCAAAGCAGGACAAGGCAGAGCTTATGCAGGATGACTTAGTCCAGGATTCTCATCGACAGACTGCTCCGGTTCCCAAAGGATCCCGATCAGCTGCTATTCCAGTGACTGACACCAGGACTACAGCTTCAGCACCTCCCACAGTTCCAGCAGTTACTACAGCTCCAGTGTCCACTCCTCCAGCACAGACATCAGCTGAAGTCTTCGCCGATGCTGTCATATCCACTCCGACATCAACCCAGACGGGAGCCGCCAGCAGAGCCCACAGTGACGTTTAGCTCTATGCTTTTTCGAACTTTTTGGTAACTTGTTGCCAAAGGGGGAGAAATTGTATAGATCATAGGGCTTCGAGAGAGAGAGTGCTGTTGTCTTTGCGCTTTTGCTCTTTCGTTCTTTTGCGGTTTCTTTGAGATACTTTTGGTTTTCGAGACATTCAGTGTGCTTGATACTCCGTTTGATGCTACCTTAATGAGTGCTTGGTCGTACTATGCTTTAATGTGTGCTTAATGCTTATCATATGCCATTCCTATCTTGTATGACTATTTACTCATGTCTTGGTGATTGGGTGCATGCTGTTCATTCTTATCATTTTGTGCGCTCCACCAAGATGTATGTGACATGGAAGAGTGACCCATGATCCTAATCGATTGTGCATTTGCATTCAAACGCAAATCTTAAATAATGCACAAATTTAGGGGGAGCTCTTGCTTATCACATACTTCTTAAAGCGACGATATTATTCATTGATTATATCCTTTGTCGAAGCTTTGATCTATATGTTGTCATCAATTACCAAAAAGGGGGAGATTGAAAGTGCAACTAATCCCCGGGTGGTTTTGGCAATTAATAACAACATATATATCATTGAACTAATAGTTACTTGAGAATCATTTCAGAGAAGTTCAGTGATATGGGTATGGCAAGGACTGAAGAAGTGGACCCCTCAAAATACTAAGGCAAGCATTGGCAAAAGCTCAAGACTCCATTTTTGGTTTAGTGATCCAAGATCACATTGAGTCCATAGGAAAAGCCAATACTATTAAAAGGGGATGAGGTTATGATGATGATCTGGTTGCTCAAGTGCTTAGTGATACATCTCCTAAACTATCAGCAACTTTCACTGCCATATACACTCATAAGTAATCTCGGTCCCACCGATATTCCAAACTCAGTCACACCGAGATGAACCACCTCAGCCATAAGCCAAACCCTAGTAAACTCGGATATTCCGATTCTGAAATCGGTTTCACCGAAACATGAGTTGCCAAGGTTCTGTAACCTTCTGTCATCAAATCGGTGTCACCGAGATGATGAAGTCGGTCCCACCGAAACTGGTATGCTCTTGTCTTTGCACGAATCGGACTAACCGAGATTGTATATTCGGTCCCACCGAAAACCCCAACGTTCACATTATTTGAACTCTCGGTCTCACCGAGTTGTCCACTTCGGTCCCACCGAGTTTGCTCAAATGTGTGTAACGGTTGGATTTTGTGTGGAGGCTATTTATACCCCTCCACCCCCTCTTCATTCGTGGAGAGAGCCATCAGAAAGAACTACCACTCCTACCTTACATTTCTGAGAAGAGAACTACCTACCCTTGTGTTGAGATCAAGTTGCTCCACTCCCACCATATGAAACTTGATCTCTAACCTTCCCAAGTTGCTTTCCACTCAATCCTTTCTTCCACCACAGCCAAATCAGTGAGGAGAGTTGAGTGTTGGGGAGATTATCATTTGAAGCACAAGAGCAAGGAGTTCATCATCATCTACTACATCTATTACCTTTTGGAGGGTGGTGCCTCCTAGATTGGTTAGGTGTCGCTTGGGAGCCTCCGTCATCGAGATGTGGAGTTGAACCAAGAAGTTTGTAAGGGCAAGGAGATCGCCTACTTCGTGAAGATCTACCCCGAGTAAGGCTAGCCCTCCGTGGGCGTAGGCCATGATGGAATAGACAAGGTTGCTTCTTCGTGGACCCTTCGTGGGTGGAGCCCTCCGTGGACTCGCGCAGCCGTTACCCTCCGTGGGTTGAAGTCTCCATCAACGTGGATGTACGATAGCACCACCTATCGGAACCACGGGAAAAATCACCGCGTCTCCAAAATTGCGTTTGCTCTTCTCCACCTCTCTTTACTACATGTGCAATTTACTTTCCGCTGCCTATACTCTAGGATTGCATGTGTAGGGTGATACTTGACTTGATCATAATTGTGAATCTGCCAAAAACTGTTCTCTGTCGAAAGGCAGAATTTTTATATTTACAAGTAGTCTAATCACCCCCCTCTAGACATACTTTCGATCCTACAGGACGATAACCCGGCAGAGGATTTTCATCGACTGGAGATGTGTCTAAACAGTAAAACCAGGTCTGGTTCCAGTCCTTAGGATGATTTTGGTGTTTGGCGTGAGGAAAGCTGACATCCTTCCTTTTTTGGATGGACATTCCGCCAAGTTCAGTGTTGGGCCCGTTCGTGAACTCTGTGCGGCGGTTTAAGTGGAAGAAATCCCTAAACAGTTGAACTGGAGGTTCCTCTTGCAAGTAAGCTTCACAAAATACTTGAAAATTGCAAATATTGGACATAGAGTTTGGCCCGATATCTTGGGGGTGGAGTTGGAAGCTGGTCAATACATCACGAAAGAATTTTGATCCAGGAGGGCTAAACCCTCGGGATAAATGATCAACAAATACAATCACTTCTCCATCTTTGGGCGACATCCTTCTTGACTAAAGCGCCAACCTCAGCCCAACCGTTCAGTTCCTCTTCGGTAACCCGGGATGGAACCCAGTTGCAGGAAGTGAATTGCTTGGCTTACTTTGCCATTTTGAAGGAAAACTGATATTACAGTGAAGGGCCGACTTATGATCTATGACTGGCAGGTATTGAGAAATATGCAATAATAAACCGGAATTAATTATCGGAAGTATTACGAGGGCGATTGCAATGGCGGTTTAAGCGGGGCCTAATGATATCTACCGGTTTATGATTTTTCTAAAAGTTAAACCGCCGGTGAGAATATGAAGGGTGCAGATCTAAAGTTATGGAAAAACAGGTTTCACAAAACAGTAGCAGAATTACAGATCTACGACATGTCAAAAAGTTCAGAAATATTCAGGATCAATACTGAATGGGTACTGCAGCAGTTCAAACGAACCTAGATTGGGGAGTACTTTAGAGAAGGATAAGTATGCTAAGTGAGCGGAGTTATTACTACAATCGCAGGCAAAAGCGTCAGATCTACACTAATCATCGGAGCTATGACGAAGAATAGGGAAGAACAGTGAAGAACAACGCCCTAGCCGTGACGAACTCGCAGGAGAAACCCTAATGAGATCTATAGGAAAAGT